>OY101441.1:60052549-60490049 GCA_956483585.1 Gymnocheta viridis | reverse complement strand
GTTTTTTTTTTTTGTGAACTGAAATCTTTCCATCTGAAGAATCCATCTTTGCCAACGTTTGTAACCAATTGCAATGCTGTTCTGAAATTTCGTTGTAGATGTTGTTTTAGGCTCTTTATTTGATGTGCATTCATTCTACACCACTTTCTTGGGGCTTTAATAATTCTATTTTTTTTCTTCTACTTTTTTTTAAATTTTTATTTTGATTCGAATGTGTAAAATCGATTTGTGATACAAAGTACATGTTCGCACAACAGTTTTGTTTGAAAATACAAAAATATTGTAACCTCGGTCAGGTGTTTTTGTTGTTGTTGCGGTTCTTAGGCGAGTTAGATGATGGGTTTTCTTTTGGTTTGCAAGAAATAGCAATGCGTACTGGTTCAAGTTTTCATATAAAAACTGACGCCAAAAGGCGCCTAAATGTTGCAGCTTGTAAAAAACAAAACTTAACGAAAACGTGCGTTGAATATTGCGTTGAATGGATAATACACAGAGAAAATTATAAAATAAAAATTAAAAAAAATTTTCAAAATACGGCTAACGTTTTTTTTTTTAAATATTCATCGTACTGAGGATCAGAGCTCAGTATCCGCAGCAGTATCCGCGGGTTCTTTTAGATTTGTACAACTTTTTGTGTATTTATTAATTGAACACCCAAAAATTGTTAACCTGTTGCTTTGTTTGTTTTCTAGTATATGTTTTTGTATATTTTATATGAGTTAGTGCCTGGGGAAAGTGTAATAAATAATTCTTTCCATGAATTTTCTATGGCTGTTTATTTTTTCCTTTATTTTCTCTTAGTGTATTCTTATTACAATTTCCACAGTTTTTTGTTTACTGTGCACACCATTCACTTTGAAAACAATTATACAATTTTATACAATTCAAATTATTTCAGAACTTTTATAACGCAATATAAATGATATTTTATTCTAATTCAATTAGCATGCAATAAAAGCGGCCTGTAACACTCCGTACAATTGTGTGTGAGTGTAAAATTGAGTGTGAAATTTAACATTAAATTAAAGAAAGAAGGAGGAAAATGCCGAAACTGACAACGAAAATACTCTACGACTTCTAGCAAAATATGCCACAGTGCACCGATTAAATATTTGGATAAATGGAAAAATTCTGAAAAAAGCTTAAAAAATTCGACAAGCTCCTTTATTGTTACACAAAATTTATTCAATAAAGTTTTCATTTGATGTGTGTTAAGCTGGGCTATATGCCTGAATTTCATTGGGGCTTGTTACAAATCAGGCATAAATGAACACTTTTTCTTAATATTAAATTTACAAAAAATGTTCGTTTCAGAAAACATTTTTAAAAAGGTTATTTGAATCCTTGGAAGGCAACTTCTACAACCAATTCAATTTAATTAAATTCTTGGTGTAGTTCTAGGCAATACAAAACAAATTTGCAATTCTTTCAAATGTCTTACAAATACAAGTGCTGTTCGTAAGAAAACTTGTATTGCATACAAAATCCAGACAACAACGGAGTTTGAGTTAAAGTTAAAGTCAGAGACCATTTCATGCCAATCTTCATAATGTCATGCTGGGTTTCCTAAAGAGATTGAAGAAAGATGTGCGTTTATTGAAAATTAAAAATAAAAAACGAATCACATAAAACAAAAAGGCCAAATCACGAATTTAAATAACTGTCTGTCTGTCTACCTGCCTGTCTTAATGTTACTTGCTAAAATCCAACAGCAACAAATAATGAATATGATCATTATGTTTACATTATTATGATAACTTGCATAAAGGAACAATAAAACCCGAAAAAAACTAAGAAAACACTAACCAGTGATTGTTAAACAAACATTAAATCAAATGTTGCTACATGATCATGATCATAAAATATGCCTCCGACAGTCATTTGTCTTCTCATATTCTTTTGTTTTCTGACATTGTACATTTTTGATTTCAAGTAAAAGTTGTTTAACAACATCTCAACAAAATTTTATTTATTTTTGTAAATTTTACATTACAATTTCTATTCTAATCGAACTGTAGAAAGCAAACAATTTAATTGCCAATAAAAGTAGAATTTTAAAACATTTAACATAAATTAGAATGAGATAAGTATGCAAGATAGAAGTAAAAGGACTTTTATAGTTTTACTATATGAGCCAAAGTTTGGGTTATTAAAAAGCTATTTATATAATAAGTATTCGTTTTTTTAGTTTTCAAAAGCAATAAAAAATATATTACAACTGACCTGGTAGGTGGCATCTTCAACTATTATATTAAAATTACTTTTATGCGAAGTATTTCTATGAAATAGGTCTGAAAAATACACAGGAACTTAAAACACGTTTTAATAAGAGAGGCAACGCAAAAAAATCTATAGGGACATAATTCAAATTGGATAATCGTATACGAATCGTACTTCTTAATTCAATAAGACTTAAAAATATATATTTAAATAAATAAACCCTTTCAAGCAAATAATTTTAGTTCTTCATGTATACTTTGATTCGAAAACATGTGAATCCATTAACTTTAATATATTAATTTTATTGAACAAGATAAATGAATCAAAAATTAATTAAGTGTTGCAGAGAGAAACTGACCACACTTATTTTTAACAAAAGCTGTTTTATTAAATTGAAAATATTGAATAATATGTTGGAAAAGAAAGGTGATTTTGTACAGATTAGTCAACTATAAAACGAGTTACAATTTTAAGTTTCAGTGTAAAAAAAATTATACAAATAGCAAAAAATTTACAATAATTATGCAAATAACCAAATTATTCGTCCATTTTAAATATGTTAAAAATGTTAATTTTTTAGCAAGATCATGAAATGTTTATTTAATTGTATGGCATTAATAATGGAACACAATATCACACAAAGGACCGCCATGGCTGCTCTTGCACGACCATATTTTTTCATGAAATTTTCCACCATCACTTCACACATTTGCATTTGTATATCCTCGATACATTCACGAATTTCTTCTTTGGGGTTTGAATGGTTTGTGGGCTATTGGAATATCTTTTACGTAGCTGTTAATCACGTGAATGTTAAATCACAAGATCTCAGTGGCCAATTGTGAACACCTCATCGAGAAATCACAGAGTCAGGAAATTTTCACGCAAAAGAGCGATGTTATCATTTTTTTTCTTTTTTTAGGTGTAGTACTCAGGGGTGAACCTTACATATTCAACGCATTATACTGGCACTAGGAAAATATGTTATAGGAAGGGGGATTAGTGTGGGGGAGTAGTGTTTGTTAACATTTGATTTGAATCTTCCCACGCTGAAAGTGACGGAAAATATCCAATTATGTCCGTAAAAAGGCATTAATCATCGTTCTAGTGCAAAATTCATTCACCGTTGCAGTTGCTGAATCATAATGTTCGAAAAAACGTACAAACCAGTTAAACGTTGAGGATGGAGGGACTTCTAATCAATAATTTTTGAGTTTTTCGAGCCTTAAATACGACAATTCTACTTTTTCACGTAGTCTCTAAAGTAAAAATCGTCATCATTACTCAATATGATTTTAATATGAAATTCCGGATAAGTTTGCTGAACTTCAAGCAAAAAATCAGCAAAGACACGATGTAATTTATGGTCGATAGGCATGAGTTTGTGTGTTAACTGAACTTTAAAGCTTTAGGACTGCAATACATATTTCATTATTCAAAATACAATGAAATGTCATTCGCGGAATGCCCAATCCCAAAGATAGACGAGAAATGGACAAACCAGGATTTTCCACAACACTATTTGCTACATTACACAGAAAAAACAAAATGAGCGAAACGCAATGTTCAGAAAAAATCAAACTGAATGCCTGGGGGCACATTTACTAGGCCCCTTTAGATATGCTTTCAAATCTTTTAAGACCGAACGCATATGTTGCTTTTTAATACGCAGCGTTCAGAGCGGAAAAATTAATTTTGAATTCTACTGAACGTAAGAAGTATGCTTCTCCATACACGAGCTAAATGTTTTGTTCAGCTATTTTATAACTATCTACTTAGTTTTTGGCTGAACTGTCATTCAGAAAAACTTAATGCTTATTTAGTCATTTTTCTCATAGAAAATGTAAAATGTTTCGTTCAACGAAATAATATGCTTAAAAAAGGTAAAAAACTGAATGTATAAAGCATAGTAAAAATATTATTTGGCAACTCTTAAATTTTTTTAAGCAACTTAAGCTTTTGTAATTTTTGAAATTCTCATTGGTTTTTTTAAATTTTTTGTATAAGATAAGAGTTTTGAAACTTTTCAAGAATATGGTTTAAGGTCTACTGATGATTTGGCATTAGCACCAAAGAAATGTATGTACTCGTATATCGAAAAAACCCTTCAAATTATATGTACATATAAGTCTTACAAAACATGAAAAACATTAATAAGCGAATTGAAAATATTCAAATGGTTCTTTTATTTAATTCACTGAATTCACTCAAAGGTTTTTTTTGAACACACTTTTCGTTTAATAAAAATTGAATGTATATTTTTATTTGTTGAACACACATTTATTAAATACTATATCTGAACGTCCATAGCATATTTTTGAACACGCGTTTCCATTTGGGTAAGCTGAACTTTAGAAAATAAAAAAAACAGATTGCACATTTGTCACGAATCTGAACGATTTATTCAGTTTTCTAGAAAACTACTCATTTGTTTGGTTTTATACTACGTAGTTTTTTCTTTGTAGCAATATTATCCGTTGTTCTTGGTTTTGATTTTTCATATCACTAAAATGTACAAACAAATTTTTCCACCAGTTTCAAAATTGATGGCCGAGTAGGGGTTTCATGACGATCCAAAATGTGTTAGTTCAGCCAACTGTGACCCCATTTTTATATTGAATTTTAATAATTTAAATGCGTTGTTAAAGCACATAACTGAAATGTGGGAAGGAAAAAAACGGAAAGGAGTTTTTGAATCTGCTTGCATAAAGCTATAAAAAACCTTGATTAAAGATTGAAAAATATTTTTGTTGTAGATCTGTTCAGTTATTCAAGCGCTGAGTTTTAAGAATTGAAATTATTTATAAAACAAAGGTTTGCAAGTTTTTTAAAAACTTGCATAAGTACAGCTTTTATGATAATATTTTCCTCAACATCCTGCTTTTCAAACGTTTAGGTGACGGGACGGTTTTTGTTTTAAAATCATGTGTACTTGTTATGTATGAGCAATATTGAGCGCTTGCTATGAAACCCAGGTAAGCCCCTTCATCCATGAATTAAGAAAACAAGATTACGCAATGCACAGGTCCGTTGTTTTGTTGTGAATGGTTGTGTTGTATTGTAAAGTAGACATAGAATATGTGTTGAAAACAAAAGTACATTTGTGTACGAAAGGTAATCCGAAATGTAAAACTTTGGTAACCAGAGGAAGCTCTTCCTCAAAAAGCTTCAAGGTTAAAATCAAACGGCTCACTCGACTGCATTTCCTTTATGTTCATTTAAAATTTCGTTCAAATCGCTGCACCCGTTTAAAAATTATTTAGTTACATATTTCCAGCTTTACCCCAAAAATCTCGTACACTTTTTAGAACAAACACTTATTTGTATTCTATGATGACGTAGAATTTTTTTGTACGGCTGAGTTCACAATATTGTTGTCTTGATTCATGCCCTTCATCCATAAAGTCATATCAGGCAATTCAAATTAACGTATGGTACACACTTTCGAACATGAGTGACAGTTTTGCTAAAATTTTGGCTTGATCGACAGTGTGAACACTAATTACGTTAGTCAACAGTCAACCACAAACATTTTTGCAGTTGAGTGGCAGTCAGCGGGCATATTGGCTTTTGTTTGATAGTGTGTGAGATACAATATAATATGAATACAAAATAATACGAAAATTGTTAAATAATAAGAAAAAAACTAATGTAATTATAAAAACTTTTTTTTAACTATAGAGCGCATCCAATTTTCGTATTTTCCATGTTTGTTTGTCCAATTTTTTTTCCGAATGAGGGTTTGATTGTCGAACATGATAGATAGTCCGGACAGTCAAAGCTGTCATCCAAAGCTGTTGAATTTTTGACTGTCACACAAGTTCAATAGTGTGTACCCCACTTAAAGGGCTCTTATATTAACACCAAAAATATCATTTGGAAGCATATTTTTCCTTCAAAACTTTCTTTATGAAAACAACTAAGATTGATAGAAAAAATTTGTAGAAA
This sequence comes from Gymnocheta viridis, assembly GCA_956483585.1. NCBI lineage: Eukaryota > Metazoa > Arthropoda > Insecta > Diptera > Tachinidae > Gymnocheta > Gymnocheta viridis. The sequence goes on along the minus strand of OY101441.1, from coordinate 60,483,881 downwards.
ATATTTCACTTTTTAATTTAATTTTAATATACGAACTTATCCATCATTGTGGTAGGATTTATTAATTGTTTTAAACAAACACAACTTTACAACGGTCCATACTAGAATTTTATCATCAATAATTTAATTTTAAATTATCCCATTGTTAGATCTTTTTCTTGCAACTCCAATCATTTAGCTTAATTTATTGTTTTAATTTAGTTATCATGCAATTGTTTCCTTATTGTAATAAGTTTTTACTTCTGTGGGCATTTAACTCGAGCAGAATTTGGAAGAATGTTGTTGGGTGATGGCTGAAATTTCTGATTTTTAAATAATTTAAGTATTTAAAAAATCGTCTAGTGTTTTTATTTTTATTAATGGAATTGAGCTTAAAATAATGAGGTTCGCTCATAAAATTTTTATTCCCTTTACTTTATGGGATGATTCATGTTGATTAATGCTTGGATAAAACTAAACTAAAACTAAACCAGATTCTTGAAATATGTTGAAGTTTAAGTACAAAACACATTTCATCAGAAGCTAATTATGCCAAATATAATAAAATATTCGATCTAAAAATTACATATCTCAAATTACTATGATTTTGCTTTTTAATTAATGGATTTTTTTAATGACAAACGGTTACCATTAAAATTAACCCACTATCAGTACAGTCAAACCTTGGTATGTCATACAATCACTTGAACCAAAATCCGGTAAAATTACATATAAGCAATCAACGTAATTGTAAGTAATTTTTCATGGTGTTAAGGGAATAAAATTGATTATTAAAAATCATCTTTACTATAATTAAAGTAGAATTAATCACTTTAAATATTAAATGCTGGGATGTGTATAAGAAAAAGCTTAGCAAAGAGTTTCAGTTCAACAAAAATTCTTAGCAAATTGTGTGTGTATATTAGAAACATAGAAACACTTTCTTTCATAAGTTAATATAAATAGTTCACTTTCGTTATACCGAATTTTGACTGTAACGAGCAGTTAAATTTAGTGGTAAAAGAAAAATCCAATAAAGTTAACAGAAATACTTTAAGTTATACAAATAGCGATGGGATGACAAGTTGGCTCATTGACCAGATGAATGAGTGGCAGTTGTATTTACTGCAAGAATTATTCTAATGAAATACAAAAAAAAATCATTATGATCATAAAACGTAATTGATATCGCTATAATTAAGTTAATTTTTTATTCGAAAACTATAAAAAAATTAAATAAAAATTAAACAAATATGTACATATGTTGAGTTTGAACATATTTTGGTCGCTTAAGGTTGCAGGTTTTACAAAAACGAATAAAATTTATCTAAGAAAAGTTTTCTTAAATTTTGGTAATCTTTCGTTTCAATAAAATGTCTAAAAAACTATAAAAAAATATAGATGTTTAAGGCACGAATGACTAATTATAGGAAATTGTTTAACTCAGTAGACTGCTAAACATAAACTATTTTTTTATACAATTTTACGACAATCGATTACCTTTAATGACCCTTATCGTAAGTCCAAAATTCACTGCATTGAAAATCAATTTAAAGTATCAAATATTCGATTTTATATTTGTTTAATTTTTACAAATGGCAGGCAATACATGGAGCTACGTCAAAACATGTGAAAATGTATTTTTTAAGAAAATATGTGCCAAATGGAACGCAAAAATATTTTTGCTCCTGTAGTGAATCAACAGAACAATTTTATTACAATTAAATGTTAAATTTTGAAGCATTGATTGATTTTGAAAAATTGATTTCATGAGCATAAAATATGATCTTGAAAAAGACATCAAGAGATAAAAATTTAAATAATCGGGCATGTTCTGTAAATCAAGTGATTTGAAAGCCTACGTTTCACTACGTTGAGTATATTTGGAATTTTTTAAGAAAATTCGAGTCTTTTTCGACTCTACTGCGTGATTGAAACGACGGAATATGCGCGCATTTTCTGAACATAAAAGATACTCTTTTCGGGAGAAAAATGTGACTACCGGCGAATCTTTTTAATAAGTCATTTATTTAGTATTTAAAGTCTTTTTCGAATCATTTTCTGCTCATTTATATTTATAATACTTTAAAAAAACATTAAAACAAACGTGTTTTATAAACCAAGTACATACATATATGTAGTATGTATACAAACAAAATATTTACTAATAATTTGTACTTCAAAATTACTTATATCCACATTTAAAGTCCAGCTTTAAAAGTTATTATAAATTACAAAATTATTTTAACATATAAAAAAACATAATTTTGTACATTTTTCATTTGTACTTAAGACTTCAAGAAATGTTTTCAGTTAAAAAAACAAGAACTCTAATCTTTACGTTTTCTTTTTGTCGCTCTATCTTTAGCATGCACAAAATGATCTTGAAGAATAAAATTCATATTTTATTGGTGCTTTTATATTTAAGATGACAAATATCTGAAACATTATATTTGATTTTTTTCCTTTTTATTACATTTATTTATTATTTGTATTAGAAATATGAGCTTAATTTTAATTGTAGTTATGAGAAAGCACTTTTAGGCAATAGTCTCAGCACTGGTGTTTTTTCAGCTGTGTAATGTGGCTAATTCATTCGAATAAACTTTCTTCATACTTCGATGTAACTTTTATAAATGAACAATAATTTAACTTTTTAATATTTACTTAAGAATACACAAAGATTGCCCCTTTATACTAAAAAACAAAACAAGCAGTGTATAATCAAGTATCTGCACAATATATAATCAATAAATACATAATTATAATCACTTTTCAAGCAACTGCATGATCTGATTCTTATTCGGTATTTTTCAATCTTCCAGATGAGCAAAATATGATAAATAACGCAAATAATAGCGATTGCTATACAATTTCTTATTGCATTTTAAATCAAACTATTTTTACACATTAGTGTGAGTTTTTTTTTGGTCGTGTAAGTGATCAAAGATTTAATTTCTTTTATACTAAAAAAAAAACAACAAAAAGTACCTGCTCTAGTAAGTTAAAGAAAAACGGAAACAAATCCGTGCAGGATATACAAATCTATATATAAATAGGCAAAGACGTATTTTCAGATCCCTTTTTCTTCATTCTTTTACCAAATGGTAGACATTGGTGAGTTTTAGTGACCCGACTATATATTATTTAAATCAGTTCAGTATTAAAGGAATAAAAGGCTCATAAAGTTAACACCACTGCAAATGCTAAAAATACACACGTACACGCATTCACTTATCTAAGTATTGCTAAAAGTAACAAGATAATAAGTTAAGCAATGAGAGTGTTTAAGAGTAACCTACTTACATACGTATATGTATATGAGCAATAAGATTTTTTTTATAAATGTGCGTGTTTGTATGCAATTTTATTCCGTTTAATGTTTTTTCCATGGAGAAGGGAATAAGTAATTAGGTATTTTTTTTTCTCTTTAAACGAATGCAAGTAAAATAGGTATACGTTTAAACTGGAGGACGAAATTCGACTACTAGGCTTACTCTAGTTTTTATAAATATACAAGAATATGAACCCACAAATCTAGAAGTTGATGATTATAAAATGGGAGATTCGTATGTCAAAGAATATATCACTCCTTTATTGAAACGTAGTCATATATTAAAAAATTTTACTTTTGAGTTAAGAATGAAAAAAATTATTCATCATAAAGTTCTTAATCTTGTGTGAAAAGTTCATATAAATATTTTCTTTACTCACCTCTTGAGGGGAAAATATTTTTATATTTTTTCATTGAGATATGAGTAAGTTATAACGTTAAAGTTTAAAGTACAAACTCGAATTTTTTAAGATATAATAATCACAATTCAATAAATCTCAATAAAGTGAATGTAAGAATATGTACCAAATTTCATTTACGTTCGTCAATTTTTTCTATATTTGGCCACTTGACGACACTGTGGAGGATATTCTTCACGTTCCCGACACAAATAAAAAGATGTAATGCATATTGTTATTAGTGATTCACATATGAAATTTAATTACAATTTTTTACATTTCTTTTTTAATTTTCTAAATAAGGATATTATTTAGCTAGATGTATATCCTCGCTACGATTTCTAAAATACTTGTCCAAACTTTTTAATGTATCAAATTTATTAATTATAAAAATTATTAAAAATATAATAATTATATAAAGTTTTACGATGCTCGAACTTTTTATCAAACCCTTATATGTATGATTTTTATGTTGAAATTTTTAAAATTTTATATATGCTTACCTTTTATTAAAACATTTGTGGAAAATTACAGCTGTTTTCATTTACTACCTTTTAATTTTTGGCCGCTTGTTATATGAAAAGCCGCACACTGTGCGCTTTCTGAAAACATGTTTACTAAAATAGCTGACTTCTTGTGCAAATTTGTTTCTTTTTGTGTGATTTTGATGTTTAAAATATTATTCGACATAAACATTTTGCAAAATAGCGGTTTCACAATTTGAAATTGCTCAATTTGCAGAAAATATCTTAATATAAGAAAAGTCATAATAATTTTTTTTTAAAGAGAAGTAACACTCAGGCAAACATTGTGAATCTATGAGTCTTTGCAAAGTCATAACTCCAAAGAATCTCAATTAGATTCATGCAAGCATGGCATCCAATAACGTCCATGGAAAATACAACGGAACTCGTATTAAATTATTGCATGATACACAGCTTTGGGTTATTTACAAAAAACTCTTATAATAAAATTTAAACAAAGTTAAAGTAAACAATTTAAAACTATCCTGTGATAATATCACCTGCTACCTAGCAATCGTCAGAGTTGACAAGGCTCCCATTGAATAAAACAGGTCCTGGCATAAACTGACAAAATAATATTACAAAAATTGCTATGGGAACTAAAAATTTAACCGTAATCATAAATAAAATCGGATGTTACAGATGTGTGCTAAGATAAATTGATAAAACATGATAAAAGCATATGACTAGCGCATAATTCTCTTAAGCAAATTAATTTTGGTTGCTCTATAAAGATTTCCTTTTGAGAATAATTTTGAAATAGTTCTTTTTAATAATGTTTGGGGTTTTGCAATCTTTAAAAAAATATCAAATTTCAAAATACCAATCAGCATCACCTGCAACAAAAGAAAATATTCATTTCCCATGAACAAAATTTATAAAGGAAACGTTGCATTCATATTTGAGAACTTGATAAAACTGCATATGTTTGATGCGATTTGTGAAAAAAATGCACCGCGCTTGATCAGAGTTATTACTACCATGTAAGATTGATCGCATACACTCATATTCAAACACCTTTTGAATTTCCTTTTATTTATTTTTGAATTTATTTGTTACTTGTTTAAATATTTACCTGCTTTGAAAATATTTCCCATATTTCAAGGTTTTCAAAAAATGCACTCATGTAGAATATTTATAAATACGTTGTTCTCATTTTCACAGCCTTGAACAGGAAATTTTAGGCACCCTTAACATCTTTTATATGCTGTCATATTTCTGATAGACATGTGAATGGAGGGCACCTGAGTGATTGTTACTGATAAATTTATTTAATCCCTGGAGGACACTTCATAAAAGAATAGTTTTAAAAGGATTTATGAGTTTCAAAACCAAGTTTGAATTGGATTTTGCTAACCCTTTGCGCAGATAAAATAAATAGCGTGATTATTTCTTAATGAACTGTTAAAATCCACACCTACTTATTACTTCCGCCGGTATATTTCAACTTCCTTTTTAGAGACTCAAAAAATGGACATAATATTTCTGTTAATGTTGGAGAAGAAGATTTGGTATTCAGTTGTTATATTGAGACCAGCTTAAAACTAAAAACAAAAAACCATAAACAAAATTTTCTGGGAAGTAAATATTGTATTGACGGAAGGAGCACTAACTAATTCCTTCAGAGTTTATATTATATTATATTTTTGCTAAATTCTAACTAAATGGTTCGCTTTTCACAGCTCCTGAATTTTTTTCAACCTTTATGTACTCGCAAGTCTACATTTGTAGTAGTTTTGATTTTTTGATTGATTGATTTATTTATTTATTTAGCGAATAAAAATTGAAATTGTCAGCAAAATAATTGAGTTTTTTGATAGCTTCCTAAAATCTTGTTTTAAGCATATTTAAACGTTAAATATGTAAAAATAATTATTTTCGAGGTGCAAAAGCTTTGTTATTTAAAATGACCATCTCATGACCGACCCGTCACTATGTGATTTGTATGCAAAGAAAGTCGATCTGAAAATGTTGGGGAGAATGTTGTAAAAAATGATTTCTAACTGGGAAAGTACCGTAAAAACTATAGTTTGCGACAGTTTTCTTGAGTAGGTAATTTATTGGTCTTGCAATTCTTGGTACAGTTCGCAAGAATAAAACCTTTCTACCAGATGAAATTAAAGCTGACCGTAAACGTGCAGAATATTCATCAGTTTTCAGGGTTTTCGAACTCCAAGTTTGTACTGTCATCCTATGTGTCAAACAAAGGTAAAGACAATTGTAATATTATATAGTTAAACTCTGAATAAAACCATTGTGCCAGAGAAAAAATATAAGCCACAGTATTTACTTGACTATAACGCAAGCCAAGGAGGATGGACAAAAATGCTATCTGCATATTCTACTAAACGCATATTCTAAAAACACGCGCATGATCTGCAGTTCGTGTAAGAAACCGGCGTGTGAGTCAAGTAAATTATTTATAAACATTTACAAACAAAATAAATAAACAAAAATTGAGTTCTGCGGTGCGCCCCTGGTGACATTAAGTGCTTTGGAGTAAATGCTATTTTAATGTATCCTTTGAAAGCTGAATCTTAAGTAAGAGAAAAATAAATTGCAAGCTGTGTCCGAAAAATTTAACAATTTTCTAAGTTTTGTAATAAGAATTTGATGATCCACAGTATCAAACACATATTATTATTGGAATATTAAAAAACTATTTCGCGCTTCTTGAGTAAAAGCAAACAATATTATCACCACCGAAATTACGTCAAAAACTATAAATGCATACAAACTCCTTGAAAGTGTCTCACAAATTTATTTTTCAATGATCAAATATGATTCATATCGAACGAAGTTGTTCTTTTGCATTTTTCATAAAATTGCGGTTTTTTAAATTTTAATTTTAGAATTTATTACAGTAATAAAATAAGAAGCAAACAGTTGTTAGTTCGATGCTAGTAGTTGATATTAAATACGTTGCAATTTAAAGTTTTTGTTGAGTTACAAACAAATATTTACTTTGGCTTAATTCCAGGTTTCCCCAAAGACACGTTCTTATTTGTTTAATTGATACTTAGAACTTTTATATCAAATGTCATTCACTTCGACTGTCATTAAGCATTTCTTATCAATGATTTAATAATATAGAAGAAGAGTACATTTGATAATAACCTCTGCAATGCCAACAAGTAAATTTATTCTGGTTTTAAAACAGACAGACAAATATTTGTGGCTTAAAAGCAACTCAAGTAAAATAGTAAATCATTGAAGATATCATTTTTTAAATTTATACAGATTTGCCCTACATTTCACTGAAGATAATTATAAATATTCGCAGTGATACCACGAGCACGTTTTCTTTTTTATCAGCCACCTCAAATCTGGTAAACTTAAATTTAACTACTGTTTTTTATGTTTTGGAGGATGTTGAAGCCAACTTCTGTCCCTTGCCCAGCTATTCAGAGAACGGAACTCTTATTATGCAGAATTTCAATAGAAGTTTCATATTCTATAGCCCGCAGTTGTTGTGATTCAACCTGTAACTCCTTGACAGGTGACAAGTAAATACTACGCCATTAATAAAAATGGAAAGATATACGCTTCAACAACGCATTGAAATTAATAAAATTCACAAAAAAAATTTTAAATTTCGCGGTCACGGTTCGCAACATTAAAGCATTTTTGGGTCGTCGGGAAGCACCTTCTCGGCCAGTAATTCTGAAATCAGTGTAAACTTTCGCTATTGCATCAAGTTACTGATCTACAGAATCAATTCAGGCGCAGCGCTCAGGAAAAACTTAGAATATTGTAGCCCATAGTGTTGAGAAAAAACCCAGGTTTCTCCATTTCTCGTCGATCTTTAAAATTGAGTATTCCACAAACGCCATTACACCGTATTTTGCATAGAGATTTGATGTGGACGACTCATTTCGACGATATTTTTAACAAGATAAAGTCTACGGTACACAATTCGATTCATTATTTTCCATTATTAATGGAATTCGCTCGCCTGTACAATTAAATAAACATCTGATAATCGTTTTTTATGTCTAAATAAGACCTCTGTTTGATTTACTTGTAAACAAAGTATATTTATATAAGTGCGATTGATTCTACAACAGCAAAACCACAGGCATTTTGTTTTTGTTATTTCCAGCCTGAATTTCGAAAAAGCAGATAGAGACATCTATATTACTTGTATTAATAGACAAAGACGTTTTTTTAGATCATTTTAACGGCCGTAGTACTGAACCGATTTTTAAAAGATTTATATGTTTTTAAACGGGTTTTTACATAGATGTGCACAATCTTAATTTAATTTGAATCGGTTCGATATTAAAGAAGCTAAAAGCGTTTACAGTTGATACTAACACATGCACACTTATTGCACATGCATGTATCAGCTTCAACTTGAAAAATAAACTAAATGTTCATGTGTGTTTTTCTAATTTCCTTTTGACTAGAAATGAGGAAGAGTTTTTATTGTTTATTTACAATTTTTTTATTTTTATTTTATCGTATATATTTATTTAAATGTTTAATATTACTTTCTAGAATGCGTTCGATTGAGTTGACCGCTGGATACACTAGTAAAGAATTTATAGGTCTAATCGTATAAATACATCATATAGTTTTAGAAACTTACAAATTCAAAAATATTTTTTGTGCTCTCTTTTGACGCTCTCTGCTTGAAAACTTTTGTAGTTAATTAGCAAACACTTTCTGTTAACAATTCTTACAATTTCTTAACAATATTAAATAATGAAGTAGCTACTTTTGAGAATTGATTACTTGTAAAAATTACAAATACGCGGTACCCACTAATCGGTTTCCGCCATTTTTTTAATGTTCTTAGCTATAACCATCTAATACCCCACTGTAATTATGGAGAGAACGCCGCAAAAGATCCCTTGTTTGGTTTCACAACACATTCTAGAGCCAGTTTCGAGTTCATATGCTTTCACTGGCTCCAATTGTATAAGGATTTTCTTTCCACTCACATCCAAATCATGCAAATGCAACAATGTAATCATGAATGTATGATTCGGATGAAGCTGAACTGACTTGAATAGCCCTGAGACAGAAGAAATGTGGAAAAATATTTCTGGTATTTAGGAATAGCTGTAGTGCTACGTTATTCATGTTTAGACATCGGTTTTTTCAAAATGTAGATTTTTCGAATGTCGGGGTTTAGTCCGGGTTTTTTACTATTAAAAACCGGGTTAGTTGAATACTTTTCGATTTGTATATTTTTCAAATAAAATTCGATTTTACTATATTAAAACGTAGACAAACGTTTTCCGTTGATTTTCGAAGTATTTTTTTCAGTGTAAAAGTTTTAGATATTTTTTGGCTATGGCGAAATAATTTTATGAAAATCGTTATTTCGTTTTGTAGACATTTTGCTGCATATTTTATATAGAGTTAGACATCCATTGTAGACCAAAAATGAAAAAATTAACGTCACCTAAAGGGTTTGAATACTTTAACACTATATCTCAGAAATCGAAACTTCCCGAAAAGCGGGATTTTTATTAAATACTCTTTCATAAATGAAACGAAAGAAATCCGCCAAGTAACGACGTAACTGCAGTTTAATTTAAAGATGAAGCTAAACACGTTAAGAAGACAATAATAATAGAGTATTCCTTGCAATTCTTTAATTTTTTTATAATATAGAGACTTATTTACTTTTGAACTAGACAATTCAACAATTTTTTTTAAGAGTGTATGTAGTTACATCTTTTTTTTTTTCATTAAAAAATTAAGAAGATATGGGTAAATTCAGATTTGAACTCAAGCCATAAATTTTCATTTTAATATATACCTTAAACAGTTTAACAATTACGTATAAATATTAATTATAATAATTTTCTTTGAAACCCGTAACCGGGCATTTAACCTATTCGAAACCCTGTTTCTGGAAAGTGTCGAATAATCGATCATCCTAGAGTTTGTAAACTCTTAATATTATTTTGTTGTCCATAAGAAAAACAATGTTGCTCATTTCAAGGCAATAAAACCGATAAAACTTTTTAATCGTGGCATTGTCGCCACTGGCTAGTTTTAAAAATTTTCAAACGAAATAATTAATGTTGCTCAATTCCACCCAATTTATATAAAATTTTAATAAGACAAAAGATAAAATTTTGCCATAAATGAAAAGCTTTCAAAAACCCGTATGAAATAAAAATGATATTTATTATTTATTTATGATTTTTTATTATTCTTCTTATGAAACACATAATTTGTAATGGAAGCGCAATGTATGTATGTACGAGTATATTGGATTTCTGTTTATTAAAAATTAATTTACCGGCGAAAATTGTTTACAGTCGTTTTTGGTGCTTTGTTTTTCATTTTGAAAATATGCTCATTATCCATTATATATTTTTTTTTAATTTCACAGAATATGTATTAAAATTATCTGGCTATAGTGGTTTTGTGTGCTTTAAGTTCGATAACACATATAACATGTAACATATTTAACATGCCATTGTGATCAGTGTCACGTTTCTGTAGAACAATTAGGAACGTACAGATAAAAGTTTTTTTACATTTATTCAAAACCATTTTTCATGTTTAGAGTATTGTGACTAAAAGCAATATTCACAACAACAGCGACAAACTACTCCTACATCATATTAACAAATTGCTTTTTTGCACAGATATGAACGTTCAAGCCCAGTAAGCATTTTATGAAATTATTAATCATAAACTTTTTTATAACCACTCTGTCTTTAATCGAGGAAAGTGATTTGAAATCGATAAGTTTCGACTCATTTTCGAAATATTTTCCTTAAAGAGCTGTTTTCAGAAAGCATGCGGATTTCATATAAATTTTATGCACACTCTGGATTTGGTCTGGATTAAACTTGCGTACAACTCGTTCAGTCGCTCGTTTTAGACAAGAACCTTTGATCAAACCCGTTTAAGTTACATGGAGTCAAAGTAACTATTCTCGATATTGGTCAAATTTAATTTTTTTGGTCTTATTTAAAAAACGGCATTAAACGATACAAATTTATAATTAAAAAAAAATGTTCTCTAGTTATCAAGTGTTGCAATGCAATAATTAATTACTATGATATTTCAAATAAAAAAAATACATTTTCCAATTAATATTTCCGCATCAACCTCAGCGTAATAAAAGAAGAAAAAAAAAACGAACAATAGAACAAGACAGTCTTGACCACACATGATCAATTATAATCAACAGCAACGGAAGAAGTTTATAGATTATAAAAAAAACGTGCCCTCATCATGCATGCTCGTGAACTGTACACCTGTATGCATGACAAGAAAACTACTTTTTAAATGCAAAAAGAAAACTGGAAAACACGAAAGAAAAAAAAAATAGCAAACTATAGTAAATATATTTCTCAAGCTAAAAACTAATAGAAGGACTGCAAATTAAAGTATTAAACATTTTATATAAAAAAATAAACCAAGATGTCTTGTAAAGATCACTAAATTGTGAACAAATCATTTCATGGATATAATTTGATATGAGTAATTAAATTGTGAATGCTGGAGCATAATTATGATACTATTCTCTTTAGAACAATAGATAAAGTTTAGAATTTCAACAATAATAAATATTATGCCACTTGCGCATGCGTGTACTTAACCTGGGTAATGTGGGCCGGGGGTGAAATTAAAAAAAAATATTATTACTTTAAGAAATTTCTCTTAGGTATCTAATGGAAATAGTAGAAATTTCATTTGCGTTGTTGGGGAAAATAAGCTTTTTTCCCTCCTCTGGATCCGATCATATACATGGAAGAACATGCTCATACTTAAGCAACTTGGAATTTTTTTATTAATATAAAAAGTGGGTGTTGCTGTCTTTAGCCATGCTAAGGAAGTGTTGTAGAGCTATGAATAGTTTGAGCATAATTATTAGATTGGTGCACAATTTAAGTTCGATAAACAAAATTATAATTGGGTTTTTCATATCATAAAATATATACAAAGGATGTCTGAAATGTGAATAGATTTCATAGTATAAACTCCCTACAGGATACAGTAAAATCTTCACGTCGAAGGAATGTGCATTAAGGTGGATCGATTTAGAAATCGATACTGTGCCATAGATTTTTCGATAGCTCTTGGCATGAAGAAAAGTTCCACTATGACATATTAAAAAAATCATTTTCGAGGCGCCCAAATTGCAATTTTTTACTTTTTCTCAACTTTTATTTTTAAGGTTTTTTGTAGGTAATAAAAAAAGTGGGCTGATTTAATTTTTTCAGATAATTAACTTTCCAAGATAAAATTTATTTTTGAATTATTTTTGATCAACTTGAGTTATTTATTAATGCAAATTTGAATTATTTATTAATTGAAATCACAGTTTGCTATTATTTGCCAATAGAAACAAAAAATGTGTGAGAAAATAACTTAAAAAAAAAGTAAAAAAATTTAAATTCGGGCGCCACGAAAATTATTTTTTTGATTGTCGTAGTGGAATTTGTTTTTCTCATGCCAAAAGCTATCGAAAAATCGATGGCACAACATCGAAAAATTTTAGTTCTTACAAATTGGAACCCCCTAATGTGCATGATGAAGATATTATCGCCGTTGTAACCGAAAGTGTGGAAGAAGATTCAATTTCATCGATCCGTCCTGGAAAATTTTGCTTCGTTATTTCGCCTATTTGATTCTAGAGAAGTTAGAAAGTGATCTGATGTTTTATCGCAAAATTGTGTTTAGCAATGAGGCTAACTTTTGGCTTAACGGGCTTGTTAATAAAGTAAATTTCCGCATATGGAGCAAAACCTACAGGGTGTCCGCTGGGAAGGTATACTACTTTGTTTTGCCGCCATTTTGGTAAACATTAGTCTTGACAGTTTATATTTGGCAGCCGTGAAGTAGACACGTGGCAAATTTTTTCGGAAAATATTCGATAAACCAACGTGTTTTAATCGCTAAAACATTTTATCAAAATCAAACATCAATTACTGTGACGATGAATAAGTTACGTGAAATTTTTGTGAGAAGCATGGACCACAACATACTGCAAGATTGGCTGAAAACATTACTGCTGCTCAAGAAAGTGTTCAAAACAATCCATGAATCTCAATTCGACGCCGCCGCGCGCCGTGCTGAGGAGCTTGGTCTTCAAAAAACAACTTTGGTCACAATTTTGCACAATGATTTGCACTTGTTTCCATTTAAGATTCAGTTGACACAAGAGCTTCTTCCACAAGAATTTTTACGCCGCCGTGCATATGCCAATAGGATATTACAGTTCGCCCATGACAACCCCGATTTTCATGAAAAAATCATACTAAGTGACGAGGCATATTTTCATTTGAATGGATATGCGAATAAACAGACTAGTCGGTTCTGGGCAATGGAAAACCTCACATTATTCATCAGTCACCTTTGCATCCATTAAAAGTGTCATTCTGGTGTATAATTTGGTCAGGAGGAATCATTAGACATTACTTCTTGAAAATGAAAACGGCGTAACGGTAACTGTGAATTTGGAGCGATATCGTGATATGATTGAAAACTTTTTAACGCCACAACTGCATGCTTTCGGTTTGATTAACATGTGGTATCAACAAGTCGGTGCGACATCGCATACAGAGGCTTACAATGGAATTACTGCGAGACCTCTTTCCACTACAAGTTATTTCAAGAAATGGTGATGTTAATTGGACTCCACGGTCGCCTGATTTGACTGCTACGGACTTCAAACAAAATATTTGTGATGAAATTAATGAAATACCGCGTGAAATGTGTGAGAATGTAATGAAAAATGTGCTCAAAAGGGCTTGCATTTTTGAGGCTAACAGAGGTGGAAATTTATCTGATATTGTATTCCGACATTAAATAAAACATTTATCAATATAAGATCCATTCTATTTCATTTAATAAAAAAATTATAAACAAACAAAGTAGTATACCTTTCCGGCAGACAACCTGTATAAACAACGGACTCTAGAGACCGCATTACTTCCTGAAAACTGCAATGCTTGGAATGGTGTACTCGCTGGTGATATCATAGGGCATCATGGCTTCAAAAGGAAGCCTGACCTTGCGTTACGGTCAATGTATATAGTTACCGTACGATGATCAATAATTTTTTGTTTGAAAATAAGGATCCGTGAAAGTTGTGGTTCAGCAGGACGGCACTACGTGGCATACAACGACCGCAACCATCGACTTATTGAAATCAAAATTTGGCCATAAGCTGATTACGAAAAATGGACTTGTCAATCGACCTCCAAGGTCGTACGGTTTGACAACTCTAGAATATTTATTATGAGGCTACGTAAAGTCAGTGGTATAATAACTACTGACGCCTTGATATCCAACCTTGTTTATCTTATTCGTAACGTACGGCCAGCAGTGAGGGGTTATCCTTGAATCTAGCATTTTACGCCTAGAATTCCTTGATCTCGACACTAGAATAAGGTAAATAGCTCTTAAGTGCAGAACATTCGCATAAAACTTGTCACTCAGTCTTGGAATTTTCACTTTTTTTATGTAACTATCAAAATAATCTAATTAAGTGTGCTTTCAATATATCTAAATTGTCTTCATATCCTTTCTTCACAAACCCTGGTACGAATGGTTTGAAGGGAATTTCCTGCTGTACTGCTCCTTAAGCCCAATACTGTGTTATTTAATTTTCAGTCTGAAGTTTGAATTAAATTTTGCTCAGACACAAAGAATCTCCTTTAATGGTTTTAAATTCTCAAGAGTTTAAATAGTGTCGTATCGTAAATTCGCGCGAACATCGTCGCCTCTTAAATATTTTGCGTAGGCTCCTCACTACGATTTTTATATTTTCTCCACTACTAGCAAGATGTGGTTTATTTTATTTACTCGCATATTATTTTAATAGTGAAAATTCCATTTAACATTTTTACTCACATTTTTATAAAAAACGTTTACAAAATTTTATTAGTTAACCGATATTTCGCCACTTCTTTGTGTGGCTTCTTCATGGAAATATAAAAATTTTGTAAATAAAATAATAAAAAAAGCCACACAAGGAAGTGGCAAAATATAGGTTAACTAATAAAATTTTGTAAACGTTTTTTATAAAAAATTGACCTATAGCTCGAGATAAATTAGATTCTTTTAAAAAACAAAAGGTCGAAAAAATATATAAGAATAATTTTTACTCACAACTTACTCTGAATATTCAAAGCATATTTGTTGTAGAACAGTGATTATTGCAGATGCAGTGTTCAGGTGGGTCTTTCCATAATAAAAATCCTAGCACTATGAACGCAACAATTTGGTTGCTTATTCTATTTGGTGAGTGTAAACGAGAAAGGCGTTTACTCCGAGCTTAGTCCTGGTTATTGCTTAAATTTGAAAGAGTCCTTAGAATTCAAACGCAAAACTTTAATTGCAAATTTATTTCTTTAGACTGCATTAAATTTTCTACAAATTAATTGTACAATTTAGTATATAATTATAAATTCAAAGTTTTTTAATATAACTTATAATTTTAATAGAATAGCCAAGAATATGCACAATACAAATTAAGCCTCGTTTCTTATGCATTTGTTTTTCAGGAATGCCCTTTTGGAAAACTCACGCGATATTCATTAGCTTTTGCACATTTGAATAAAGTTTTTTCAATATATACGAGTATATTTTATTTTCTTTTAACGTGATATATTTTTCGCTTGGTTTACAAAATCGCAAGTATATTGTTGGAGTTTGGTATATTTTGGACCCAGACTGCTGCTTAATAACCGTGAGCCATGTAATGCTAATAGCACAGCTGGCTTAATAAGTTTGAGTATGTGTACGTCACACAGACAATAGATTTTGACATAAACTTTGTACGTTTCTACCAACAAAATTTGTCTGTTTTTTTTGGTGTTGTTATTTGCTGTAGAATCGCTAGAAAGTGTAGTAAGTGTACCAAGATTATGTCGATAGCAAATGCAATTGATGGCAAATGTTCTAAAAATTTGTTTATTGTATCATAAAAAGTAGACGATTTCTTAAAAAAAACTCTATCAGAAACTATATTTTCTATCCAACTTTTCTCCATTTGAACAAATCATCCTGTCCTGCTGCACTTTTTGCGAGATAGCTCTGATTTATTGTTTTCTTAAGTCGCCTGATAATTTAAGAGTGGAAATAATGAAAATTCAATTTATTTATTCAACCTACAGTAAACAAGCAGATGACCTGTTAAAGAGGATAACCAAGGGTTGGGATGAGTATTATGATGACGTTTCAGGCTCAGCTTGCTACCAGCATATAGATTTCTTGATTACGATTTGAAGAAAAACATTAAGAAATCCTGTCATACACCGGGGCCTCCCTTGGGTTGCATTAAAAAATAGAACGACTCAAAATTCTAATAATGTAAATACCATTTAGATTTGGATCTTGCGCTAAAATGCAGATTCTATTAATACAGAAATATTCAATATGAACTCACGCTGTTGCGCACTGGAGAATTAACAACTTGATTTCTTATAAAAAAATCTTTATGTTTCACGTCAGATGAATGAAATAAGATAAGCTTCTGCATGTGACTATAATGACACCTCTAAAATAAATCCTCCGCATCCATCTTCTTTACTATTTCGAATTATAAAATTTAACTTTTTTTCTTCTTAATCTGGGAAAAGGAAGGGGATGTTATGACAGACGTAATTCAGTAGAAAGTTTTCATCTCACTACCTTCGGGTAGATAGGTGGAAGGCTCATTTTCATTTTCTTAACAAATAAACGTCTCCCTAATGACCATGTGCCATTTACCCTATTTAACAACATCTTACACACATGCAGTACTACATTCGCAAATCAAAACATCATCATCATCATAATTATCCAAATACTCCTTTTTTATTTCTACAAAAACTTATCCAACATTTATTTGGAAGTGTGCACTGAAGTCTAACATTTATTGTAACAATCTTGCTTTAAGTTTTTAATTAAGTATTTCAACGTGTAATGAGTGTCTGTATATGTATATCTATTCTAATAAAATTATTTTTAAAATTCATATTCAATGCTACAATAATTCTGGCCTCATGATATGTATGCATGTGTGGTTTTCTTAACAACTTCAGTGCATTTATTTTCGTTGAAGTTAAATTAAATAATAGTTTTATATTTGATTTCTATGCGGTCATAAGTTTTTCATATTTAGATTTTCTTTCTATTTAAGCAATATAAGTTATTAGGGCACGTGTTTCCTATTGCAAGACCTCTTCAAATCAAGTGTTTATAAAATATGTAGTGCATGTTATATATTTTTTCTTGGTAATATTAACTACCATTCTTTATTTTAATTTTTCTAGTTCTATTTTGTTGAAAATAAATAAAATATTTGCATTCAAGTAGTTATCATTACGCACTATTAACCGTTAGGCACATGTCTGGCACAGGTTACTTGCAGTAAGCTTGAAGGGTCTAATTTCCTAGAACTAAATAAATTTATGGTCAGTTGAATACGGAAAAATCACGCCCTTTTTTCTAAAGTATGTTAATATGGTTTACTTTACAAAAGAAAAATAGTTTAATATTCTTTTTTGCATTGACAGGATGCTCTTCAATAGTAGTCATTTAATCGACTTTTCAATTGTTCGATTAAATAATTAGCCGAAGAATCGAGTAACGATTTTATTTCGTTCCAGTTATTCGAGTAAACTGTACTGTTCAAAATTACTCGAATCAATAGAAAATTGTTAGTAGTATTGGGTTTTTCAATAAAGGGTTTCATTTTGATGTTAAAAAACGAGTATTTATTTATTTAGCTGCTAAGCTGCTCCATTAAAAATGGAAAACAATATCAGCGAAATGACCACCCGGCTACGCGTGCAGGACAATTTTCGTTTAAAGAAATTTTCCACCACCAATTCGCACATTTGCGGCTGTATATCTTCGATAGCTTCACGAATTCCATTTTTAAAGTCTTGAGACGATTGCATCCCCAAAGACAAAGTCAGAAGGTGTCATCGACTCTAAAAAAAAACTGCAAGTTTAGGAAACTTTTCACACAAAAGAACGATGTTATAATTGCTTGTGTGGCACGTAGCGCTGTCTTGTTGAAAATTAACGTCGTCACACATCAATATCTTCCAATTACGGCCATGAAAAAGGCATTAATCATCGTACGATAGCGCAATCCAATCACCATAACACTTGCTCTAGCATGATTTTCGAAAAATTTAGACCAGATAAAAGGCCACACCAAGAAATTGAGGCCAAGGCAAATAGAATCCGTCGTACGTTAAATTTGGTTTTTTTCAATTGACAACTAAGTTGAAAAACTGATTTTCTTATGATCTTTGTGCCATTCCGTATGTCTTCGTTAACGCAAAGTACCAAAGTTGGGCAACTTTTAACTTTGAATGTACGGTGATTACTTTCACATTTATCAGTTTTTCTTTTTTGCTTTGTTTGTATTAAGCTTCTTGTGTTTTATAGTGACAAAATTAAATAAAATAGAATGAAATAAAAATTACAATTAAAAGAAACTTCTGAATATTATCGAATTCCATTGGAAATATGTACATCAATTAAATCAAGATGATCAAAATGCGACAATTCTTCTAATTAGTGCAGTCTCCAAGGAGAGAATGGATCTCATTCCTTATAGTTTGTTTCCACTACGAGTTGAATCACCTGCTTCGCTTTCTCAATCATGTTTATGAATCATGCTGTTTATACGTCTCACATACTTGCTTCAGTTTTTTGGATTATTGCTGTGTTCCGTTAACACATCGTAAGGTATTTTGGATATGACCGCTTTACTAAATTCTTCGCTTTTTTTAGCTTATTTATGTTAAAAATTTAACTTTTTTAATTAAGTTTTTTTGTAATTAAAAATTTTGTTTTGATAATATTTGGTTTTGGCAGGTAGTTCAGATAAACTTGCGATAAAAATTAGAGAAGACAAGAATTTTTCGTGCTTTGCAAGTAGATCCATATTGATTGCTTCGCCCTCAAAATTTTGTATGACGAAACAAGTTGCTTTATGTTTATGATGTTTATGATTGCTAAAAGGAAGAAATATTTACTTCGGTTGTGAACAAAATAGAAAGGCAATTCATTATAGTGGAACTCCGCTGTATGTTTAGTTATTATTTATTTTATGGGAATATTATATTTTAGTAGCCAGCCAAAAATTTCCGAATTTGTCGGTTTCTGTGCCAACGCAACAGAGCTACTCCTACAACACTTCAAAGTCCTTCCTACTAAAGTTATCTAGATAAACGATTATAAATATTTACTTTGTATAGAAGATGCCGCGACCTTAGTCAAACTACTAATGTACAGTGTTTGGCTTCGTAGAGTAATGCCTTGTTACAAAAACGAAAAATAAGCATGATATTAAATACTTCCTTTACTTTAATTAATTTATTGTATTAAAAGAAAAAAATACAACAACCTACTAAATACATGCTCTTAATAAAAATCTATTAACAAACGCACCTTTTTTCCTGTTTCCTATTTTACACTTCTATATGTAAACAGCGTATAAAAATCTACATTTTAATTTATTCCCACGCTTCTCAGCATCCTGTTTGAACTACTATTCGCACGATTAGAAATTTGCCTTGAAAAATAAAGAACAAACAAAACAACTAAGGCAATCACTGAGTATGCGAAGTAAATAAATCCTTACGCCCATGTAAAAATCATAATTTTTTAAAAGGGCACAGCAAGAGATTGAGTGCACATGTGCAAAGGAATTCTATGACAATTTATTGTCAGTTTAAAGACACACATTTACACACACACAAATATAAAAATGAAACTAATTGTGTTTTTAATATTTAAAATGTTGGGCATTCATATCAAATTGCCAAAGGTTTTCAACTCAATAAGGACAGTTTGCAAATGCTATTAAAGAAATGAATATAATGGAACCATAAATAACTATAAAACTATGAATATGAGGAAATAGTTCTTTCCGTTTTCTTTTCTTTGGGTATAATTATGATGGGGTTTAAAATAGCATAATGCGATGTAATTATTTACTTATACTTCAAAAAAGATTAACTGAGTCTTGAGCGAAAATTACATAAAATTCCTTTGACAGGCTAATATTTAAAACTTTTTGTCCATTTTCATTAGTGTGTCACTTAAACAGCTCGCAGCAGGTCTACTTTCCAATATACAGTAATTTTTACCTGCGAGTCAATTCAATGCTAAAGTGGTCTCTCTAGCTAATCTTTTTTTGTTTGTTATTGTTATCTTTCTCATATTCAGCATATTTAAATTAGTTAGCTGAAAAATATTTAACTTTAGGTGAAAAAACCCAAAGTGTGGCAATATGAGTATGATAAGACACTCACTCAGTTAGATCCTTTGAAAAGAAAAGAGAATTGAGGAAATTTTCATTTCCTCAAAAATATTTGCACAGAGTTAAATACGTTAAAAGTAATTCATGTTCGCAGTATTTTGATACAAAATGCCCCATTAAATTAACTATTATTTATTGATGTTGAAGAACTGTACTAAAACCTATTTGTTATATAATAAATATTTTATGTTTGGTAACCTTTGAATTACTTATATATTGTGAAATAATATTTTTTAATTTTCAATCGCTCAAATAAATTGATATAAAACACAACAATTGAAAGGAGGTTAATTTTCTAGTTATGCGCCCCTCTGTGTGACATTTCACGAGAAATCAAGCAAAAGTCGATAATTTTTCATATAAAATATTTTCATTTTAGTAGTGAAAACGATTTTTTGCACTGGAAAAGCTTTCTAAATGAATAATCACACACCTAAAATAAAATAAAAAAAGGAAGCTGAAAAAATATATAAAATAAACAAAAAGTATTGTTAGAAAATTAACACTTGTTGCCAGGTAATATTTAATTATAATATAATAATTAAGGTCACTCTTCAAAGAGCGACTAATATTTGTTTTTTTATGTAATACACTAAAAATTTACAGAAACAAAAAGAAAATGATGTGACAAGTTAAGACTTATTAAAAAAAATAAACGAAAAAAAAAATTATAAAAAATTAAGCAAAAATTACCTCAATGGGTAAAAAAATCAAAAAAAATATATATTAAACTTTAAAAATAGTACAATATTTTTTCGCTTTGATAAACAAAATTGAAAAACAAAATTATATTTAGATATGTCCATTTTATTTTTAGAAGCAATCTCAAAAATTCATGTCGCTTAACTTTGCTGTCATTGAAATCAACATTTGTGTTTTGAGACGTTTCACATTGAATAGTATTGAAAAAACGTGTTTAAAATGGTGTGCGTTTTTGTTTAAATTTCTTACAAATATCTCTTTTTTAAACTTTAATGAAATGTGTTTAAGTTTTTTTTACAATTTTTTTATTCATTTTTCAAAGGTTCATTTTGAACGACATTTGTTAATTGTTATTTAATTTTTAAGACAGTTATTTAAGCAATTTTTTTTTATAACAAAGGTAAATCTTACATACTCAACTCGAGCATCTTTAGAACGTTTTTAAATGTATTTGTTGTAAAAATAATTGTTTTTAATGCTTTTAGATTGAGTATAATTGTGTTTTTTTCTTTTTTAAATCGAAAAATCATAAAATTATTTGTATTAAAAAATAATAATATAAATAATTATTATTAAATTTATTTATAATTAAACTATTATCTAAACTTAACATTTGTGTACTCGCTTGTTTAACTGTAGGTTTTTTTAATAGTAGTAGCTCCTCTTGAAAAAATTTTAAATAAAAAAAGTATTGTAATTAATATAATTCGAATTTTTAAGTAGATTTTTTATAAATACATTGACTTATCTTCATAGTCACTTTTAGTTTCAACTTAAGTCTGATCTATTTCGAAATTGCTAGTTGCCTCCAGAGGCTCAAAAAATTAGCAAAATTGCGCAATGGCTTATGGGTTAAAGTATCTTTATAAAAAATAAAAAAGCAACTACATTCAATTGTTTTATTTTAGTTTTTTTTATTATAGATATATGTAGTTTGAATAAAATTTTGAATTTGAATTTCAGAAAAGAAGAACTATTCCTTGAGCTTATTTTCATATACAGAGAGCATTTTTCAGATTTACTATTTTTTTATGCAAAGTAAACACTTTTTAGACCATATTATTGATAATAGCAAAAGCAAAAAAAATATATTACTTCTAACAGAGAATTTAATAAGGGGAGTCCTTTGTCACACTTTGAATAGGAAATTCGAAAAGCAAAATAATTGTTATAGTGTCCTGATATTAAATATCAAAGATTAAGCTGAATCTTGTTTTCAGCTGCGTATTATTAAATGAAAAGTTGCCGGCAAACTTTTCAGTTTGATTGAAAAAATATCGTTTGGGTTGATATCAAAGTTACTCAAGCAAAGTTGTTATAATGGGTAATGGTTTAATGCAACGTTTTGCACAATTGATACATGGAGAAGGCAATATTACTATAAAAGAAATGAAAATAAGAATTCAAGAAAAGTTTGGTTTGAATATCAGCAAATCTGGAATTACATGTTTGCAATACAAACGATAATATACTTTGAGAGGCAGTGCCTCGTGCCTTTTCAAATAAAATAGTTTATTCTAACCGGTAGAAAATGTTGAAGAATTTTATTTGACATACCTCCACTTTAAATATTTATTTTGCCTGTTAGTGTGAATTAAATTATTTAAAGCTCACATAAATTTTTATTATTATTTTTTTTGCCATAACGTTAAAATAGGCCAAAATGTCATAAAACTCCTAGTTTTATTTTTCAAAACGATACAAAGAACAAAATTAAATTAGCATGTTTTAGAAGTGTCATAATATTTTTACAACATGAACATGTATTTAGCACCGTAAAACCTTAATCTTTTGTTTTATGGCTGAACTCATCAGATTGGCATAATCGATTTTTAATTTTACACAAGAAATAAGAAAATTTAAATATTTTAGACTCTAAATTATCGACTTAATTACCTACAGAAAAGGTTGAATGATTTCGCGGCTTAGATAAAGCCAAAAGAAACTTGCAAATGCTCTTGAAATTTAGGAAAAAAATATTGCCTATCAACCAAATAATTTATGTAAAAATTAAATATTATAATTAAGGCAACAAATCATTACATTACAAACATTTTAAGCGGGAGCATGAAATCCAGCGCTGAATAAAATGGAATTATTTTATATACAAAAAATTTGCATTGCCTAGTTATTTTTAATGCTTTGAGTTAATGCGAGTTTTTAAGTGAGTGTAATAAATATTTTACTATGTCAATTCATGATTTTAAATAAGCAACGAAGTCGAATGGGGAAAGGAAGTCTATATAAGGATGGCTAAAGATATGACCGAATTCATTTGGACCTTTAGCGTAATCCCTTCAATTTGTCAAGTAGAAAACACGGCGAAGTTATTTATAATTTATGTATATGACACAAAAAATCATCACTAGACATGAAAGCTATACCTAAATTTTCTTCAATAAGTTAAAAAAAAGAGTCAGCTGGCTTAATTATATTTATTCCTTCACACAGAAAGATACAAAAAGTAAAACCAGCGAAAACAAGGTTGATTTTACATTTTTAGTTAATGATTTTGATTCATAGTCGTTTCATGTTAAATGAACATGATCTTACGATAACTTGAAAGCAACAGCAGCACATCGCCGGCCCGAAATTATATCTTCACGCATATCACAAATTCAAAAAAAAGTAGAGATATCACCGCTTGTGCTAAAAATTCAAGACTTGACGAGTCAAACCTGACGTGTGTGAATCTGGTCTAGAAGCCTGAACTTGTGCCTTGGAAGTTGTGCAAATGCGGGTCATTTAAATATTTTTTTTGTGAATAAAGTTTAAAATTTTTTCGCAAAGAAATTTTTTATCTAAGATAACTTTGGGACGACGACATGTGAATATAACATGCGAGTCTTAAGGAATAAAATTGTACCCACATTAAAATAATATGACAAATCTTGTTGAATCAAAATTATTTCAGTTTAAATAACATAAATTACAAATTGAGTGAATATGTTTTCAACATGAAATTCACTTCATATGTGAGTAATTATAATGTTGAGTTAATCCGATTCAATGATTGATATAACACGAAATTCATTTAAAATTAAACGGATACTCATATTAAAATAACACTATATATATGTTGGTTTAAAATGATGCTCTTAATTAAATAACTCATAAAAAATTTAATTTAAACGATTGTTATGATGTCTTTAATTTTTTAATATTTATTTTATTTACATACATTTGTTGCTAACGCCATATCATCAGTAGACCTTAAACCATATTTTTGAAAAGTTTCAAACTTCTTATCTTATAAGAAAACTTTTAAAAAACCAATGAGAATTACTTATACTTTTGTAATTTTTGAAATTCTCATTGAAATTCGCGGAATACTTATTGGCCATATTGATTTAAAATGCAGAAATGTAGGGAAACGAGTTCTTCTAAATCAGGTTTTGTTACACCATTGTTTAGGATAAAGCGACTTAGGAGGAGCTGCAAGCTTCCCATTGACACTGGTTTGTTAATATCGGAAGTATCCATTCGCCGTGTCAATTGGGTAATTGGCACTTGTAAATGTAAAGGCTATGCGGTGCCGAAATTGCCGCTCCACTCTAAAGCAGTCTGCTGCTTATTTATCTCAGATATCATCCATAATAAACGGCGGGGGTTTCTAATTATCCCCAAACCGGGGAATGCTTCCCTAACAACATAATATTTGCTTTGCTTAAGGAATTTTCAATCTTAAATTCTGGTCACATGAACCAGCTTAAAAAGTTTTATTTGTATAGTTTTAAATTCCATCTAAGCCAAATGCTTAAGCAATTTATTTCTATCTTCAACTCAACTTAAGAATGAAAAGTTAAACTCCCTAGACACGTTTTAACTTTTTAACTAACATGAAAACTTATATACTATGAAAGTAGCTTTAGCTTATACTATGTTAACATTATGTCAACTATGTTTTTTCGTTGCCAATGTTTCTTTTTTGTTAAACAAAGATTGAGGTTAAAGACTACAACAAAAATTTGTCTTAAAACTTAAAAAAATTTATGACTGCACAATTGTCATCAAATATTAGCCCAACTGCAAAGTTGCACTACCACACAACTTTATAATTTTTATGGAAGAGTAGAACTATTCACAAAACCAGCTTCCTGTCTTAGTTGTGAATTTTTTTCTAACAGCACACTATGTAGTTCATCATTTAGTCATCCAGATTAGCGGGCTGGCAGCAGCAGCCACTCTTGTAGGCAGTTTGATAAACAGCCAAAATAGTCATTCATATATTCTATATGTTTATCTGAATGCCTGTCTATCTTTCAGTATGCTGAAGATGCATGGTTGGCTTTGTTGTCCTGGCAGACGATACTTCACTGGCTGTCACTTAATGCAATTTCGTTCATAAATATATTCGCTTAAAACTAGAATTGTGTGTTTGATTATGTGCTGGTTTTCAAAGACTTTTATGAAATAGACGTACGTTAAACTGCAGCTGCATGAAGTTCTTGCAAGAAATTATAATCATCTTCATCATCATCATCATCAACATCATTGTTATCTTTCACTGTATTTTATTACCCAATCCTTTGCATGTTTTATTCTTGAATATTGCATCACTTACAAACACATGAATGATATACGTGCAACAGTCAAAAGGCCCAATAGGAAATTTTTTCTTTAATTGGTATAATAACATGAAAGTGGGCTTAAGAGGTAAGCGATTTGTGCTGGCACTGCAAACACCTGGCTGGCACTCGCACGTTCAACGGCCATAACATTGCTACGAGAGTGTCAAGAGTGGCCGTTGTGGTTTCAGAGCAGTGGGGAAGCTCACGCGTGGAAACTAAAAGGAAATAAATTTCGGTCTACGTTAATTGTGGTACAGATCTAGAAGCACTTGGACTTACCTGTTTTAAGCTGTATAAAGGAATTCTCTTCGAAAATGGATGGAATTTCGGGACCATACCGGAGAACTCATACTGGTACCACGGGATCTGGTAGTCTCGTAGATGAATACTCCTTGTTGAGGTCTCCTACGAGAGTTGAAGTGGTGGCAAAGGTTAAAACCAAAATTTACGCTCAGAGTGTCGGGGATTAAGCGCCTGATGCCGGACCAGTGCTAGTGGATAGCACGGACAGTGGGACACCACATAAGATGTAGTTGGCCGTCTGGTGTGGAAGGACACTTGATGCCTACCTCATGTTAGCCTTCTCGCTGACTGGTTGTTTCTTGCTTTGCGACTGTCCTGTAGAATTCTCATTGACAAGAGGTTGGATAGGTGGAACACCTTAACGAGGTATTGGGCATAATGGTAAGGATTATGACTAAAAATTGCCACCTTTGTAGACTGCGAGGGCAGTTGTGAACGTAGAACTGCATATGGTGGGTTTCGGCCGCAAAACAGGTATCCACCTTCAAATACTAACACTGCGATTGCTTAGTTCAGAGCAAAAAGACGAAATGTTTTTAAATTTAAAAGAAAAAATCTAATATCTAATCGAACTGGCATGACTGTGAACAGTGTTTATGTTTCCCAACGTCGCTTCGTTGTCATTTTTCTTAGAAATTTTAAAGCTTAGAAAAGTTTAATTTTTAAAACGATTTGAAAAGAGTAATTCTGTTATTTTATAGTTTTTTAAGAAGAGCTTTGACAAATTAAGCCGTTTAAAAAAATATTCAGCCCAATTATGAATATCCGCACGGAATTTTTCCCTTCCGCACTTTGCTGCTCCCGAGAAAAAATTCTCCTATTCTAATCACCCGGGGAATAAATAAATTAGGGAAAAGGAAAATCAGAAACAGCTGTTTTGTTTTTGATATTTTATTTTGTAATTGTGATTTATTTTGTTATAGTGATTTAATTTGTATGTGATTTTCGTAAATTTGCCTTTGTCAAAATTAAGTTTTTTTTTTTAAATATCTTGTTAAATATCAATAGTGAAGCTTTCCAAATGAATAGCATAGCTTTCCAAGTACTTGCGGAGGAAACTCCTTCTGAGGAAGAAGCGAGAAAAAGAACCCAGAAAGTTAGAAGGAGGCAGATGCGCGATGCAACAAATCCGCTTGAGTTGGACCAATTATTGTAAGTACATATATACATATGTGTAAAAGAAAATTGCTTTGTGTATGAATTATTTCCTGCTTTAGGTTTCAAAAATATTATAGAGTCAACAAAAGTGCTTTTAGTTATTTATTAAGAGTGCTTACATCACACTCTCAGCCGATTAAGAATCAATCGGATGTTAGCCCTGTGGTGAAAGTAAGTGGTTGTTTTAAATTTTTCGCAGAAGGCGTTTATCAGACGGGAGTTGGAAAAGATTTCGAAGTTTCGTTGGCCCAACCAACTTTAAGTAAAGTGCTCGCTGAAGTACTTGATATTTTTGAAGCGCACCTTTGCCCAACGTGGATAAAAATGCCAACACCAGAGGAAAAAAAGAAAATTGCTTTAGCGTTTATAGAAAATATAAAATCCCAGGAGTTACTGGGTGTGTTGACGGAACACACATACAAATCATTGCTCCTGCTGTAAACAAACATTTGTTCTACAACAGAAAAGGAAAATACAGTTTGAATGCCATGCTGGTAAATATGCTTTAAAATTTAATATGGCTCTATAGAAAAATAATTTGCTTAATTTTGTAGATTTGCGATGACGAACTAAGGATCCGGTGTGTTAATGCATCTCACCCTGGTGCATGCCACGATTCTTTTATATGGGCTACCAGCGACGTTAGAGCTCACTTAGAAGAAAAATATTTGGAAGGTGTGCGCAACTTTTGGCTTTTAGGTAAGTAAAACCAATCACAAGTTTGAGACGCAATACTAAAATTAATTTTTTCTTTATTTATAAGGTGACGCTGGTTATCCTTTAGAGCCATGGCTATTAACGCCCCATCGTGTTCCAGAGGATGGTTCCCAAGAAATGAGGTTCAATGAGGTCCATTCAAAATGCCGCAACATTATTGAGAGAACAAACGGCGTATTGAAAAATAGGTGGAGATGTCTCCTCGGTGCAAGGGAGCTTCACTACTGTCCGAAAAAGGCAGTTAAATTATTAATGTGTGCTGTGCCTTGCACAACATATGTATTCATTTTAAAGTACGGGAAGAGCCATACGATTCTTTGGTTGAAATGATCACCGAAGAGGATCACATTAGTTTACCAACTTGCACAAGATATCTTACCGCAGCTCAATTAATTAGAAATAATATTGGATGCGCACTTTGAAATAGTATTTAAAACATCTAATAGTATTTAAAACACAAAAAATCTTGAATTTAACTTGGTTTGTAGCTGAGATCATTGAACTGAAGCTGCAAATTATTTTTATCCAATTTATATTGAACCTCTCTAGTTCTCATTTTTTCCATGAAGGAGTGGTGGCGCCGCATCTCTTGTAGCTTTTCTTTTTCAATGTTTGCCATTTGTTGAAAATGCTTTTTTTTGAGGTCGTACATTTTGCCAATGGATCTGTAAATCTTTTTTAAACTTTGCTGTTGTTCCTTAACATCTACTACTACTTCTTTTAATGTGCTCACTAAATCATTTTGTACGGCAAGTTCTGCTTGCAATATATCGTATGACGATTTTACGTTTTCTTTTGAAACATTTGCTCTTATCTTGGAAGTCGAGTTCGATATGCGGGTAGTTTTGGATGCTGGCGCGCCTTCAACGCTGACGTTTTGGTTTTGTTCTGTCATAGAAACGTCAACGCATACTGAACCAAACGTTGTGTTTTTTGGTGATCCTAGGCCGAAAACATTTCCAGGCACATCTTCAACGAAAGTTTTCATGGCAATTAAATTATAAATACTTTCCTCCGTTGCCGAAAATTTATATTCCCTATTAGGCCCTCCACCAGTGCCCTTTTGATGTTGCAAATTTTGGGATGCCTTCTGACGCACATATTTCTTTTGGTCAGACCATACCTGAATAAAACAGAATTGCATGTACATATTTATATACATAAATAACATTTTTGAATGGACAAACAACATACCTTTTTCCATTTACTAAAATTTTTGCTTGGAGGACCTAGAGAATTTAATTCATCCACTGCTCTTTGCCAGAACCGTTAAACCTCTTGACGTTCTCCTTTAAAAAACCCCCGTGCAATTTCTGGATTCTCCTGCATAATCATCAATAAATGCTGCAACTGCTGTTTATTTGAGCTTTTGGACCTAAAAAAATTTTAACATATATATTATTTATTTTTCATTTACTTTTTTTATTCAATACTTACATTTTTCTTTATCTCCCTTCAAAATTGCTGGTGAAAAAACTCGAATGAAATAATAACCGTTTTTTCCCTTTTTGTTCTTGTAGAATTCTTACTTTTTTCCCTGGGGGAAAAAATCCGGGGGAAATTATAATTCACAATAGGAGGAATGAGAAAAGGGAAAAATTTCTCCCGGAATTTGTATTCATAATTGGGCTGATTATGAAATTTTCAGATTTTTTTTTACTTCTATGGGACTTCCTCATAAGATATTGAATTACTCTCAATCGTATACTCTTGGTCCATAGTTGATGAAAAAAAGGTGAACGAAAAGTATTTCCACATAGGAGCACGAGCCCAAGGCAAATACGAGCCAGAGAGTTGCGAAGGAATTCGTCTTGGCAAAAATCTTAGAAACGCAGACTTGAGTGGTTCCGCTCCACACAACAGTTGAGTATTTGCTGCCATTTTTTCCATCATTAATTTTTTTATTCTACATTTAATTGTTAAATTTTGCATGACAAATGCGATAAAGTAACGAAAATAGAAAAATAAAATTAAAATACTAATCTCATTAAATATTTATTATGGTCATTATTTTTTTGAAATATATGTATATTTAGTTCGATATAAGGTTTAAAGATTTTTTGAAAACAGTGGCGGCTCAGCGTTGAAATATAATTACTATCGGCGCAGGTTTATCATTTTACTGGAATATTTTTTTGGGCATTTTTATGTTGTGAATAAAAAATTTGTGCTGCAGATTTCAAAATAAAAATGGAAATTTCCTGCAAGAAAAACTTCATTGCAAGTTCTATGTTGTCCAAGCCAAACTAATTAATTTAGCAGATTTTAATTTTTTCTTTTGCAGCATTTTTATTTCTTTTCAATTGTTTACATTAACCAGCTGTTAATTTTCCAATTATTCATCGAGCTGATGGGCTCAACAGTTGACAACAGTCGAGCTCATCAGCTACGTATTATGAACGCGACCATTATTGCATGTCAAAACAAACTGTTTAAGGCAAATTTAAGCCCTCAGATGTGTACAAAAGATACATTTTGACAATGAAAAGTTATGAAGGCAAATGAGTCAGCTGAGCTATCGAATTCGCCCGAGATGAATTCGCTTTGCTCATTCCTCTTGAAATGGTCCTTGACTTTTTGAATGAAACAGAGTTTTTTGGCAAAACAAAAATTTATTTTTCAACATAATCTCCTTTTAACTCAATACATTTAGTCCAACGTTTCTCCAGTTTTTGTATCCCTTCCAAAAAATAGCATTTTTCGAGGTCCTTAAAATAGGCATTTGTTTGGTCAATAATTTCATCATTGGAGCTAAATCTCTTTCCACCGAGCCATTTCTATAGGTTTGGAAACAGGAAATAGTCACTAGGGGCTAAATCCGGGAAACATGGCGGATGAGGTTTTGTCATTGTGGTCGTTTTTTTTAAATCCTCATTAAATCAGAATAATAAGTTGGGATAATATTCGCCGCTTATTATTTTTCCCTTTGCAAGGTAATCGATGTGGAGTATACCGCGTGCAACACATTATTGACAGACAAACTTACCTTGGCCTTCTTTGGAGCCGGCTCACCCGGAAAAACCCATTGTTTAGACTGCTGCTTGGTCTCAGGAGTACAGTAATGGATCCATGTTTCATCCCATAGTATTTATCGGGCTTTTCTTTGGTTTGATTGACGGTTTTTTTTTCGCAAAAAAATAATGTTTAATGAGCAGTCGAAATTTACTTTTTCCATTTTTAGAAAAATGCACGAGGTTGTATGTTATGAACAGCTGTTAATCGTAAAGTAAATGACGACACTTGGTCTAAATTTGACAGTAGTTTATTAGCAGGTAGTACTTCATGGGTACAGTGTTGCATTATACATTATACTGTTGTCATATAACTACGAGGGAAGCTCGAAAAATCACGGACTTATTGATCCGCCCTTAACACATAATAAGCTGAAATTGATTTTTGCCGCTGTTGTGTTGAGAAACACACTTAATATTGTCCCTTAGGAATAATTCCAATTGGCTCATTGGCTACAGGAGTGTGTAAAATGTGAATGATGGAAATCTTTATGATTGCTATAATATGGTGTTGTTTTGTTTTTGATGTGTTTGATGTTGTTTTTATAACTGATGTTGTTGTAATTGTTGTTATTGTTGTAGTCGTATGTGTTTTAATAGAGTGTTTGGCACGCGATTTTAAGTTTTGCTTAGATTGCACTTGTTTTTCTTTTTCATTCTTACCAAGAAAATGCCGCCTAATAATTTTATTTTGTTAGATTTTTTCTGATGTGTTTGTGTTGCTGTTGTGCTGTTGTGCACTTGTTGGAAACATCTATTTATTTAATTTTTTTGTTGTTGTTGTTGAAGAAAAAGCTGGAGATTTTTTTATGGCAGTTGTTTGCTTGACTAACCGTCTGTTGCACATCTTTTATTACGGTTAAAATATATATATTTTTTTATTATTATTTTCTTGGCTAAAATTTATTGTCGATGTTTTTTGTCTTCCTTTGCTATATTCTATTCAATTTATATATAATTTTTAACATCAAAGCTGAATACATAAATGCATTATATCCATATGACCAGAACCAGCCCAAACTAAACACTAGTTGATATATTCATACTGGTTGTTTCCGAATGAAAAATAAAAATAAAAAATAAAAAAAATAAAACGAGAAGAAAATTCCATATAATTTATAAAGTCATGCCTTGAATTTACCAACTCAGATTGATTTCAATAGGGAATTGCATTTCAAACGATTACATGCAATTACTTGTAGTAATTAAAGAAAATTGTTGCCACATTCGGACTATGTAGAGTGTTTGCTGTATTATCTTTTTTGTAATTACAGCAGAAACATTTAATTGAATTTCCATTACAATTACCATTGTTTGAACCAATTAAAGTTGTGTTTGTCTGTCTGTCTACCTGTCTGTATATCTAATCCGTCCATCCAGTTGATTGTTTGTTTTTATCATTTATTTGAACTTGTTGTATATATTTGCGGAAAACCTACACCCGTCAGCCAGCAGCAAAACCTGGTAGAAAACAACAACATTTGCTAGTTCACCTACAATCATATACTTATTTAACATTGACTAGTCAATCAATCTCTACGTTTTGCACTTTACACTAGAACTAAGTTTGCTATTGCATAAATATTCAATTTATAGAAACATCAATAGATGTAAATTTAATACATACTTGCTATTGTGGCTAAGAATTCTGGCTACAAAAGACGAAAAATTATGTCGCCAGGTTTTGATTTTTTTGTTTATTAATGTAGGATTTATGTGAACCATTACAACTTCCCCAGTATAACTCAGTGTCATGCAGCATCTCTTTGCGTTATTTTTTTTCAACTGCTGATGATTGTGACCAATTATTGTCATTATGAAATTGTTTTAAGCCATTTTATTTGTACTTGTACTTGAAGTTGTTTGTCTGTCTGTCTGCCTATTTGTTTGTTTATTTTGTTTTTTCATCGTCATCGTTGTTATTGTTGTGCTACCATTTGAGTAGTTTTTTTGTGTAGCTTTTATTATTGTTCATTGTCAATTGTTATATTTTTTAATAACTCTATCTTGCAACTTGTTAGTTTTCTAGTTATTGTATTGTTAACTTCTTTTTGTGTTGCCACAAACTCATATTGATTGAACGATATACAACATTTTCTATGTTTTGTATGGTTTGCATTAATCCAGTTGTAGCAGTTGCAACTTTTGTGTTTTTGCCCATTTACCAATGATTGGCTCTAGCCAATATTGTGGTATTTTAATCGTTGTCTTAATGATTTCTAATGTATTTTTTCTAGTGACCAGGCCAGCTAGGCCAGTCAATCATCTGTATATTTTCGGTTTGGAAATCTATAACTATTGACTGCTGGATTTGGGTGTTTCTGTGGTCGGGTTTTTTTAAGAGGCATTACTTTCGGTTTGTTAATTTGCTTAGCATCTTCAGTAGTTTAAATTACGATGGTTTGCAGATAGAAAAATTTTAAGTGAAAATTTAAAAGAAAAGAAATTGTAATATTTTCTAAGAAAATGCTACGAGTATTTCTGTATTATTATTTAATTTGTTTAAGTAGTTAAGTAGTGGCTACACGCCATAAAAAATAAAAAATAAAACTTTTTCTAATAAAGCCATTAATAATTAATTTTTCATCTATGTATGTGGTTGAAATCATTTTGACATTGTTAAAATAAAAATGATTACGACAGAGAAGTTAGTCAAGTCATGACTTTTTTTAAGAAAGACGGATATATTTTTAGTTGATAGAAAAAGTAGTAAAAAAATCGGTATTAGAACAAAAGTTATTAAGAGTCACTTGAGTTCTATTAGAGAAATAACAATATTTTTTAAGTAAATAGAAATATAAAAGCAAAATTTTATTTGTGATAAAACTAATGCGATCTAAGACTAGCTACAGTTTCCACAAAAATTAGGCTGATAACAATTAGCAACTCAATGAATGTCATTACTCTCCGCTCGATCTAAGCTATAAATGGACGGATCACGCTCTAGAAAGTAGCGTCTTTGTTTTTATATAAAATGCAAATAAGCAATTTTCAATCAACTAAAATATCTGAAAAAGCTACATTTGGAAGAAAATTGGATGCTATCTAAGCTGAAGCAAATATCTTTTAAAGGGCAATTAGTTGTTTTTCATCAAGGCCACTGGCAATAAAAAACTACAAATGAAGCTGGAACTTTTAACAAGAGAAGCATTCGAATTATGTTTTGGCATCTAGATATATATCTCAAATTTTTTGAAATGAATAGCGAAAATAAATAAGCACTGGTATAAAGAAATAGTTGCATTAAGCTTAGTGATGATATTAAAAACAAAACTAATTAAAAAATTTTAGTCCGCAAAATAATTTTTGCAAGACTGTTGTGACATCATTGCATCTCAAAAATTAATATTATATTACAGACTTGTACACAAAGTGGTGGTTTATTGCCTGTGCTGTTAATTATAATTATAGGATCTGAACAACTTTGGCTTCATTACTAATCATTTCTGCAGTTGGAATGTAAGACGAAACCATAATTATATATTATTGTACTTTCTTGCAAAAAGTGAATTCTTAGACTATTGAAACCAGCACTGTACGGATTGACTATCATAAAACATCTGAAATATATATTCTTAAATAGTCACGCACGTGGAATTAATTAATATCTATTTCTACTAATAAAGCTTCCAAGGCCCTTATAAATAAAAACAAAGCTGCTTAAGTCTTTTTCGACTTGTCAGCAGGGTTTTGACAGAAATCAAATTTGGAAGCCCCCATAATAACAGTTAAGCATACTAGCCAATAGCCTTTAGGTGTAACCAAAGCTTCATTAGCTTATCAGATAAGTTAAGGTATGATTTTTGATTATTTTGCCTCTTTAAAGTAGCTTGATGCCAGGAACGAACGTACGTTTGGTTGGGTGGCCATCATTCAAGACACTTGTTAAATTCACTTGTGATTTTTAATATGTTTGGCGTAGAGATAAAAAATTGCAGTTCATTGCGATATATCAAAATTAAATTGCCTGTGCACTTAACATCCTGCTTTTGTAAATTGTGTAACTTATTATAACAATAATTTTGTCGGTCTGGTTTATTATACTAATATCTACTGATAAAACACCTGCTCGCATATTTTAATATCAAAATATTGCTTGTTTTCATTAAAACAAAAAATAGAAATGATTTAACTTATTAATATTTCAAGGTCAGAATAAACTATACCTATACACACTTTAGTCAACAAACAAAAGGCAATAAAAACTGATACGATTGCTACCAAATATATAACAGAATATAAAGAGCAAAATTTAACTCTCACTTGAAATAAATCTGAACTGTAATATTTTTCTTTCAAATGTAAGCTTTACAAATATTAAATACAAAAAAAAACCATGAATAGTAAAATAGTTCCAGCAAAAGAACTGAAAATATAGACTTCGTCACATCCACTTATATATGCCACTGACATAAGGTAGTTGAACCTTTGCTTTTGTTCTTCTAGAGACAAAATATAAATTTATTATTAATTAAAAACAAATCAAATTTGTATCATAAAATTTATATTTAAAAATCTAAAGTATTACAAATTTAAATGCAAATTTTTGTGTGTCAAATAGGCAACAATGAAATGTGTTAAGCATAACATCGTTACTCATTTAAGCAAATTGACAAAAACTATAATTTAATGGAAAAGGTCAATAACCAGCCAGAACTATTCAAATCATAATAATATTAAATAGAAATAATGAATAATCTACTAAAATTAAAATTATCAAATCTGTGACAAAAAATAAATAATAAAAATGAAATAAACACTACAGAGTTACAAATCTTTCGACCAGGTATTTTTCTTTTGTTATGCAGTAAAATTGAAAAAATTAAAATAACAAAATATAGCATTAAACAAAACAACAGATAAAGTTATTTTTTTCTTAATTAATCTTAAATTCACTATAAAATCCATTCACACATACAAACACATATTTAAAAACATTAACACCAGCTGTGTTAAGGAAAGAAAAACTGCAAATTGACAGCCTGAAACGACAAGTATTAATGGTTATTTTATTGTCGCATTTTCGCTGTGGACAATAGTTAAAATTTGAATCTTTTGTCCGCTGCGATTATCAGAATAGCAGCTTTTAAAAGAAAATAAAATTCATAATTTTTGCATATATAAAGAAATGAAAGTAGCTGATCATGAGTATGCTATACGGTAAAGAGGGAGTGTATAATTTTGATCATATTAAGTTAATGAAGTATATTAATTGAACACAATTACTATAAAAATAATCACAAACATAATACTGAAATTGGGGAGTTTGGGAGTGTGTAAGGTAAACTGGTTGAAGAGTGTCTCAGTAAGACTTGTCATCCTAAAAATTGACAAGCATAAGATAAAGTGTTCCCACTATCCTTAGTAAGTCACTCCAAATCGACTCGCAGGTCAGTGTGCTGATCCCATTGCTGCGGAAATGGCTTCCTCGTGGTACTCCCTGGGGACCATCTTTGCTGAGGTGGAAGTGAATTAGAGCGACGGTCTTTAGCATGCCCGAATGGAAATTTATAAAAACAAACAAAAAATTACGTCTCGGGAAGTAGGCATATTTGCTAAGTATGCTACTGACTTTCACCAAGCCCGGCTGGTGGCTTAGCTGGCACCCGCAGCACCAGCCTAGGAGAGCTTTATGCCAATCACTTATTCTCCGCGAAGTTAAAATGATTACTGAAACCTATTATTTGAGGCCCTATATTCCACTGGGAATTGAAGGTTTAAATAATAATAATGCTAAAATTCAATTTGAAATTTCGTAAATTTATTACAAGGAAACTAGTTTTAAATAAAATCGAACTTGTAATGACCATGTCAATAGCGCGAGTGTTGTTATGATGGGCAAATTTTCTAAAAGTGCTTAAATTTTGTTTAACCAAATAAAATTAACATTTAGTTAAGACAAGAATATCTTAATTTTACTTTTTATACTGTTTTAATATCAATAAAAACAAAACACTTAAGACACACTTTTTTCTGAATGGTTTAATATAAAAACTTGAAGCAAAAATCCTTAATAATGAGATTCTAGTAAAATACATTAAAATACACCAAAAATGAGGGCAGATAAACGCACTTATGTTAACATAGGTGGTTTATTTTTATACATATAACAGCGCTTGTGTTTATTACTGTTGTCAAACTATTCGCAAAAATATATGAAAATAAAAAGTTTTATTCAAACAATCTTATTTTTATATATATATTTATTTATATATTTAGGCCCTTTATTGTTTTTGATGTTTATTAATGATATAACGAATTTTATTTTGGACTCTCATTTTTCGATGACTTAAAAATTTTTAAGGAAATTCATTCAAAAAGTGTATAGATGATGTGTCTAACTGGTGCTCTCTTAATTATTTATTGTTAATTATAAATAAATATTACTAATTTGCCTAATCATAGGTTTTTTCAATATAAATTGTGTGGGGTAAATTTGGAAGTTGTCACTAAAATTTTAGATCTTGGCATAGTGCTTGATTTTAAATTAAATTTTAAATCATATCTTGATTTTTTAATACCTAAAGCGTATTCCGCGTGTGCATTTATTAGAAGAAACTGCAAGGACTTTTTAGATCCTTCGACATTGAAAATCTCTTATAATGCTTTTGTTTGTTCTAAATTAGAATATTGTTCCATGTAAATACAGTTGAGAGAAATCAGAAAAAATTTCTAAACTTGTTTTTCGTGAAAATCGGGTGAATTTGTCATCACCTTCATACTATGCTCGTTGCCTGCGTTTGAAATTAAAACCAATTTGCCTGAGAAGAGCACTTTAATCTCGTGTTTGTTTTTTATATAATCAAAGATATCACATACTGTGAATTTCTATTTAATCTGATTTGCTTTTGTACATCTTTTAGATAAAGTAAAGCTAAAATACAAAACCATCTAACCAATAAAGTTAACGAAACTTCGTCATTGTTTCAAATAATTATTACGTATTAGTTTGACGCGTCAGAACACTTTACACTATTGTTCTAAGCGCTCGTGAGTAAGGGTCAAAATTGCCTACAAAAAGCATATCAAACATTAAAGTTGCTACCAAAACTTGCACACTTATTACACATGCATGTATTACCAGCTGCTTAAACTTGAAAAATAAAAAAAGTGTGCATGTGTGTTTGTCCAACTGGCATAGAAATGAGACAGTTTTAAGTTCTTTATTAAGAATGTTTTTGTTTTTGCATTTTATCGTTTGTGTTTATGTAAATGTTTAATATTCATTTCTATAATGCGGTCGATTGAGTTGACCGCTGGATACACTAGTACAAATTAACAGAGATATGAACTGACCTGCTAATATCTGGATTAGCAGACTTACATCGACACAAAAAACCTAAAAAAGAGACTAATCGGGAAATATATACATCATATTTAGAAACTGGTTGGTAGTAAAAAGCTGAAAGACTAACAGACGTGCAGAGGGACTTGAACTATTTGCTTTTGTGCTTTCGTTATGGATCGTTAATTGTCTGCCCCACGATATCGAATGAATTTCGAAATTTAGTTTTTGTTTGAAATGTAATTTACAAAGTAAAAAATTCGTGCGAATGCGTGGACTTGGGACTTGGCAGTAAAAAATTTAATTTTTAAAGAAATTTTTTCTTCTGTTTATCAATAAAATTACACAAACGGATCAGCGGCATTTCAAAAAAAATTAAATTCTAGTAAAGTTACAAATTTTTTCCATCATATTAGTTATACCACAAAATATTTTGAAGTAATTTCACTTACAATACTTTCGTAATTTTTTTAATAATAACCAAAATGTTCACTAGAAATAAGTTGTATGGCAAAACAAAGTTTGCCGGGACATCAACTAAATTTTTATAAATATGTTTTCTACTTTCCTCTTTAGGAGAGAAGATTTTTTTTATTTTTATAATGGATTAAAAACTTTAAACTCGTTCCCTGAAGAACGGGTTTTTTTTAGATATGATTAAGTTGCAGTAAAGCGGCGATATGATTTTACTGTGCAATTGAAATTTTCGTACTATATTTTATGTTTTGTTTTTATGTTTAAAAACAAATAGTTTGATATTAGGACTTTGTCGATAATGGTACATAAGTATATAAGAATGTATGTTTTGATATACCCACCCCATGTTAGACAAAAGCTATTGAATCTCCTGTATTCTTCGGCGCACAGAGGAATATTTGCACCAATAAGCTGGCCAAAGAGGCAAAAATGAATTCAAAGAAATCTTATAAACTAATGCCCTTATTCAAAAACGATTAATAAAATTATTGTAGGTTTAATGTCGGATTTTTATATGGTAGAACCGGTTTTAATGTACACATTAACTTTATTAAGCGTTTGTGAATAAGCCCATGAGTATATGTGACGCGCAAAATAGAAAGGGACCTAAGAGTAAAAACCGGTTTTGTTCAGGAGAGCCATTTTAAAGATTTAAATACGTGTATCTTTGGTGTACCATCACATCATAGAACGCGCATATCTCTGGGAGGGAACACTTTTGGGGCATGGGATCGATCTCATACGATGCTCAGATGTTGTCCACATAAAAAAAAGTGAAAATTGATTTTTTTTACCCTTAGGTCGCTTTCTCTATGCGCTGTCATTATTTTTAAAGGTTTTTTTTTAATTTTAAAATTTTATTTATTTTTGCTCATCAGGAACTGTTTCAAATACTTTTTTGATGTCATAGTCTTTTGTGTCTCTTGAATTATTGATATTAAATTTCATTCACATCACTTTTAGCACTTTACAATGTGATTATCTGCCTATAAATATATATTTGTTCCTTTAAACTCCTGTAAGAAGCATAGGACCAAAACAAGTTCCTTCCAATATTCTCGATCTTCCGCACGATGTTTAATTTCATACCAGTTTAGGTTTAACTTAGACGTTTCAATTGCTATTTGACGTTTTCAGGTATGCGATGGTCGTCCTATAGGTCGGCTGCCCTGTGGGTTCCACTCTATAGTTTGTTTTGCAATATCATCTAGTGGTTTTCGCAGGATGTGACCTATCCAAGTCCATTTTCGCTTACAGATTTCGTGTTGGATCGGGTGTTGATTAGTTTCTGACAACAGGCAAATGTTTGAGATTGTTGAGGGCCAGTTCACCCATAGAATCTTGCGTAGGCATTTGTTAATAAAAACTTGTGTCTTGTATGTCTCGTGTTACCGCGTGGATTTTACGTTTGAATTGAACAGGCTCAGCTTTATACGTCGTAACATATTTGACGAGTTCCACACAGGTTTTAATTGGCCATAAGCCTGACAAGCTTTCTTTATTCGGCTGAAGATATCTGCGGTAGAGCCACCACTTTTATCGAGTATGCTACCTAAATAACAGAAGGACGCTACATCATCAAGTTGGTGGGTGCGCATGATAAACATTTGTTCGTTGTTTACTTTTATACGCATTGTCTTAGTCTTACTTATGTTTATCCGCAGACCAACGGATAGTGCGGATTCGCTTGCATATCAGAAAATGTGTGTGTTAACAAACAAAAATCATCTACATAGTCGAGATCCTCTAATTGACCTTGCAGGCCCCATGTGATTATTCCTCTTCTACGGTTTGTGGCCTTTTTCATTACTATATCGAGGACACAATTAAAAAGCAATGGTGATAAAACACAACCTTGACGGACTCCATTTCCTACCTACTTAGTTGCCTCTCATGTAATATCCGACAGATGGCTTTTGCATACAGGCCCTTGATGAGATCTATTGAATTACCTGGAACTCCTTTGCCCTCTAATGCTCTCCATATGACAGTGTGATTTATGGTGTCAAATGCCTTTTTAAAATCTATAAATGTTAGGTATAGCGGTGACCTCCGTTCTACTGAATGTTCCACAATTATCCTTAAGCTATTGACGTGATCGATGCATGATTTATGTGCGCGAAAGCCGGCTTGATAGTTGTGGATAATCTTCTATTTAACATATTTGCAATCACTTTGTTGGCCATGTTCAGTAGGGTAATGCTTCTCCAATTTTTACGCATTTTTCGGAAAATTTATAATCACTGCCTCTATCTATAATTTCATCTAGTTTCAGTCCACCAAAAGTTGTGGGCACTGGTTGTTGGATCAATTGAAAGCGATTCCGGAGAAATGTCATCTGAACCTAGAGATTTATTGTTTTTTAGTAGTTTTATTGCTTCAGATATTCCTGTAATATCAGGGCTGTTGATAATAATATTTGGGTTAGGAGTATGGGCATCGCAATTAAATGTCGTATGTTGCGTGGAGTTTTGGAGTAAAATGTGTCCCAAAGTTTTAATTGTTCTGCTTTCTATGTAATAAGTTGCCTATAAATATGAATTTGCAAGATACTTACTATCGGTAATAATTATATAGTATCCCACAGCTCCATAAAACATCAAAATATCTGACAGTAGATGTTTTAAATCAAATTACACCTAAAACTATAAAAAAACTAAATTTTTCAATTCAAAAAGCACGTTTAATAATTTTGGCTAGCTTTTTGGCTCAAATACTCTTCTGTGCGGCGATAAAAAGTTTTTAAAGAATTGCTTTAGTTAGTTGAAAAAAATGAAAATTGTTAATGACATTTTCATATCCAAATAGGATGAAAACTGGCTAAATTTGGTCAAAAAGTTAGTACAATTTCAGAACTTCCATATAAAGATTTTACTACAAATCAGATAAATTACACCCCATTTGTGTTTAAAATTTTTAAACAAAATACTTATCATTCTTAAAAATTACATTTACTTGCCATTATTTTAATAAGATTTTTTTCTTTGCAAAAAATAAAATAAGATGTTTGAAAAGCGTAAATTTTGCAAAACGAAACGCCAGTTGTTGGCATTAATAAATAATTGAAAATACATAAAATTAAAATGATGGCACTAATCTCATTTTGCGCTTTGAATTTCATATTAAGCAAAAAAGAAACAATTTATTAATAAAACAAACGATAAAAATTAATATATAAGACTCTAAAATAAATTATTATTTGTATAAATTAAGTGAAAAATATTAGAAAAATATTATAATTTTTTGTTTAAAGAACTTATGTAAATTTCTAGGAAATTAGTTCTTTAGTTTTTAAATCATATGAACTAAGAAATCGCCATTAAGAGCTTTAGGTCGATATCTATTGGCATCAAATCTTTGTTGCCTGGTTTCCAACAGACGT
Organism: Gymnocheta viridis; assembly: GCA_956483585.1. Lineage (NCBI taxonomy): Eukaryota > Metazoa > Arthropoda > Insecta > Diptera > Tachinidae > Gymnocheta > Gymnocheta viridis. The sequence goes on along the minus strand of OY101441.1, from coordinate 60,441,788 downwards.
TGCCTGTCTTAATTACAATAAAGAAGTTAAGTTGGTGCACCAAAGAATAAGAACTGTTATTTTATAAATATTTTATTATTAAATATTTTAAAATTATTTGACACCTGTTTATATTTCTATATAAGCTTTTTCGTGTTTTATAATTTAATACAGAGGTTTTTGTGTGAAAAAAGATTAGAAATAAGCTAATAGCACTTTGCAGTGTTAGTATGTTTTAGGCATTAGCATAACTTTATCATAATTTGTTGTAAATTATAAAGCCTTTTGTTTTAGCACAATTTAGCTGATAAACTCTATAACGTCTATAAATAATTCAATGCCTTATTGTTTTATATTTCTCATTATATTTGATATGAAATATGTTAAAGTATTTTTCAAATACGAATATATTTTTAGTTATTTATAGCAAACAAACTATAGTAATGTTTGGTATTTTTTTGTAACAATAATTATAATAAAAGTGTAAAATAAATTTCGACAACATTTCATGTGAATTTCACGCTTTTTTGAATGTTTTAATTTTGAACACAATCAATATCTTAATGTTGAAAACACTGTTATTTTTTATTTTATATAATTGTTTTGGTTGCTATAAAAGCGTGAGTTATTGTTCTTGAGCAAAATATCGAGATTGATTATAAAATAAATAAAACAGCAAACAGCCAGTCACTTCGAGTAACAGACAAAGAAATTTAATATATATTTCAGAATAACTATTTGAAATTCCTTAATATGTAGGCATTTGAATTTTTGATGAGAAAATTAAATGTAAAATTATTCCGCTGAAAGGTTTATTTGAAATTTTGAGGGTCTTTTTAGAATAAATTATTATTTTAAAATTATTTTGAGTTACCTGAAATTTATATCAAATTTAAATTCCGGCTTCTTTATAACTGTTTTCAAACCGGCAAAATTAAAATTAAGCCAGGTAATTATTTTTATAGGAAAAAATATCACATGAACACTTAAAATAGTATTTTTAATCAGAAGAAATTAGTTTAAAAATAATTTTTTTTAAGTCGTTAAAAAATTTATTATTTGATTAGATGTATTTGGAATGTTTGTCTATTTATTGAGCAATAAAATAAGCAAATTTAAAATCAAATATTTCAATAAATATTTGCTAAGGCTGAGTTTACATTATTAGTGGATAGTATGTAAATCAAAGGCAGTAGAAAGCGTTAAAAATGGCACAGAACTAAACAAAACAATTTAGGTTTACTGCCTGTTTTTAGAAAATGAAAACAAAATTGTGAGTGAATATTTTTATTGAAAACAGAAACAAATTTTCGTATTTTATTATTGTTCTCAATATTTATTTTGTTTTTGTTTTATAAAAACAAGCAGTTAATACAATTTAATTATATAAAATTTTAATTAGACAGTACATTCGTAGACTTTTTTAACCACCGACCATTGATATCTTTGTATTTGTCTGCATCGCAGCTCTCGACGGCTGAAAATATTTCGGTTTAGGTAAGTTTTTTTTTGTTTGAAATGTGATTAGATTTGTACTATTAGACAGCCAGTTTGGTTTTTGCAAGGGCTCCGGGACGGACGAAGCGATTGTTAATGTCATGTTACTGCTGTATTTTTTTATCTTTCCAAGGCTTTCGATTTAGTGGATCAAGAAATATTACAGAAGAAGCTCGATATTATCGGTATTTAAGGAAGTTCTTTAGGTTTTTTTAATTTCTTATCAGGTAGAAAATAGTTTGTTCAAATTGGGAATGCGAGCAGAACGTTATTATCAGTGAAAGGCGGTGTACCACAGAGTAGTGTTCTTAGTCCCCAACTATTCAAAAATTTAACTGATGATCTAAAAAATATTAAATTTAATGCTCAACTATTTATGTTTCCAGATGACATATGCATTCTTAACCGCTACAAATATGGTCCAGCCGTACAAACTCATATTCAGTATGATTCCTCAATCTTAGCAGAATATGTTAGGTTGAATAAATTCGTATTAAACAGTGATAAAACCAAATTCATAAGATTTATACCATACCTTTTAAGGAGAGATCAGTCTACGACTGTGCATATTAGTGGTGTACCGATAGAGGAATCAAACACTGTTAAGTACTTAGGAATACATTTCTCGCAAAATCTACATTGAGATATACTCAATGTAAATACTAAAAGCAAAAATTCCACCGGTAATGGCATTTTATTTAAATTCAAAAGAAAATTCAATAAAATAAGTAAAATGATGATTTATGAAAATTTGGTTCACAGCTATCTGGCTTGCCTTCCCATAATTTTCCTTCCATAATACTGCATTAAGAAGTTTGTAATCTGTACAAAATAATGCTTTGAAATCAGTATTCAATTCTTCCGTAAGATTTCATACAGTAGATATTTTCAAAAATTATGTGGTGAATGTTTTACCAGTAAACGGATTATATAAATTGCAATTATTAAAATTTGTTTTAAAACCTATTAGAGGACTTGGAGATCGTTCTGTTCAATTTCATCTAAACATTCTCGTCACAAGTCGACATACAAGACAGAGTCAGAATCTATCTGTAAGCAGATGTCGCCTAGAATTGACAAAACAAAAAATTCGTTTTCCTGGTTCGAAAGAATTGAATTCTTTACCGAAATATTTAAAAAATCTTGTGCTTCTTTCAATATTTAAGCGAGAACTTAAGTTGTATTTGTTACATAACTTGGAAACGCTCCTTTCATGAATGGAATTTTTAACTAAGAATATGTAAAATAATTATGAAGGAATGCATATAAACGCATGCATATGTAAATATGTTAGAATGTAAATATGTATGCATAATAATATATTTTATTGGATAGCTTTTTATTTTTATTTGTATACTTACTCACGTAGTAAATTTTCCCCCTTTTTTTAATTTTAATTTTTTTTATCTTTTAATCCTTTTAATGCTTATTTACACTTGCCAACTTGCCTCTTTAATGCCAATTCTGGTGGTGAGGCTCTAATTATTATTTTTTGTAGCTATTATTGAAATAAATAAAACAAAAATTGACATGAAAATAAACCTTCAATATACGCACACTATAATTTTTGTTAAAATATTAAAGTTTTGTTAAATTTATGAAACAAAGTTTTTATAGGCATCTTCAATACATTTGTTTACTTTCAATTTTATTGGGCGGTTTCATAAGACGTAGCTGTTGAGCTCTGTTGTGAAACTGTTGCCAACTGTTGAGCCCAACAGTTACGTTTTAGAAACGGCTTGATGAATAATTGGAAAATAACCAGCTGATTAATGTAAACAATTGAAAAGAAATAAAAGTACTGCAAAATAAATAATTAAATTTTGCAAAATTAATTAGTTTGGTTAAGTATTAGCCAAAGTATGGACAACACAAAAATCGTAATGGTGTTTGTTTTGACCGATGTCGAAGGAGTTATCACAAAGTAATTCAATATAATGGCCAACAATGGGGAAGCGGACTTACAATTATTTTACAAATTAATATTCACAACATAAAATGCACAACAAAACACTGCAATGAAATGAAATGCGAAATAAATTTACGATGAAGGAAATGGTAGCAACTAATCAACTCTTGTGTGAAGTGGAACTACTCAACTCTGCGTTTCTAAGACAAACACTCAACGATTTTGCAATAGTTACGTCTTATGAACGCAACCATTGTAACATATTCATATACCCAGAAATTTGTCAATTCTTCTTACAAAAAATTTTGAAGCGATTCTTCATTTTGCTGTTTTTTGCTGTAATTCGTACAGCTACTTTTTCAGCTAAGTCTTTTAGTTTTATTTTGACCAATTTTATTCAAACACGCGCCTCTGTGGGACTTACATTAATATATTCTTCAGAATTAAATGACAATTGTTGATTTATAGCTAAAAATATTTAAAATTTTTTAGAATATGTTTATATTTTTGGCTAAACGTGCATCACAAGAACTCTTCAAACACAAAAGTTAAGACACAAACATTTTTAAAATTGGGTATTCGCTGTATCCAGGCGGATTCTTAGCAGGTGAAGTCGACTGCTTTGTTGACTCACTATGATTCATCGTTTTTTATTGTCAAAATATATTTTTGGGCAAATAATTTATTTAGACACATGATTTTTGTAAAGGCAAATTATTCTGCCACAATATGGTGCGCATTTGTCTTGGATTATATTGTATTTATATATTGAATTTATATTTTTATATATATAATATAATAATATAATATATAACATATCATTTCATATCATTTTAATTTAAAATCATCGCAAAACGAAAGACTTATAAAACAAACACAAAAAGTAAATCAAGTGAAAATTCCACTAAATATTAATTTAAAAATTTTTGCAGCTTACTTTAAATGCATAAAAAGAAACTGCATTTAATAATATATAATATTTTTCATCATTGTTAAAGGTGTGAAATTAAACGGGTAGTTTTTATTTAAAGCAAATAAAAAAGTTATTTATATTGACAGACACATGTGCCTTTTTTAATTTTGTTGGCTTAAGCTTGTAAAATAACAAAACTTATTGGCTATTCTTGAAGAAGCAATGGCTAAAGATTCCAAATTAGTTGCACCGAAATAAATTATTGCAGTTCAAGTGTCCAGAAATAACCAATGTTTACGTTAGTTGTGTTCTTTTTTTCTCATTTAACATGGAAAAGTCACTTTAGTATGACAACGATAAATGGTGTATCGGACAAGTGAAAATAGATATTAATCGAAATTGTTGAAATGCATGACGAGGTTTAGTCCACAAGAGTGACTGACCACTGGCACCACTATGTAGTAACACTGGTTTTACGTATGGCCAATATTCGATCTTGTAAATCACACAAATATTTGTTTTTGTCTAAGTCGCTTGCATAGTAAATATAATTTTTTTAACAGTTTAAGACGATCATTTCTTGTTTTTCGGTTGGTTTCATGTTAGCCTTGGACTTTTGTTAAATTCTTTTAATTAAGCGTTAATTTGTAGCCACTTCAAGCAGCGATTATGTATAATATTTATTCACAACATGCTCTAGTATGAGATGTAAAAGAATAAATTAATAAATAAAATTGTGCCAGAAAATTAAAATGCGCTTCATAACAAAATGAAAAAGGATTAGCAATATGTTTGTGGTTTATATTTTGTAATTTCTCCTTATTGGGCTTTTAAGGTCATGATATGTAAAAATAAAAGATTATTTATTTTTTATATTTCATCCCATGTTTCGTTGGAAACTCCCAACTTCCTCAAGCATGTTTTTTATTTAATATTTAATCTTCATTTTAATTTATAATTAAATTTACATATGTTTTTCACACTATAAAAATAAAATAAAAAAAACAAACAAAAACAAAATCAAATTAAAAATTATTTTAAAAACAAACTTTCTTACAATTATTATCACAGAAAACTTTTTTATTTATTTATTTATTTGATCAATATTACTGCACATATGGGGTAGTAATATTGCAACTAAGTTTAATTTTAATCAATATTGTAAAAAATTAAGAAAAAATAAAGAAAAATAAAATTACAAATACATACAAATTTTGCCCAGATACTCGTACGTTTATGGAAATAGTGTAAAAGTTTTAGCTAAAGTACTCAAATATGACAGATTTGAAATAGCTTGCATTGTTTATTAATTGAATTTGGTGGGTGCAGTTGGCTCCAGAGCCGAATGGAATTAATGAAGAAGTGTTCCTCAGAGATTGATTTGTTATATCTGATGCTGTTAATCTTGTTACTTCTATTCGACATGGAGAATATTATTCTATCATATAGGTAGAAAGATTGTTGACTATATATAATCTTATGTAACAAAAAAAAAAGTTCCGCAAATCAGTAATTTTTCAAACGTAATGTTATATATTTGTTTTTAATATTGTGAGATGCTCTTGTTCCTTTTTATCCTAAATACATATCTAGCAATATTATTGTACGTTACGTTTGAGCCTTCTCATATTTACAGCATCGCAACTTTTTTCCGTAAAGCTATACACTAGATACGTAGTGTTTTGAAAATAATATTGTTACAAAAATAAAACACATGAGTCGAAATCTCAAAGCAATATTTTACACCGTTCAAAAGTTATTGAGACTACAAAAAAAAATAAAATTTGGACCAAATGGGTCTAATCAAACAGAATCGTTATTATTTTAATCATTTAGTTATAATATCTCCAAACTCGATTTCTATGCTTTCTAACTTTGGAAAGTTGTTTGAAAGAGTTATTAAGGCATAACTTAGAAAATTCGTTTTATCAAAATCTGCTACCCGACCACCAATGTGGACGAATTGGCATATGTACATAACGAATCAATAAATAATTTTAAGAGGTGGATATGTACGGCAGCCGTCTCGTTAGATATTGAAAAAGCATTCGACCTTATAAAACTTATAAAACTAAGATGTAATTCTTTCACGATAAGGATGTTCAAAAGCTATTTTGAAGATATACAAAGGCTAAGGGATTGCGGATCAAGGGTATGATCTTGAAGTTGCTCGCTAACAGACACTTAAGCCAAATTTTGGAAAGGAGCTGTTTGAGACTTTTTGTTAACGCGAATTTTGAAAATTTCGTCAAAAGATTTTCCAATACAGTAATTTACGGAAAGGCTCAAGTAAACCCTCTTTCGTCATATTATTTGATCTTGCTTAACAATTTTATAAACCGTCCTGAGAATGGATTGATGACAAGTGCTCTTCACTCGCAGGAGAGCTTTGATTGGAGTAAGAGCTTATATATTTCACCGGTCGTAATTTTGAAAGAGGACATCAATTCCTTAATTATTTCAAGTAATTACTCTTTACCAGGGTTTTATTCTCATTCTCTTCCGGGTTCGAATAGGGGATAGAAGTTGTTTTTAGTTTAGATTTTCCTGTAAATATGTTGTTTTAGTTTTAGTGTTAGTTTTAAGTTTTACCATAAGATCTCATTTTGACTATTAATCAGACCTCAGTCAAGCTTAACTAAGCATGTAGCGTTTTTCAGAACTAATAATGTCTTAAATATTTATTAAAATAATACTGTATAGTTTTAAGTTTATCATAATATATATTATAATTTTTTTATCTGCCTTGTGATCTAATTTTTGAAGTCTCAATAAAATCTAATATTATTATCTCCAAACCCCTTAGATGCTTGTTTCTTTTTTTAATTTAAGAATACAGATTCCCGATGTTTGGAATTATACGAATAAAGTTTGCAAAAAACTTTGGAAAAATTAGGAAAAAATGCATCGTTTAAAAGTTAGCAACAACTTGGAGAGATTATAGGAAAAGAGCTAAAACTCTGCTTAAATAGAAATAAAACTCCTTTTAGTTTCTGCTTGCTAAATACTACATTAATTTGACATGCACAACTTTCTTGGCACCCCGTGTTGCGTGTTCTCTTAAAGATTCTACAGCAACTAGGAAGTTATTGGATTTTTGCGTAAAATCAAATTGATACTATTTATTACTTTACGTATAGGCGTCCCAGTTTCTTCTTTTCAATCTATAGTATAATATTTGCATTTTGTTTTTCACTTTATTTTATATTTATATGTTTTTCGCTCAGCTCTTATGTTGCTTCTACAAACAACAGCCGAACATCACTATTATTGAGTTTGTATTAGATAGATAAATAAAATGCACACATGTACACACAAAACACTCACAGCAAAAGGACTTAGTTATTTGAAAACACCATCTATGTGTGCATGCATTAGATGTAAAAATAAAAATTAAAATATTTCATAGCTTGACTACCCACCGCTGAATATCAGCAGAGCTAGATTTTCTAACTCCGCAACTACTTGTCTTGTTTACTTATTTCAATGACAGTTCCATTTAAGTGGTACGGCCTGGTGTGTGTAATGTACATATTTTGGTCTTGGTTGTCTACCTTCATTATTCCAGTTTGTTAGCCGGCCTTCAAGTTGCACTTATTGGTCATGAGAGTTGTAAGCTGGCGCAGTAGTGTTGTCCGCTGCTTGATTGCCTGTTGTTTTTAATTTTCCTTTAATTTGAGTGATAATTTTTCCTTTATGTTTGAAAAGCAAAACTAAGGAAAATAAACCTTCATATGTGGTAGTATTGATCAAGTTGCTTTGGAAACGGTAATTTTGATTATACTTGTTTTTAAATTTACGCTCCATTTGACACAAGTGGCAGAGATGTGGTATCTTAAACTCTATATGTTTTTATCCCAGCTCCTTACTTCATGCATAAAAAATTCTTCTTGATTATGCGTTATGTAACTTGTTCATAAATTTAAATATAGAAAACAAGTTACCAGCAGCCAGAATAATCTTTAGGGATGAAACTCTCCATACTGGCCCATGTATTTGAACTTAGAAATATTTCTGGTTTAAAAATACAAAACCAATTTTTCCTTGACTTTTCGCTTTCGACACAAACTTAGTGGAATTATATGTGCACTATGGTCTCCCAGCCCCATTTTTTTGGCCAAAACTGAAAAAAAAACTAAAGAAAATATATATTGGGTTGACAAAATATTTTTTATTATATTTCAATGCACTTCCTAACATTTGGATGAAAACATTAACCCTTAAATGCATTTTCTTTTAATTAATACAACTATTTGTAATGCAACATACACATTTTTATTGCTAGTCAATTTATGAGGTTTAATTGAAAATGTTCATCTCCAAATTCTTGTTGTAATTCTTCACAATCTTCATCGTCATCCTTTTGGTTCATGTTATCTTGAGGGAAAGTGGCATTTGAAGGATTCTCGCAGATTAACAACTCTATTATCTCCGCTGGAAGTATTAAACGCTTCCTTCGATGAATGCGTATATTTAAACACAAAGATGATATCAGCGGATCTGATGTGTCGATAGCTCTATTAAAAACGTCTGATAGATTATCAACTCAGCTTGGTTTTCGGGTTTCCTCGATTCTGCCAACATCGCTGCTGTACGTATGTAAAGTTTAGTTTTATTTTCGATATCTGTTAATTGCTTTGCAGCTTCCCTTCTCTTACTGCGTTCAAACTATTCAGAAAAAGGAAGACGAGGGCGTCCCGGTCGTAATGAAGCTGGTTCAGCTGGACGTATTTCTTTTTGGGCTTTCTGGTGTACTTGCGTTTTTTTGGGTCTTCGAAAATAGTTGTAGAATTGAAAAAAGTTGGATGTTTGTAATTTTGCCTTCTATGGTACGTAATGCTTATCAGAAATGTGAGTATTTGAATTTTTTTCTCTTATATAGTTAAAGACTATTTGTTGTTTTTTTTCGTACTCCTGTTAGACAAGATTTGCAAAAGATCAGAATTTTTAAAGTAAGAGTGTTCTGAAGAAAAGCAAATTTTCTCAAAATATGCAGAAAAGTGCAAAACAAACTATACACTCTCACTTATTAAGATTAGTTAGTTTTATTCTAAACAAATCTTGCTAACAGTTGAATTTTTTTAAAGCACCAGCTCTTTTTTAAATGTGATATTACATAATAAAAGTACGTACCTTCAAAAGTATTTTCAATAGTCAACTTAGTATAAAACTTTTTGTTTTTAAATAAGAAAAGTAATTAAAAAATGTTGGAAAAAACTAAGTTTATACTACCTGTTACAACTACACTGAAAATAATTAACTTTATGAGCAGGCTCAATAACAATAAAAACCAAATACATTTGTTGTTGGTCTGAAGTGCTTACTACCAGAATATAAAAAAACACAACAGAATTTGACTTTTGGCCAAGAAAAGTGGGCTGGGAAACCATAGTGAGTTTTATGGAGTCTTATGTCAATAGATACTACACCGATTTTGATTTTTATGAAAAACATTTGCACATTAAGTTTATAATTTTGTTCCTTATGTTTTTCGAATGTCGTATGGCATATATCAAAAACAAAAAGAAACATTTGTTCAATTCACAAGCTCGTATTAACGTCGCATGTATTGTGCAATCGTCTAATTAAACAGTATTGTATTTTTGTTGTTGGTAATTTTCATACAAAAATGTGTGGAAAAATTCTTTTTGTTAGATTAATTTGTAAAAATCTTTTAAATATGTGATAATTAAAGCCAGAAAATACAATCTTCTTAATGATAAATATATACATGATTCATTTCAATTTAATTTGCAAACCATTTTAATCAACATTAGTAGTATGAATGTGAGGCTTCCGTATCAAGATTCCCATACATTTTTGGGATCATGCCTACGGTACAGCCGGCATTTAAGTTAGTTGATTGGTTTGCTACATTGTGTTGTATGGAATAGGGGTATGTTGTGCGAAAATCGACCATTACCGATGTTCTTTAGGTAGGGTGTCAAACCGCAAAGATGGTGTGACGATTGTAGGGTTTTGATTTTGTTGTGGAGGGGGTGCGTGTGTGTATGTATGTATGTTTTTGAAAATATATGTATGTGTGTGTGTGTGTATGTTAGTTTATAAAAAGTTGATAATATTTATAGAAATGTGCAAAGGAAAAATGTGCATACCTTAACCCTTTAACGGTCGATGGTGTTAAATTCGACCCCATGATATTTTGTGTTATGAGGCGGCAGCGTGTTCGGTTTTGCTTAAAGTGAAGTCGTGGTGGGGGTTCGGTTTTGCTTAAAGTGAAGTCGTGGTGGGGGGGTTCGGTTTTGCTTAAAGTGAAGTCGTGGTGGTGGGGGGGGTTCGGTTTTGCTTAAGTGAAGTCGTGGTGGGGGGTTCGGTTTTGCTTAAAGTGAAGTCGTGGTGGGGGGGGTTCGGTTTTGCTTAAAGTGAAGTCGTGGTGGGGGGGTTCGGTTTTGCTTAAAGTGAAGTCGTGGTGGGGGGTTCGGTTTTGCTTAAAGTGAAGTCGTGGTGGGGGGGTTCGGTTTTGCTTAAAGTGAAGTCGTGATGGATGTTATTTTTGTTGAAGTGAAGTCGTAACATTTAATGTGTTCGTTAGAGGGTTAATACAATATGAATTAAACTACATTAGGGCGGTTTACGAAAGTCTGTGATTTTTTTGCTAGTATTTAATAAATAAAATTCATTTACTGCGGTATATATTAATATCCCTAATACTACTACTCGTGTTTGGTCGGGGTTTGGTCGGGGTTTGGGTGGGGTTGGTTAGGATTTGTATACCAATTTTGTATGAGAAAACTAACAACGATGATTTAAGTGGCACCCTATTGTATTGTTGTTCTGTTGTTAAAAGTTCTGTTGTGGTTTTTTTTTTTCGTTGATATGTATGAATGTGTGTGTTTGAAACAGTTGATTTAATTAAGTTGTTTGAATACAAAAGCTTGATCCTAACCATACACAAGAAAGTTGATAAGAAATAAAAACCCAAAAATAAATATACTATTTATGTATATATTTATATATATATATTATTTATTAATGTGCTTGAAATTTTTATAATATAATAAACAATAGTAAAAAATAAATCTCATATTGAAGTATATATATATATATATATATATATATATATGTATAATAATATAAATATGTATAAATAAGTATTGTATTTGTAAAAGAAAAAACTTTTTTTATGATTTACACTTTATTAAAATTTCAATTTTTGTCTATTTTGAAATGTCCCCAAGCATAGGTATTAATACCATCTTCTCTTATATAACGTTTATTATCATCATAACTTAATACAACTTTTGATATTTGTTGTGTATAAATTTCATGTAGGATAGATTTAAATATATACATTTTATCGTGATATATGGTTTTATCTATCAAACAGTTACGGTAATCAATTATAGTTAGTTTTTTTAAAGCAGAGTTTTTTACGCCTTTAGCTTTTTTGATTTCTTCTTTATCGTCAACAGCTATTGAATATACTTTTGATCGAAGCCCAATAAATTCTAGCATTACATGCCCATTATTCTCGTCTTTCATCATTCCCAAGACTTTTTTGTTTTGCAAGGGGAAATTGAAAACATTGTTAATTGAATAGTCTGATGTATCAAAGTTTAGATGAAGATCATTGTAAATATCTTTATAAAAATCGTTTGTTCTTATTGTGTAAATTAAAGAATCAGTATCCATATAATTTAATTTTAAATTTTCATTAAACTTTGTCTGCATATACTGATAGTGAAAGTCATAAATTTTATATTTAGATAGTTCTAGAACTGAAAACCCTAAATATATAGGTTTATTAAATGTTACGCTATCCATACTCATTTGAATTGCAATCATATTATCCGTAAAATGTGTTGAACTATGAAAATTAGGTTTTGCTATAAGAGCTCGTGCGCCCAAACGGTTGTGTTCACTCTCCCAAGCATTAACGATTTTTACATTTTTACGTTTTTCAACATTTTCCATAGTTTTACCGTATACCGCATTATTTAAAAGTTTAAAAAATTTTTTTTCAAACTCATTTTTGGCATTGGTTCGATGAAAGGTATTTAAATCGATATACTGTTTCAACCAAGTTGATTGTTTAAATCTTAATATTCTATGAATTTTAACTAATTTTAAACCATTTCTAATACACTGTTGAAGATTTCGATAGTGAATTATATATGATTTTTTGTTAGTTAAATCGGGAATTAGTTTCTTTAACGCGTGCTCATAATCAGCAATAGTACATTCTTTATTATTTAATGTAGAGAAAAACTGTTCACGAGAAGGTAAGACATTTTCATTTAATTTTTCAACTGAATCGATATAATCATAAGGAAATATACCTTTTCTTTTCAAAAGATTAAACTCTAAATGATTTGGATATATTGATTGCAGTGTTTTAAAGTTATCGTCATGCAAATAATTAGATAATTTATCTAAACTAGACGACATAAATTTAAAAGAATCGAGAAAACGTAATTCTAAATTATATTTGTCAGTTATTTGAATTCTTTTTCTAACAGATATATACAATTCTTTATTAAGTGGTATAACATCTATATCACCCGGATAATCTGCTATAGCCTTTATAAACAAATGACAATCATAGCCTGAAAAGTTATGAAAAATTATTGGAATAAAGTTAGGTAATTGATAATTAATATTACATTTCCAATGAGCTGGACCGCGATATTGACCAGTTAAATGACAATGATCAGCACATCTATCATCATCATCTAGAATTTGTTTACATATATGACACTCATTAGTATTATAATGTTTTTCAACTTCATGGGGTAATAGAAAATTCATTGACACTACTTTCATTAGAAAGTTTGTACACAAAAAACGTGCATCCTCAATCAAATTTTGAACAAAATCTTTAACAACATCGTCACCCGTATACGTTCTAAGCTTATTCAGTTTAGAATCAAAAGATGATTTTATGTAGTAGCTGTAAGCTATAGGTATATGTTTTTGAATGCTTGTGATATTATTAGAATTTTTGTTGTTCATTTTACTTAATATACATTCAAAATCCGCATAGATAACAAATGGTACATCTAATTGATTTTTAAAATTTTTGAACTGCAATATATTATCATCCTTAAGACCCGAAGGCATTTTGGTGACAATTTTATTGCATTCTTGTTTATGTTTTAATAACAAGAGTTCACTGCTTGAATAGTGTAAGCAAAAATTACAAAAATATTTAGCACCTAGATGTTTTGAGACTTATGTTTCTTATCCAAACATAATGTGATTCATCGTTTTCATCATCTTGAATGTATAGTAAATTGATATGATTAATTTTTTCATCAGCTGTTTTATAATATGGTCCAACGATTTCTTTTTTTATCACATCACATCCAAAAACATTCACGCTTATATTTAAATTGTATTTCTCAAATATCTTAATATCAGCAATAGATAGAGGAAAGGTTAAGTTGGTGAAATCAATTGTTATCCCATTTGTTAGTGTTATTAAGCTTTGTGTGATAACGTTACTATAATGTAAATATTTTGAATTTAAATTATTGTTTTCTAATGCAGCTATAAGAGACCATTTGAAACAATAATTATCATTATTTTTAATGTTGACGCACGCTTTTTTATTTCTGATAAATATTGGTAGTTCTAAATATTTAGATGCTTTTATAGGACAATACTTGTTAACGTTTATTTCAATTTTGTTGATACAAACTAGAGACCAACCACTGTCTCTCTCTTGAAATTCATCCATTTTGGCTGCTATTTCTATACTATGATTATCGTACATGTTTGATAGATCTTGTTCTAATTGTACTATTACCATTTTCGATTGAAAAGATTTCATATTAATTAGTGCGCTATCATCAATTTCAATTTCATTAGTTTTTGAGAATTTTATATATTCTGCAAAAACTTCTATATTAAATTTTATATTTTGATGTTCTAATAACATATTTTTTAAAATATTTATAATACTTTCTTTTGCATTCGAAAATAAAATGTTTATTGAAAGCTCATCTACCTTTTTATTTTCGTATACAAAAGTTTGAATACGCTTAGAAAATAAATTTTTACTTATATATATATCGTTGTTTATAAACAAACGATTATTATTTTTTTTATGATCATTAGTTCGCAAATGATGAGACCAAGAACCTTTTCTTATATTTAATTTACAAGTTTCACATCGTATATAGCTACATGATGGAGTTTCTTCAATATTTTCATTTTTTAAATTTAGTTTTGTTTTGTTTGATTTTGGCTCAATATGTTTATTATTAAAATGTCTCTTAAAATTAAATTTGGATGCGAAAGACATTCCACATACTTCACAGATGTACATGATATAACACCAGAAATGGAATGGAAATGGTTTTTCATTTTTATAAAGTTCCTAATTTATTAAATACGTGAGAAATTTTAGATTTTGGAGGCTTTTATTGTTACATATGTTTTCATAATTTTAAAAAAGTTTCTGTTTCGAGGTTTATTTAAAATGTGTTTTTTATTTCATCATCATCATCGTCATCTTCTTCTTCTTCAGTACTGTCATACAAGTTGTTGTAGAATACATATTGCTTCTTCTTTTTAATGATTAGAGTATATAATCCATTCACTTCTTTAACTTTCTTTAAAATGTGTGGATTTGCGTTTAGATAATCCATCTGATTTTTAGTAATAATCAGAAATCGTTTAGGTCAGTGCTATTCAACCTTTTTGGCTCGTGTACCACTAAATTCACGACAAACTTTTCGCGTACCACCAAAAAAAATATAATGTACTGAAAAAATAATTAGATCAATAAATACCAAACAATTTTAAAATTAAATAATACTTAAATTTAAAAATTCAAAATTTTACAAAAAAGGTATACTTTTATGATGATTTTTCTTTTTGTTTCCAATTGCAAAATAGAAATCGTAAAAATTTTAAAAGATTTCGCGCACCACCTGGAAATTTTTCGCGTACCACCAAGTGGTACGCGTACCATAGGTTGAATGGCACTGGTTTAGGTAAATAAATATGATATTCTTTATTTACAAGACATCTTATACTTTCACCATATTTTGTATCTACTCGTTCTATCTTGTTGATTTCATATGCAGTATTTTCTTCCATATCCTTTAAAGGTAAGTATATAATATTAGGATTTTGAAACAATTTTCTTAAACTTGCTCTCATTATTTTGCTTTTAACTTTTCACCGTAAAACGAATTTTCAAACTGATTCTTTATATTCAATAATTGATACTATAAGGTGTTTTTAGTTATTTCAATAACTTCTTATCAATTGCGGTTAAGTATACATGTATGCATATATATATATCTATATATATATATATATATATATATATATATATATATATAAAGAGATTCAGTTGAATTAAAAAACTTTGTTAAATATGTATTGGGGTCAATTTTTAAAAACTGGTGATAAATATTGTACTTGTCATGCACAGTGGAAAACTTTTCAAATAATAAATGCAGTAGTTTTGGATATTATAATGCAGGTGTTCCTAACCGCAGAAGGAGGGACAAGAACTCAAATTTTTTCTCTTAATAGAGGACAAGAAATGCCAACAAATATTCCAATATTTCATTTTAGTCACAATCAACATATAAAAATTGAGGTTATCGGTGGTATGATATCACTAGTTGGAACAGTCTATGAGGGTGGTTTTAAAGATATAAATGTACACTCATACAAACCATCATGTGTTTATAGTGAAATAGATGAATATGCAACTAAATCTTATAATGGTAAGACTGGTATCCATTCATTGAATAAAAATCAACGAAAACCTCCCCTCCCCCAGAAAATGGTTAATAATAGTATAGTTAAGAAAGCAGCTGGTGGTGCTAGCGGTGGTGATGACTCATTTCAATATGAAGATTATTAAATTAGTATATAAATTTAAGAAACAATTCTTATCATCTCATTCAAAAATATATCGCTAACCTAAGAACATATATATTAAAAAGAAAAACTAAAATGAAAAATATTTTTATCATATTGTTTTCATATATCTATATCATACAAGTGTTTTCAGCTTCATTACCTATTGCTTTGAGTGAAAATGAACTTAAAAATACAGAATTTGCAATTAAATTACCAAATAATGATACTGTGAGCATACAACTAAATTTCAAACTTTTAAAGTTTACTAATGATTTAAATAAAAACATCGAGTCAACAACAACAACAACAAAAACAGAATATAAATCAAACGAAGAACAAGAAGACTCCTCACCACCACCAATAAATCAATCTTTTACTGTCGAACAAGCTATTGAAGCATTTAGGCAAGATTTAGTAAAAAAAGAAAAAAATATTGCAGGAATAATTGAAAGTTCGGCTCCATTTTATAGACATTTTCAACTTCAATACAAAGATAATATAAAATTGAGAATCCGTTGTACATATGACAGCAATTACTTGAAACGTCGATTAAATATTTCATGTTTCGAATACCGTCAAGTTGAATACGAGAGAATTTTAAGTAATGGTGAAATTGAGACGGTTTCTGAGGATGATACTACATACCGATCCGATATGACATTAATCAACCTTCAAGATTATACCCATGATTTGGATATGGAAATATTATAAATTAACTAATATGATGAAATACATTTACTACTACTTAATATAAACTTTGTTGTTGATGTGTTAAGAACATTTATTTAACATAAATAAAAAAATTAAAATAAGAAAAATAATGAACAATCAGTTTTATTCGAAAATTTTACATGACTTCTTGAACGAAGAAAGGTTTTTGTGGTATGAACATGAGATTATTTTGAAGAAATTAAAAACTCAATTCGATGAATATGCATTTTATAAGAAAAGTAAATCAAAATTTGGATATCATTACACCAATTGTGTGTGGTCCAACGATGAAACAACTTGTGGACCTGATACCTGTAAATGTTCCCTTATCGATAAAAGTTGGGAACAAGCATTATGTATAATGAATTTTTATAATAATTTAAAAACATAGACTTTATAAACAGTTCTACAGTCGTCGTTGTGACTTGATTAGTACTAAACAATGTCGGAGGAGAGAATTTTAGTTGTAGACGTACAAGGTTTTTATCTCAACAATAAATTCATTGTAAAAGAACTGAGTATTTCAATTGATGACTCACAAGTTCAAACATTTATTATTAAACCACCTTTTCCATATTCATTGTTGACAACAAAAGAAAAAGATTCAATTAATTGGCTTTATAATCATCATCATGGATTAAAATGGAAAGATGGCGATTCAACCTTAACAAATATTATGGAATATTATATTGCGCATGTTAAAGATAAAAATTTTATTTATTATGCTAAAGGATTAGAAAAAATTAAGTGGATTCAAAATATTTTTAAGGATAAAATTAATTTTTATAACCTAGATGATCTAAATTGTCCAAATTTAAAAACATTATATCAAAATGATAAATCTGTAAATGTTTGTTGTTATCATAGAAAATATTGTATATGTGCTCAAAAAAATGTAATACTCTTAAGAAAGTTTATTAAATCAAATATTAATAAAGAAAACATAAAATTATAAAAGACATTTTTTTATTTATTATTTAACACTTAAATCAGATAAAATAATCATCAAACATCAGTTCATTCTGAATACTTGTAATGTCAATAACGATCTCTTTAACCGGAAACACTTCAACTTTGGTTGGAGAATATTTTCCTCCAATTGAACTGTCTACAAATTATGTTTGTGGACTTATTGATTTTGTAGCATTCAATTCCATACCCAATGTAGATGTTTACAACAATTTGTTTCATATAGGAAATCATGTTATTACTATTCCAGTTGGTTCATACGAACTTGAAGATATTGATTTTTTCCTAAACTCAAGCTTAAACGATATTGATGAACCAATTTATCTAAAAATTGAAGCTAACAATAACACACTTAAAACTGAAATAACCTCATCAATGGATATAGATTTTTCACAACCAAACAGTATAGGAAAGTTGCTCGGATTTAGCAAAAGAAAATTAGAAGTAAATTCAACTGAATATTATAACACTGATCAAAATCTTCAAAATGATAAATCTTTGGAAGTGGTGATTGTAGATATTAATCAATTGAATACTACAAGGTTATTTGAATCTGATTTACCTACACATATTACGAATGTTAATACAATACGCATTGAAAGCAACTTAACAACCGGTTCATTTATTAATAATACTTCGAATCATACTATTCATGAATTTCCTCTTGATGTTCCTCCAGGATATAAAATAAACGAAAAACCTCGAAATGTTATTTATTTACCCGTCAACTGTCAGCAAATAAACAACATAACGATTAGAATCTTAAATCAAGACGGTGAACTTATAAATTTTAGAGGAGAAAAAATCACTCTTAGACTCCACTTCAAACCAGAATAATGATCATTTACAATAAAAACATAGTGCAAAGAGGATTTCCATTCAATCCCTCATCAACTCACATTCGAGAAAGTATAAAAAATAAAAAACTGTTGTCCTCATCTAATACAGAATACTTAAAATCATTAGGATTTAATCTTCAACCATGAATGAAATACTAAATGTCCTTCAAAAACCTATATATGATGAGAGTATTGTAAAAAGAGAATATCATAGTTACTCTCCATATCTAAAATCATTCAACAACAATGATGAAATTCGTATACCAATTCAAAATCAGGATCTCTTTGTCTTACCAAGTGAGAGTATGATTTACATTCATGGTTTTATAGTAAAGAAGGAAGCAAACAAAGAGGTTCCAGCTATAGATGTGAAATTTAAAAACAACTTTGTTTCATATTTGTTTGATGAAATTCGTTATGAAATTAATGGTTTTGAAGTTGATCGTACACGTAAACTTGGAATTTCATCCACCATGAAAAATTTTGTATCATTGAATAAGGCTGAAAGTGCTACACTAAAAAACGCTGGTTGGTGTCTTAACGAAACTTTTGTTTTAGAAAAAAGTCATTTTAGCTGTTGTATACCTCTGAAAATGTTGCTGGGTTTTGCTGAAGATTATAACAAAATACTATTAAATTCGAAACATGAGCTTATCCTTCAACGTTCTACATCCGATGAGAGATCATATTATTCTACAAATACAACTGATCAGTTGAAATTAACAATTCTGGATATAACATGGAAAATGCCGCATATTCAACTATCAGACTTTGCAAAATTGGAAATGTTTAAGATAATCAACAGCAAAAATTCTATACCAATTGCATTTCGTAGTTGGGATTGTCATGTAAATCCTGCACTACCAACGAATACAAAGGTTTTATGGAATGTGAAGCTTTCTCCACAAAACGAAAGACCACGATTTCTTATAATTGGTTTACAAAAAGAGAAAAGTAAAGAACAAGGAAATATATTTGACCATTGTAATATCTCTAATTTAAAAGTATATCTAAACTCAGAGTCATATCCATATGACGATTTAAATAATCGTTTTGAAAATGGTCAATATTCTGTACTATATAATATGTATGCAAAATTTCAACAAAGCTTTTACATGCGAGAACCTGAACCATTGCTGGATGTTAATGATTACAAGTCTTACGCACCGCTTATTGTTGTTGATGTTTCACATCAAAATGAAACTTTTAAAATTGGACCTATTGATGTACGAATTGAATTTGATACTGAAGCAAACAAACCAATTCCAGAAAAAACATCAGCATACTGTTTAGTTATTCATGATCGCTTAATCGAATACTCACCTCTAACAAGCGAAATTAGAAAAATTATTTAATTATAATATTTCTTTTAAAATTTTTAATAAATGAAAAAAAAAAATGTTTATATATATATAAATAAAACAAGATCTTTTTAATTCTTAATCGATGTATTTTATTAAAACATTTATAGTTTCTTTTTAGTTTAGCTTCGAAAACAAAAATTTTAAACATAAATGACCACAATTTATTGTATTAAAATTTTGATATCTATCATAATTATAACTAATGTTTTTTCCTAAATATTTTATTAATTGTTTTGGTGGTTGCAAATTGCCAAAGCTATCAAAATATTCGATTTGATTGTTGTTTTTCCAATATGCTACCCAATGTGTGCCAGGTCCCTTTGAAGTATCCAGATTGATTATTCCACATTCTTTTTTAAATGGTTTGCTTGGAAGAGTGTTACACATAAACACACCTCTAAAATTTGGAATATGTTTTGCATATTTTCTCAAGTCTACATCAGAAAGGGCTCTTTTAGGTAGCTTCATTAAAAATTTTGTTGATAAGGCTTTAAATATAATCCAAAACCTTTTTTATATGGTTTTAAGAACATGCCTTTTCCCATCGCAATGGCTTCCATTGTATTATTGTGTCGTTTTGCTTCAGTCAGCTGTTCCTTTCCATTTTTAACTGCATTGATTGCTTTTGTAATACCAGATACACCACCAGCTAAACCACCAAGTGCACCCAGTGCAGCAAATATAGGGGCAAGTGGAAGAAAACCTCCAGATTTTGGTAGCGGTATTATTCGAGGTGTTTTTATTAACGATTTTTTCTTCCCCTTGAAAATATTGTTTACAACTTTTCGTGAAATCTTTATAGCATCTTTCAAGTTTTCACTTTTCTTTATATTCTTTCTTGCACTTTTCAATGCATATGTAAATAGTTTGTGGGTATTTACTGGAGACGACTTTTTAGTTTTACTAATAACGTTACCCATACCGAATTTTGTTTTTGCTTTCATTGTAGTAGCAACAAACCAAGCGTTTGATTTTTCACCCCAACTACTATCGCTTGCTTTGACCCTTTGCCAAGCCTTTTCAGTTAAAATTCTATCAGCAATATGTCTTTTCTCTAAATCTTTATTGTTTGAGTATGCTATATCGTGCTCTCTGCAAGCAGTATCCAATGGATTGATTCCTTGATCACCTCTAGCTAAACGTTTCTTTAATTTTGTACCAGGTCCGCAAAATTGATAACCGGGTAGATGAAGTTCAATGGGAAGTTTATTAATTATTTTATTTAGAAACCCTTTACCAATGAAGGATGGATGGCGACTGAATAACTTTTTATAAATGATAGTCATATCTATTGATACTTTATCGATTAAAGATTGAAATTAAATTGATTGAAAACAAATAAAAGAGACTGGTTTATATATTATGTTATCATTAGATTTCAGAATGCGTTTTTTTAAACAACATAAAAGGATTGATGTAAAGAATATCGAATCAAAGTTCGATTCATCAAATAAAATTCGTCATAGTTCATTACTACCGAATTCTATTCGAGCTCTTATTGTGGGTCCATCAAATTGCGGAAAAACAAATGTTATGATCAGTCTTATTGAAAGTCCTCATGGATTGAAATTTAAAAATATTTACTTATATTCAAAGTCAACACAACAACCGAAATATAAGTACTTAGAAAGTCTAATTAAACCCATTAAGGAGATAAATTTTTCATCATTTTCTAATAATGATGATGTTCTATCCCCAGACGAAGTTAAACCGAATTCAATATTTATATTCGATGATATAGCTTGTGAGAAACAAAATCATGTACGTTCTTACTTCTGTATGGGTCGCCATAAAGACATTGATAGTTTTTATTTATGTCAAACTTATACACGTATACCAAAACACTTGATTCGCGATAATGCAAATATGATTATAATTTTTAAACAGGATGTAATGAATATTAAGCATATTTACAATGATCATGTTGGTTCTGATATGACTTTAAAAACATTTCATAAGTTATGTGCCGAGTGTTGGAAAGAAAAATATGGTTTTCTAGTTATTAACAAAGATGATCCTATGAATAATGGTCGATATAGAAAAGGTTTCGATATATTTATAAATCTATAAAAGAAACATTACAGATATTTTAAAATCAGTACAAGATTAATTATTAAACTAATAGCTTCTCAACTATTAAACCGCTAACTGCTAAACTGATCTGTTTTGAATCTGTTTCTAATTCAATCTATAAATATGAATACAAATCTGGTTAATAATCTTATTAAAACTCGAAATATTTTAAAAAAGAAATATAAGAATATTTTGCTTGGAGAAATTGCAAATGATGAATTGTTGGAAAAGACATTTAAACCAATATCAAAACCATTAAAAGAATTAGTTCAATCAACTAATAATAATAATAATAATAATAATAATAATAATAATAATAATAATAACACCATTATAAAACATGAAAAATATCCGGATGACTCTTTTAAACATGATCTTGAGAATAATAAAGTTGCCTTCAGTACACCATATAAAAAGAGTAAGCTTGATTATAACACGTTTTCTCCAAACTTTAATAACAAGAAAATCGAGGAAAGTTCAAACACGTTTCAATCATTTGATGATGAAAATGATCATGATGACTATGATGATGATGATGATGATAATAATAATGTTAATGTTGATAATGAGGATGATAACAATGATGATGATAACACCATTACAATACATCCCAATCAAAGTATTCAATATAATTTATCAAAAGTTAACTTAAATATATATGATAAAACCTATGGTCCTCATAAGGATAAAAATCAAATATGGAGACTGGGTAATGAACCCATCACTTTCAATTCAACCAATATTACTGTAGGTAATTTAAAATGGCCCTTCACATCAGGCTTATATGAATTGTTAGTTTATAAGAAACCAATCAGTTATAATAAAACAGATTTAAATAATTATAAACAAATATTGGAGATGACTAATGTCCATAAACGAAATAACAGTATTAATGGTCAAATTAAAGGAAATCGTTCAATTAAATATACAACGATTATTAAAAACCTATTTAAACAACAGCAGAAAATTCATAAGGGAAAAGGTTTAATGAAATTGAATAGAAAAAAGCATAATTATGTTTATTGGGATGATCCTAATGAATTGGTTGATAGATTGCGTCTTTTGATTTCATCAACAACAGCTGGTCACTCAAATCATAATAATGAAATTGTATCAATTATTGAGGAATTGAGAGAAGCAAAAATTATTATATAAATAGACTTAAAAATGTTTAACAATTCATATTCATAAAATGCCTATCGATAAGTTTGGACATTATATTGAAAAATCTGCAAGATACCAAAATCAACATTTCAAGATTCATTTGGATAGTGATCGTAATTTCAACTTTAACTTGCGGAGAATAAAAAATATTGCTAGTCCTGTATTGGAAAACGATGCTGTAAACAAAATTTACATGAAAAGTTATTTAAGTGAAATAAAGAAACAACTGGATACAATGTATATGGAGAGAATTAAGGAAATGGAGGATCGTTTTAACGAAATAATACATCAACAAAACGTGTTGACTACAGAAAAATTTGATAATGTAGAAACACGTTTAAGTAAATTAATACATGATCAAAGTATAATACTAAATAATCTCAATCAATCACTAAAAGAAATGAGATCATTATTTAATTACAAAATTGATTCAGTTGAAGAACGTCTAAATGAAAAACGAAGCTCATTACAAACCGTTTAAACATAGATATATATAAATCGTTTTTGATTTAAATTCAATATCAGCAGCATTTAAATTGATGTAATCTAAGATAGATGTTAGAAATGGAGCGACAAGAAGTGGTTCAGGAGCTTCATAAGCAAGCACGCAGAAATTTCATTCGACGTCGAGTGGTACACAAGGGAATTGATGATCTTTGGCAAGCAGATCTTGTTGAAATGGGCGTTTACTCAAAATATAACAAAGGCTATAGATTTATTTTAACAGTTATAGATACATTTTCAAAGTTTGCTTGGGCTGTACCCGTAAAATCTAAAAGTAGTGAAGATATATCCAATGCTATGCAATCTATTTTTTCGCTAAAGAGAATTCCAAAAAACTTGCAAACAGATAATGGTAAAGAGTTCTATAATAAAATATTTCAAAACCTGATGAAAAAATATAATATCAATCACTATTCCACATATAGTATCATGAAAGCGTCTATTGTAGAACGATTTAATAGAACTCTAAAAGGAATGATGTGGAAAAAGTTTAGTCTACAAGGAAATTATCAATGGATACATATATACAAGGATTTAATTAATCAATATAATAATAAAAAGCATAGAACAATTGGAATGAAGCCAAATGCTGTTAACATAGAAAATGAAAGTTCTATATTAAAACAAGCCTATAATCATCCCAAAATATATAAATTTGGTAAACTAAAAGTTGGAGATCACGTTCGAATCAGCAAATATAAACATATTTTTTCAAAAGGATATACTCCAAACTGGACAACTGAAATTTTTAAAATTCGTACTTTACAGAACACAAATCCCATTACTTATTTATTGGAAGACTATCAAAGGAATCCGATTGTTGGTGGATTCTATGAACATGAACTATTAAAGACACATTTTCCAAATACATACTTGATTGAAAATGTTATTAAAACTAAGGGGCACCAGGCGTACGTAAAATGGTTGGGATTTTCCAATCAACATAATTCTTGGGTCAATAAAGATGAACTTCAATAATATTATATATATACATACATACTTCAATATGAGATTTATTTTTTACTATTGTTTATTATATTATAAAAATTTCAAGCACATTAATAAATAATATATATATATATAAATACATACATAAATAGTATATTTATTTTTGGGTTTTTATTTCTTATCAACTTTCTTGTGTATGGTTAGGATCAAGCTTTTGTATTCAAACAACTTAATTAAATCAACTGTTTCAAACACACACATTCATACATATCAACGAAAAAGAAAAAAACACAACAGAACTTTTAACAACAGAACAACAATACAATAGGGTGCCACTTAAATCATCGTTGTTAGTTTTCTCATACAAAATTGGTATACAAATCCTAACCAACCCCACCCAAACCCCGACCAAACCCCGACCAAACACGAGTAGTAGTATTAGGGATATTAATATATACCGCAGTAAATGAATTTTATTTATTAAATACTAGCAAAAAAATCACAGACTTTCGTAAACCGCCCTAATGTAGTTTAATTCATATTGTATTAACCCTCTAACGAACACATTAAATGTTACGACTTCACTTCAACAAAAATAACATCCATCACGACTTCACTTTAAGCAAAACCGAACCCCCCCCACCACGACTTCACTTTAAGCAAAACCGAACCCCCCACCACGACTTCACTTAAGCAAAACCGAACCCCCCCCCACCACCACGACTTCACTTTAAGCAAAACCGAACCCCCCCACCACGACTTCACTTTAAGCAAAACCGAACCCCCACCACGACTTCACTTTAAGCAAAACCGAACACGCTGCCGCCTCATAACACAAAATATCATGGGGTCGAATTTAACACCATCGACCGTTAAAGGGTTAAGGTATGCACATTTTTCCTTTGCACATTTCTATAAATATTATCAACTTTTTATAAACTAACATACACACACACACACATACATATATTTTCAAAAACATACATACATACACACACGCACCCCCTCCACAACAAAATCAAAACCCTACAATCGTCACACCATCTTTGCGGTTTGACACCCTACCTAAAGAACATCGGTAATGGTCGATTTTCGCACAACATACCCCTATTCCATACAACACAATGTAGCAAACCAATCAACTAACTTAAATGCCGGCTGTACCGTAGGCATGATCCCAAAAATGTATGGGAATCTTGATACGGAAGCCTCACATTCATACTACTAACATTGTTTGTCGAGAAAAAGTT
The DNA here is from genome assembly GCA_956483585.1 of Gymnocheta viridis. Classification (NCBI taxonomy): domain Eukaryota; kingdom Metazoa; phylum Arthropoda; class Insecta; order Diptera; family Tachinidae; genus Gymnocheta; species Gymnocheta viridis. Next base: position 60,415,821 of record OY101441.1, on the reverse strand, counting down.
ATTAACTATTTCGCGTAAAATTAGAGTTCCCATATTTAATTTAATTTAATTTTGTTGTTCGACATAAATTATTTACTGAGATTTATTTTACAGGAGACTTATCATATTCACTTACAAACGTTCATTTGCAATTACATCTGATCTGAGCGCAAATTTTATTAGAATTTTAAAGTGCTTTATTTTGTGACATGTATTTCAAAAGTAAAAAAAATTGCACTGTGCAGTATTATTTCAATAATAACTGCAATTAAAATAAAATAAAAATTTCTGATGTCAGAAGGTTCGTCAGATCAAATTAGAATACGCTCTAATTTTAATTTGGTCTGATGGCTTTGCTCATGAGTTTTACAGAAGCAACGAAATTTGAAGAGTCAGGTGTGGCATTAGTTTTTTAATCGAATACTAAAATATCCTTTTGTGCCCTTTTATATATCAGCAATTGAAAGACACACACACGAAGTTTGTTGAAGAAGAGGCTAAGATGCAGGGTGTGTAGTATACGACCCTCTGTACCGAACATTTTTTGTTTCTCTTTTGTAATTGTCGCAATTTTCAATTGGTTGCCTTATATCATATTTCTCAAGCTCAATTCGTCTTCGTCGGGAGAATCTTCTAGGTTTTCCATTTTTTTTCAGAATAAATTTTTATAAAAAAATTAGTTTTATATGTTTATGGTAATTTAAGTAAACCGCGGAATAAAATAAATGTGTAATAATAAGTATACAAACTGCAGAAATGGATGAAAAATGAATAAAAAAAATTTTCTGTCTATTAATTTCCAATATGTAAAAGATTCCGGCAAAAAGAAAAGAGAATTAAAAAAATTACCGGTTAGAAATATTTGAAGTTTTGGTGCGTAACAACGCAAAATTTGCAACTAGCTGTTACCACGATTCAAAGTTTTAATTGATACAATATTGTAGGTATTTGAGGGTGTGAATTGATCAATAGAATATGAAAAAATTATTTATTTACGAGAGAAATGCTTTATTATTGCACTCACACAACGAAATTACATTGCTTATGCATTGAACAGAAACGTGAAAACATACAGACGTATAGGTTGATAGGATGATCGAGGAGATCTTGAATGAGCGCAGCAGAATGACAAATGAAGGCATGATTGCGTGAGTAAAAGACCCATTGTAAAGGATTGATGTTAACAGCAATGGAAGCTCTAAATCACAAAATTCGGAGACACTAAAGACAGCTGATACCAAAGGCGAGGCGTCGCATAAGAGGACATTATTTTGTAACCGATTATAAAAATAAAACTAACTATAGATATGTAAGCATTTGAAAATTAAAATATAGAAGTTCCAGTCCTAATTTTAATTATTTCTCTGCAAACAAGGTGACACAAAGTCGTTTTCTTATTAGCTATCTAAAATTAATATATTTTAGTAAGTTTATTATTTGAGATATTCTCACAATTTAATTTCAAAAAGACTAGCCGGAACGCATTACAAATGAAAACTTTTTAAAATTAATATTTAGAAAATTTTTAAGTTTGAAAACAAATAAATAAATTTGTATCTAATAAGCAGCTCGTTTAGTTTTAATATAAGAAAATTTGTATTTTTACGACTTTTGATATTTCATATATATTATTTAAAAAAAGCCTGGCATATACCCTGAATTTCAGGGGAATACTGTTTTATAGTAAGGACTCTTCTGTTTGTTTTTAGACCATAAACTCATGGTCCAAGTCGGATTTTTTGTTCTAGAAAAAAACGTTGAGCAAATTATTTACAGTTTTTATTTATGTTATAAACACAATGCACAGTGTAAGATTTAGCTAATCAAGCTGGACAAAATTAATATCTTGGTAAGAAATTGAGCTAGCGTTTGACTAGACTAACGCGTAACGTTCCTAAAAATTTGAGAGAAATTGGTTAACTGCCACGCCCACTGCCAACACTATTACACAATTCTTTATTGAATATGATTAATGTTGCATTACGGTTTATTTGTTTTTCGTATTATTCGCCTTAACATTAACTATTTTAAGTTATATACGTATGTACGAGCAGTTGAACATATGTTTACTAGAGAAAAGTTTTATATCTTATTTAATTTATAACTTTTTTAATTTTTTCTATATAGATTAAATTTTTATGTTAGTTACGTTATTTTAGATTACATTCTTTTATTCTTCGTCAGAGTCAGGAAAATATATTTATGTCTTTCAAAAATGGTAAAACATCGGTTTTTAAAATTGGTTTTTTAGATTTAGGCAGTTTACACAAATTTCAACGCAAACGTCTGATAACGTTTAAAGCCTATTCAATAAATCTGTATTTGTGTGAACTCTTGACTTTTTCCTGGTCAATTTTCAACTATAAACTCTATTTTCCTTGTTTCTTGCTTCCTGAGTTTCTTCAGATGGCTGTCCAATAGAAAGTATACTATTTTGTGTTATTTCTTTTCCATGGAAGAGGATTTTATGAACGGTTACGGGCATATTGTACCACGAATGGTATTTTAAAAATGTGTCTCTGCAGTAATTGTAAATTGTAATTTCCACATATGAAATCAAAAACACGTTTATGCCTTTCGTTTTGATTTTTTGAAAGCCAAATTTCGGAAATTTCACTACAAAAAATTTGTTTGGGTTCAAGCTTTTATGCGTCAAATTTATCTGGGTGTTGATTTTGGTAGGTTTTTTCTTTTGTTTCTATAAATGTAAAGATTGGTAATTAATATAGTAAAAAAAATTTCACTGAACACTGTATTTTATTTTCTATTGATAATTTTATATATAAAAACAAAATTTAAATAAAATGTTCATATGTCTTGAATATTGCTCTCAAATAAATTTAGCAGGCTTTATTTTAAAATTTAATATATATAATACTCTTATCTAGTTTATATATTGTAGTCTAATATTCAAAAATAATGTAAAAAAAATATTAAAAAAACAACAAAATTCCAAGTATCCAAACATTGATTATTTTTAGCAAGAACTATTACAAATTTTTATGTAGACAAAAAATCTCACTTTGTTATATTTTTATTGTTTACACAATTTTATTTTAAACTTGTTTTTGTAAATACCTGGATTTTCTTGGTTATAAATTTATTTAACACAAAAAAAGAACTATTTTTTTAATGAAATCCCTCTAAAACAATGAAATCTTACAATGTGCGTCGGAGAGAAATAGTTGCGTATAGTTGTCGATTGAAAACAATCGTAATTTAAAGAACTTATAATCCATTTTCGAATCTCCAATTTTCTCTGGATGTTTGTATAGTCTATGGATACAATGCTATTGATAAAAATGCTGAATTTTATTTTGAAAGCTGTTATTTTCTTTAGTTTAAAATTTTACAAGTTTTCGTATTTTTTGCAATCGGATTTTTTTTAATGTTTTTGTTCTTTTTATAGCTTTAGCAGCGTATAGTCAATATTCTCCTATGATGCGTTTCGATATTAGCAAGTTTTTGGGAATTTTTGTTATTTTTGCAAACTTCTCCGAGCTTTTGGTATTCCTGTCAATTTCAGCATTTTTAAATAATTTTTATGGCATGTTTCCAATATTGAAATCATATTTCATTTTGACACTGATAGATTTTTCCGGTACAAAATATTGACGTCAATTAACAGCCTTAGAGTCGCTCTTCTAGACGTTTTTGTGTGTAATTCACATCCTTAAGGATTATATCGTCCAAGCCGCTTGTGAGATGGATCCACAAATCTTCAACAAAGTTTTGCAAATTTTGGACTGAAAGGATAAACTACTGTGAATCCAAAGGCACATGAATGATATCGTGTTTCATAAATAGTTTGAATTATTGTTATTCCTAAGAAAGCCATAATATACCAAATTAATTTCTTTTGGTATATTATATTTAGTTCGTTTTAAATAATTTTTAAAAACACATTTAATATTTGGAACAGTCTTTATGTTGGTAAGGTTGCTTTCATGTACATCCCTCTACATTGGTGCTCATATTGGATGCCGATGGTATGCCGATATGTAAAGTTCATAATAAATCCATATAATATCTCTTCGTTATTCTGTGAAACTTTAAATTTGCTACTTTTGTAATGGGATATAACTCTGTTGAAAGAATATTAAAGTCATTTGAAAGTTTGAATAGGTATTCCTTTAGCATTGACCATACAGCTTCATTAAGTCTTAGTTTACCTCAGCCATAATTTTTTGCTTCCTCCTTTAAACTCTGGTAATATTTCTATTTGCCGCCACAACACAAATCAATAAATCTCAATTATGTAAATTTTCCTTTTCTTTCTTTTTGATAAATTTTCAAACATAAATTTTAAATTGACAAAAAAGAAAAAATACATTGGATTAATTAGTCTTCGTACATGAAACTCAGCAATACAATAAATTGGTAGACTTCAAACTTAAAATTGAGACGTAAATGTTATGATGCTGATACGTGCTTAGTTTACAAACTAATTTAATTCAAAGTACCATAGAATTATCATAGAAATGCAATCAAATGTTAATCAAAGTAATAAATTTTATACAAAAAAAACTGCAAATATAAATAAGAGGATGCAGTTTGAAATAAAGTCACTCAAGCAACATTTAGACAAACACGGTGAAACAAAAGTATAATAACTAAAATTTTTAGTATATTAAATTTTTATTTGCCATTTAACATAAAAGACTCGGTAAGAAGTGTTTCAGTAGATCTTCATCATTTGAGCATCAATGGTAAAGTGATTCTACGAACTTGAATTTTAAAATTCGTTCTGTAATCCATAATTTAACAATAGTCAAGTATTATTAACAATATTATAGTCTTATTGGTTTTTCGTTAAATTCCAATAAGGAAATTAAACAAATTTTTAATATTTTAAAGTTTTATTTATTTAATTATTTATGTTTACATAAACATATGTACGAGGGCGGATTTATATTGAAGCTACCTAGCGCTAGATGGCAGCACAAACTCAAAAACTTTTTTTTTAGAAATAGCGATCTGTCAAACGTCAGCTCTTAAAATTTCACCCAAATTCATCGATTAGTTTATTTATTGTAGTCGTTTGAAGTAACCAACTTTTGTGTTTCTTGAAAAATGGAAAAAAGTGAATTTCGTGCAGTGATTAAACAACTTTATTTAAAAGGGAAAACGCCGAAAGAGACAAAACAAAAGCTCGATAAACATACCGGTAAATCTGCTCCGTCAGATTACATGGTAAAATATTGGATTGCTGAATTTAAACGCGGCCGAACAAGCACTGCAACAGGAAAGCCAAAATAGATGGTTACTGAAGAAAATATCAAGAAAATCATCGATATCGTTATGAATGATCGCTGAGTCAAGTTACGTGAGATTGTTGAAATAGTAAACATATCAAATGAACGTGTGTTCAACATTTTGCATGAACATTCGCATATGAAAAAGCTATCGGCAAGATTGATGCCGCGTTTGCTCAGTGTCGAACAAAAACGAGTTCGACAGACCACTTCATAGCGGTGTTTGGACATGATAAAGCGTAATCCTGTTGATTTTTGGCGTCAATTAATAACTGTTGGTGAAACGTGGTCCCACCACTACACACCTGAAATCAAAAATCAATCGAAACAATGGTTGGAAGCTGGTGGAAGTGCTCCGAAGAAGGCGAAGACAGTGAAATCGGCTGGCAAGGTTACGGCCACTGTATTTTGGGATGCACACGGAATCTTGAAAAAGGATCCACAATCACAGGAAAGTATTATCGTGCAATATTGGATCAATTGATTGATGCAATCAAGAAAAAACGACCACATTTAAAGAAGAAAAAAGTGCTCTTTCTTCAAGACAACGCACCGGTTCACACAGCATTACGTGAAATACACTTCGAATTGGTTGATCATCCACTTTATAGTCCAGATTTAGCTCCTAGTGACTTTTTCCTGTTTTTAAACTTGAAAAAATGGTTCGCAGAAAAAGATTCATCTCAAACGAAGAAGTGATTACCGAAACTAACGCGTATTTTGAGGGGTTCCCAAAATCGTATTATTCAGATGGTATAAAAAAGTTGGAATATCGTCTTACTAAGTGTATTGATCTAAAAGGAGACTATGTTGAGAAATAAATGGTTTTTAAAAAAAAAAGTTTTTTCCCTACTTAGGTAGCTTAAATATCAGTCCGCCCTCGTATATGTGTTAAAAATAAAAATAAAAAGCAATAATAATCCCAGCAAGCATTTTCAATCGTGAAAGAGCCTACTGGGAATCTCATGAAGAAGCTTTTTGATCATCGACGAGCGTATTGTTAATGGTAGAAGATTCCATGCACAGGAAAAACACGTTACACGAAATGATTCTTCGTGAGGGAATCGTTTGAGATTTGTGTATTTAAACAATGTTGTTTTCGTACTCTTTAAATGATCATTAGAAGATTTTTTTTACGACTTGCATATTAAACATTCCAAGATAAAAAGACGAGCGTATCAGAAAATGTGTAAAACAGTAATAATCAAGAAAAAAGTAGATGTTTTTGTCAGATCATCATCAGAAGATTGTTTTAGGAGTCGTATACTAAACAAAATCGTCTAACAAACATCTTTTGTTAGCTGGGATATAAGATTTACAAAAACATATGCCCATTATTATATATACATATATATACATACTCATGAAATTAGGAGCTACAACTCATAATTTATCAAACATTTTTTTCTGACTGCCGCGTTCACTAAGCAAGTTGGTGTTCAATAGGTATCCTTACAGTTTTTCAAACATTCACCTGCGTTCGATGGCTTTGAAAGCGTACCTTCGTCTTTTTCAAACTAAGAGAAAACTTATTATCGGTGTCACTTATTTTTATTTTTTTTTATTATCTTTTCCGGTTTCCACGCAAAAATTTTTTTCTCGAAACTCCATTCTAAGTCCCAGTGGTGAAATTGCTTCTTTTAGATCTTCTTTCTTTATATTCAGCAAACTTTAAAAGGTCCTTTTTGAGCCTGAAACAAATGAATTTAATGTCCAGTAATAGGTGATTAAATAAATCTATGAATGTACACAATTTTTAATTGACACATATCGCTCATTTACTTCAAAAGAGTCATGAGTAAAAAAAATATTTAGTTGATAATGCAGATTTAATAATTATATCAATCGCTATATTCTGCAAAAATTTCATAAAATGATCTTCCCTACCGGCCTTTTGATCGCTAAAACTTTTCCTTATTGTGGCTTTAACTAATTCAATTATACTACCTGCTGCTGTTGTTTCAAAGGCGTTAGCCATCCTCTGCTGATTCAGTTTGCACTTCAGCAGCATCAGCTTTTTTTTAAAAGAATTAGCTTTTTCTGTAGCTGTCGCATTTTTCATCCCTACTCTTAATTGTCCGCGGATTTTGCCTTTTTTGCCGAATGGGAGTTTGGTTGCTCATTGTTACTCAAGAAATTTTGCTTATGATTTGTCGCAGTGGCATATATATTTTTTTGCGCCGTTTAGGAGTGATAAGCATTCATTGTTACGTAGTTTTTTTAGTGCTGGGATTTCTATTTAGTGTAACCATTGCAACAGCTTTAATGCATCAAGCTGGTGACTCCACCAGTGCAACAAAACAATCATCAATTGATTAGGGCTTTACACCAAACACTTAATCCCTGGATGCTACAGTTGACGATAGAAATAGTGTCTTGTATAAGCCCTTTTCTCTAAGGCTCTTTTGGTTTTCCCTATTTTTTTAGTTTGTGACTTTAAATCTACCCAGGTTCGAATTCGAGTAATTTGGAATACATATTTTTTATTTGACAATATTGCTTTGAAGCTTAATTCGATTAGAACAGATCTCAGCTGGTATTCGACTATAGTTCTTAGGTTTACATTCAGGAAAGTGAAAAAGACTTTGGAGCAAAAGTTTAAGAGATATTTGTGAAAAGATAAAAAATACATAAACAAGCCATTCATAAAATTGGCGGGTAATACCTTGTTCTGTTAATGTAGTACATTGGCGTTCGTAGCCTATGGCAATTTGTAATGGAAATATGACTGTAACAAGTAATTTTCGGGTGGTTAAAAAAAGGTCTCAAATTTGTTTCTGTAATTAAACTTGGATTGCGGTTAAGCTTAACTACTTAGATTACTTCATAAGAATTTTCAATGGCCTATACCACATTTTCCCAACTAAATTTAATTCAAATACTATAAATAAAAATCTGGTCCTTTAAAAACTAAATTTTTGTCAATGTGTTTCATTAATAAACTTCAAAATTTAAAATTATTTATTGGACTTAAGTCAGTTGCTTTCAAGGCGGCAGACAATTTTCAATGGAATCAAAAAAAGTCAATCACAAGACTAGTACATTTTTTTATTACCACCTCTTCGCATAGCTTCCAAAAAGCAAATCGAATTACGATTTATTAATATTCTGAGATCTAGAAACCATTAAGCTTGGTATTTAGTTTTCGAGAAAACCTACTATAGCACATTACCCACCTATACCACAATAGCCGAACTTAATACATAGATAAAATGTTTAATAGGTTTCTTCTAAAACATACAAACAAACGTACTCACCTTTTTCCTTTCACAAATAGTACGAATTGAAAGCCCAAGCGTTGGACAGTTTTTTCCAGCTAATTTTTAAATTATATTTATTTTTATTAAACTCATCAATTTTGTTGCGAAATCAAAACCACAAGTGACTGATTTTAACATTTTATTCTCAATGTTAACGACACTTTCGTAGCACAGAAATCGGATTTTATATGAAAACATTTACGTTTTCATTCCCGTTGTTTATCGAGTCACTGTTCGTTTAAAAATAGCGTAGAGAAATCGAAATCAATGTTCCTTGTTACAGAATGCGAATGAAGGTCTTCTTTTTTAAATCATAAATGGGGTATTAAAACTTATTTTTGTTGAAAAAAAGTTTTTTTAGAATTAAGTCTCTAAATCATATGTATTTCTCTAAATATTCATATTTTCTTAACTGTATATACATACATATAAATAAGATGAAGTACCTTCGCTTGAGATACTAGAAAGCAGGCTCCATTTGGAACTCTAGTAGAGTCATCTGACAGCTCCGATGCAACTTAATATGGCATGTTGGTCACTTCTGGTTTTATTAATACTAGTATTTTCTATGGCCGACGCAATCGATCATATTCTAATAATCAAATATTGAGCATTTACGATAAAATACAAAAACAAACAAAAATTTCTATATAAACAACTTAAAAGTTATTGAGGGTTGTCACAGCATCTAATGAAAATTCGACAAAAATTACTTTTGTGTAATGAATTTCAATGCTCTCCGCTTATTGTTCAAAACAAATTAGTAATTCTAGATTGAAAATAAAACCAATAACATAGAAATTCATCACGCAAACGTATTTTTCGTGTCGTCTTTTCAAATCCAATTCCCACTACATTGGATTCTTTAACGACTCCGATTAGCTCTCCTTTGTTTACAAAGTATGGACAAACACACATGCAAGCTTTGTTTATTTTTCAACTTGAAGCTGATACATGCATGTGCAATAAATTTGCATGTATTAGTAGCAACTTTAATCGCTTATAGCTCCCAAAATACAGAACCGATTTTAACAAAATATAGATTGGGCACATTTGTGAATAATTATCTTCAAAATTATATAAGTTTTGGCAAAATCGGCTGTATAATATGAGCGTAACGTTTTACAATCTATAAACAACACGTTTTCATTGATGTTAAATTTCGGAAAAAATAAAATATAAAAATTTCAAGAATATATTCGTAAATTCAAGAATACGATCTAAAAACTAATATTACGTTCTTTTTTAAGAATGAGTTTCAAAGGTATAAGATCATGTTCTTAAATTTAATAATATGAGTTGGAAATCAAGATTAGGAATGAATTCTGAAAATCAAGAATTTATACTTGAATTCGAGAGTGTTAATCATACTGAACAAAATTCCAAACTGAAATTGGAAGATTTTTAAAATCTACATTCAAGAATTTTGTTCTTGAATTAAGACCGTCATTTTTCTCATAGTGCAGATTCAACGAACAGTAAATTTAAAATGGCCTGAATGTTTGATAAACAAGATTTTATGTGTGATTTTTTACAACGTTTCTATTATTTCCTAATATTGCTTTAAACATCATATCTTTATTTACTTCTTTTGCATTTTCAGAAGAAGGCAGATTATTTCCTTCACCTAATTCGTTTTAGTCATACACAATTAAAAACTTATAACATCTATTTTTCAGAGCTTGAGTCTTAATTGACAGCTTGAAAATTTCTCTGCCAGACCATAATAGGTGAATACATTTTTCACAATTCATCAACTAAGTGCCACAAATAAATGTCGCTTAATAGATTCATTCAAAGAGGAGAACACCTAGATATAAAATGAAATGGGTGGCTTTATGTTCTTGTTACGAAGAAGCAAATGCAATTTCTTATTATTTTTAAATGTCCAATTAAATATGACATAAAATAAAAATTGTTTACACATTATGGGCAATTGTGAAATAATTTTATAATTATGAGTTGATTTGTATTTAATTCTTATTTAGCAAACAAATTGCAAATCACAAACGGCTTTTACAAATTATTACCATTATTTTATTTGCTCAAGTATTTAAATGCTATAAGTTTAATATCCTCATTTCCAATATCGCGTTGTGACATGTACCATTACAATTGATATGACACGAATTACGGAAAACGGAAGTAAGTGGACTGCAGTGGATGTCATAGAAATTGTGTGGCGATTTAAAAACAAATGCTTTAAAAGTATCTCATTGTTTGATAGCAGTTCTTGGGAATTTTTCTCTTTAGTGAAAAAGTGGAAAAAGCTGTCAGAAGTTTTTTTTATTAAAGTTTCTACTTTAATAAAATTTGTTCTTATGGGAACTTGAACATTTGAAATGGTTTGGGTTTACTTTGAAAATTATTTATCATTTTGATGGAAATAATAGTATCATATTATTCCCACAACGTTATGGAACAAAACCGATTGTGTGAAGTAAAATCTTTTAAAAAATACATAAAACCACACATACAAATTAATTTGTATACAAGAATCAAGAATAGAACTATAAAAGGATCAACTGTTCTCTTTTCTGGTTAAGGCGAAATGCGGTTTCACTTGTAAGAATTTCGCTGATTTAAATTTTTGCTAATCAACTCACCTTTGATTGTGCTCAAGTTTTTTCTCTCTCGAGAAATTGGGATAGCAACTTCGATAGTAAAGATTATCTGATTCGTCAGCATTTAACCAAGCACAATGATTTTCTTTCTAAAATTATTTCTAAAAATTTTGCAATAAAAATAATTTCTCAAAAATTAATTTAAATTTATTTTGCAATTCAATACATATTTTAAATTAAAATCTGCATCTTTTCAATGTGGTATTTGACGAATGCGGAAATGAAAATTCATCGAGAATAAACTTTTCTAATAATGTTTTTCAGCAATAACTTTTGTAGCAGTTTGAACCCAAACAAATGTAATTAGAAGTTTTCGTAATTGAAATTGTTTTTAAATTTTTTCTGCATTGGTATGTGAACAGCAAATTTAACAATCAATCAGGAAAAAACTTTATATTCGTCAAAAGAAGACATAAACGACATAAAAGACATCGTTTTTTCAGCGTTTGATGATTGAGATGTATTGAATGATTTTTCCGACCTTGCCTGGCCTCCCACCAGCCGATTCTGAGGATTTCAAAATATGATTAGTGTAGCAACATGGCCATTCGGCAGACAAGATGGCAGATGAATTCGCCTGGCACACTGCTGCTAGTCCTATTGTTCCGATCAACGTTTACTTCAATAACAAAGGGAAAGAGGGCGCTTGGCTTGCTTTTCCCTCTTATGTGGCAGGCCAAAGCGTTAATGGAATCATTTTTGCACGGTGGTATCCTTGAAATTAACCGAAATAACTTACCGATTTTATCTCTGTTTATTTCAGTCTAAAATATCCGGTGTGGGGAAGTAGGTTGGTGTATATTGTGATTATATTGCTTTACGTAAAAGTAGAAGGCATGTCTTTGAGGTAATTTTAGGCAGGTTTCTCCAGCCTCTGTTCTGACTTTCAGTAAGAGAGTCACAAAAAGCTTGGAATATTTGAGTGATCTTTGGCACAAACGAACCATTAGGTGTTGCGATGCCTGTCATTGGACCAGATCTCTTCTTATTCATTTCAGATCAAATGTCGGCCTTTTTACTGCGAAACCGAAAAAAGTTCTATTGGCTCTAAGGGGATGTTGTACCAGTACCTAATGATTAGTTGAGTTGGCAGTTTTCGAAATATCCATTTATTTGAGTTTTGCTTTTGCTCGGGTAAGGAATTAATTGATTTTGGAATTTAAAAATTGCTCGATTAATCGAGTAAGGTTTTAAATTATTCGAATAATTTGATTTGATACTTTTATTATATTAATAAACAAAGAAAAAAAAACAATAAAACAAAACTGTAGTTAAAAATAATAATTACAATGAAAATTCATTTTTACCTACGAATAAAGTTGTAAAACTTAAAAAAAATTATGGTACATCATAAATTACGATTAATGAAAAATTGTACTGTTGAGGGACGAGATTTGAATCGCATCTATTAAAATATTTTTTTTAAATAGTATACAGCTTAGATGTTTGATTCTTAAACAGTTTTCTTTTTATTTTGTTATTGTAAAACTTGACGTTGAAAACAACCTTTCACTTAGAGTAGATGTTGGTGATGGTGATAGGATTGTATTAAAGAGATTTTCTAGTTTTTCTGATTATTTCTTTGTCTTATCTAAATACATGAAATCATCTATTATACGAGTAGTAATATAGTTTCTGCTAGACTTTTTAAAATGTTTAATACTTTGTATAGTTTTGTTAAGTTCACACAAGAGATTGTTTTCATTTAGATCCACATTTTTTTCCAAAATATCATCGTCTGATACATTTTGCTTTCAATGTAAAACAACCGATCATACAAACTCTTTTGTTTCAGCTTTTGAGCTATATTACAAAAAAATTATCATTATTAGGGATCTTTGCTGAACTTAGATAAAGAGTAACCCCCAAATTTATAAATGTTTATTTCCAGTTTAATAACAAATTAATATTGGAAAATCGCTAAATTTGTATTCATTAATGTTTAATAGCCTATTAAAAGGTTATAAAGTCTTTGAAAAATGTAAAAATTTTATTGTAGCCAATCCCCTAGTTAAAGCGATTGATAGAGTGACATTTTACTATTAATTTTCTTTTTTCGTCTTTGTAAAAAAATGTCCAATTATTTTAAAAATTTTACTTAATAAAAGCGTTTAAATAAAAATGGATGTAATTAATTTGGTTTCCAGAATAAGTAAGTAAGTAAGTAAAAAGACGATCGCCGATATATCAGCTGCCCGCAATCGAAAATCTTTTAGAAATGGGGTCAAGCCGTTCAAAATGTCAGAAGATAACTTCATATCTAGCTAGATACACATTGAACAAATTCACCGTTAAAAAAATTATTGAATTGGTTAGGCCAAGTGGTTGTGGTACCTCTGTCGATTTGCAGACTTTGGTGTTATTACGATGCTGGGGTCGAAGAGAGGTATATGTGTTATATCATTATGGAGAATCTAAAATTAAAGGTTCAAGATGATACTGCCGATCTTCACGGGTTATCTCAGGCAGATTTCTTTTAAACATTCACGCATGTGTTTTATGTTATTTGCGATATAGTCGCAAGGTCGAGAGGGAGCTTTCAACGACTGCCGTATTTTCAATGAATGAGCAATCAAACAACGATTCGAAAACGTAGAGTTCAAAGGCCGTTTGCTAGGAGATAGTGGATACAAACTTTATCCATATATATTCACCCCACTTAGTAACCCACAAAATGAAAACGAGGTTAAATATAATGCTGCACAAAAAACATATTTTATTTTCATTAAGGCACAAATATTTTGATTTTAAAGTTAAAAATTTAACAGAGAAACTTAAATGAGTTGAGGTTATTTAGTGATGCACAAACAAATGTTAACAGTTGAGTATTCAAATATACTTGTCGAAGTTCAAGAACAACAAACGTAGTTTTTAAGTACACTTTTTCGCTCATTATTAATTTATTTTTAATAATTAGTACAAAAGCGGTGCTTTACTTTTCTTTACTTAGCAATTTGATGAAATTATTATATGATTTTTTTTCATTTAAGCCCATTAATAGAATTATATTGTGTACATCACCAAACAAAATATGGCACTTTATTTACAACAAGGTTTCCAATGGAAGAGAAAAAATTGTTAAATGTGTTTAATTGCTGATCTAGCGTTATTAAACGTTAATGAATATACATATTTATTACACGCTTGTAACTCAAAATTTGTAAGGAGTAAGAAAGTTTTATGAATTATACTGTAAGTATACTAAGTGCTTTAATTCGCCTCTCATTTATTCTGGTCTTAAAGCAAGCAAGTAAATCTTTTGAAAATGAGTTATTCGCCATTTCTTAATTATTGATTAGGAACATTATTATTCAATCCAAACTTAATTAATGTTGCGGAATCACGTCCAACGGTCGCAAAGTTTTACTCTTTGCTGAAAGTACCACAACAGATAACCCGTAATCTGACAGTGCATGGTTTACAATTTTTTTTAGAAATGCGATGGAAATTTTTAATAATATTCATTATACAATATATATACAGCCGATTTCCCATTGCTTGACGGCTGCATAACTTCTATCTTTGCAGATGACACTGATATACTCAGCTCAGGAATATATTCGGTCGACGTGTTAGCTAATTTGCAATCAGCTCTTGAGTCAATAAATGAATATTTCTTAAAATGGAAAATTCTCATTAATCCACAAAAAACGCAGGCTATATATTTCTCAAGAAGACGAAAAGCATGTTACTTACCTCAGCATAATATAACCTTTCACAACACCGATATTCCCTGGATGGATAATGTGAAATATTTAGGAGTCTTTTTGGATCCTAAACTCAAATTTAAGTGCCACATACCCCACACTATCGATAAGATCAACAAATTAATAAGGCTTCTTTATCCCTTGATAAATAGAAATTCCAAACTCAACATCCATAATAAAAAGTTAATATTTAAAACTACGTTTCAATCGATAATGTTTTACGCTGCACCTGTGTGGTCCACATCGGCAGATTACCACATCAAAAAACTACAAATTGCTCAGAATAAGCTGCTTAAAGTAATATACAATTTGCCTTGGCATTATTCCACTCAACGTTTACATACTTTAGCAAACGTTGATCTTGTTAAAAATAGAATTTCAAAACTTACCACTAATTTCAACTTAAGATGCCTCTATTCAGAATTTATACATATCAATAAACTCGCTTCATCATAATTTTACTTTTCTTGTTTTTTAGTTTAAGTTTTATCCTAACCCTCAAAATTTTTCATCAAGGTTTTTGAAAATTTTTCCTTAATTATCAAATCTAGTTAATATACATTAATATACACATACAAATTATAAAAACATTGTATACATATTTAAGTAGAAAAGGATCTAATCCTAACCTCTTTACGAAATTATCTAACACAAATTTTTTGTAATTAATAATGTTGTGTAAATAAATTGAAATTGAATTAATAATATTCAATAATGATGACCAACGATGTTTAATGTGTAATGAAAATAAATACGGGAGGTAATAATATATGTATAACTTAGTTTGCAGGGATTTAGTCAGTTAGAAATGTAAAAAAATATATTTTTCAATAAAAAAAAGACGTATTTACTAAGAAATTAAGTTTACTCAATTAATTGACATCAATTTTTCAAGTTATTCGTTAATCGAAATTATTTATTTTCATTATTCGATAAAATAATGTAAAAAATTTACTCGATGAATCGAACAAAGATTAATCAAGTGTATACCCCAATAGTTTATTTATTTATTTCTTTACAGAGCAAAAAGTAAATTTTTGGCATCCGTATGTTTTGAAAATAAATGGCGGAAGAGCATTTTAATCTGATGACAGACAGTGAGTGCTTTTATATGCAATCGAAAAATTTCTAATGCAATAATCAACAAGCCAAAAATATTTGAACAAGTACATTTCCATATAGTAAATCACCAAAACACATTTCTACAAAAATTGTATACTGTCGGTGAAACGTTACCCCCTTCAAAGATGATATTAAATATTAATTGTAAAGTCAATTACATCTGCGATAAAGATATAATTCGTCTCGAATATAATTTTCAATAGTACAATATTTTAGATATTGCTTGGGAAAATAAAAAATGTATTTTTAATAAAAATAGATATAAAAATAATCACATTAGAGACATTATATTGTTTATCAAATATATAAAAATCATAATCACACACAATTTTATAATTTTTATTCTGTGTTTTTATTGGTTTATATAGTTTTTAAGCCAACAAACCTTATTTAAAAGCGCTTGTTTTATACATTACAAAGAAATAATTATAAAAATTATTGGTATTTAAAAAAAATTAAAATAAAATATTTGTTAATATTCCGTACTTAAACTGGCAATTGGATACTTGATGGAAGTTGATTCCATAATGGAATGGCCAATAAATCTTGAAAATTAGAGCTTGTTATAAAGATGTTTAGGCTGTTTAGTATAAATAAGTTTATGTAAGAAGATGTTTGTACGGAATCTTAAAAAGTTTTCTAGCCAGACGTTGTAAATTTGGTATAAAAAAACATTAAAAATTTATAAAAAGGGCATTAAATAAAATTAGAAAAAAAAAAATTTAAATATGTAAATAGTATATAAAATTTTGATTGCACAGTTAATCATTTGTTTTTAGAAGGAAATGATGGTCTAATGTCACATAAAATGTTTTGAATGCATGAAAAACCCTCCTTCGATATCAGTCGATTTTACTGGAACAAGTTTGAATGCATTTAATTTCGATGGAGATAAAGCTTCAATATACGCATCTGTTTGGTTTTTATTTAATCACTCAATGTTTCTACCTTCGCTATCGTTCATAATAAACAATGATCAAAAGAAGAAATTATTTTCAAGGACCCAAACGTCAAGAATAAATAACCAAATTTCACCAAAAATAGTTTTGGGCGATTGTTCGTTGGAATCCTTTAAATGGAGAAGCTAACAACCCTGAAAATTTCAAAAGTAATGAAAATACAGTAAATTTTCATTTTTCTGGCCGGCAGTATGGTTTCCGTAGGGGCTGTTCTACGGAAGATGTACAAGCATTCCTGTCGGAAAGACGTTGTCCTTCTATTCACCAAGTTCCAAGTCTAAATTTATTGATACCAAAAGTATCATTGAAGATTTTTCTCGATTTATATCGAGCTTTCTAAACAAATTTTAGATTAATTGATGGGAATCGCAAGGCTCTCTTCTTTCTCCTGTTTATTATTTTATAGCTGACCTGCTCCGTCATACTACTAAGGACACCGATTCTTTTAGAAGCAATTGCCATCCGTATTTATTCAGTAGCAGTCCGAACCGGTCGCGGATTGGCTTAAAATGGATAAATATACATGTTACACAATAGGGAAACATATCCTGAATGCAGTTAAGCAAATAAGGTGTTGCATGCTTACGCATTGACTTATGACCGAACATTTGGTTTTATCTGTAGTTATGGTGGGTATAAAAATTAATGAAGTCTTAAAATAAGCATTCAAGCTTTTCCAGCATATTTCCTCGCTATTTATACAACCCATATCTAATCTAATTGAAGACGGTGCTTCAAAGTCTACTCTGAAATTAATCGACCACATACAGAAGAAGGCAATGGTAAGTGCACTAATACCCGAACTTACTTGCATAGAATTTGTTTCTTAGTCGCCTACTTTAGAGTAAGCTCTCTGCAGAAGTCTTTTCTATAACTTTGAACATTGGAAAATTCAATTCGAATGTGCACAAACACTTCTATCCTCCTTTCCATGACCTGTTTTGATAGTTGCAGCTCGATACGCTGCGTATAAAGGGATCAACCACTGAGTACTGATCACAGAAAAAAAACAAAAAAAGCTTTGGAACAACTGCCCAAACATTTTGCTTCTGTAGTGTAAAACAAAATACTGATATTCCTTTCTGCTTATAAGCAGAGCAAATTTTACCAACAATCATTTATGAACAAGTAGAAAAAAGATAAATTATATTTATTGAATATAAATAATATATGTTTTTTGTTGTCTATTTTTAATAAAAATTTATCATTTATTTATTCAAAGAACATCTTGTTTTTATCTGTTTTCTTTGTTGACGATTGCAAATCTAGATAAACTTGCTGCAACAACATGAATAAAATTTTTTGTAGTTGGTGCAAAAAGAATGTTAAGTTATACATAAAATTTAATAACGATTCTAAGCAGACACACGCGTCTAACACGAGCATAATTTACATGACTGGTTACAGAGTTACAAATGGCAACGACAATACGAATTAATTTCACTTTATGCCAACAAAATTTTATCTAATAAAAAGACACTTGCTTGGTTAATGTTGAAGCTTCAACCAATTCATACCACAACATGAGAGCATTTTGCTTTACACATTTGCAGGCGTGAAGTTAAAATGATTTTATATTTCAACAAACCGTTGTTTTTGATCTTTTTAGTTTTTCTTGCACTTCAGTCAGAATGATTTGTCCTCTTTCCGGTTTTGTTTTATTCTCTTAAGGAGATGGTAAATTTAATGATGAATTTGTAATGGTTTGTTATCGTTTAGATATGAATATTAATTAGAATAATTAAACAATGTTTGATTTATTGAAAAATTTTCAATTAGCTGAAGTTTTTTGTATTGAACCATTTTGTATTGAAGCTTATTGTTTGGTAAAACAATAAAGGTGTATAATTATGTGGATCTCTCTAATGTAGCAGATATTAAAGCAAAACTTATTTTGAACTTAATAATAATCTATGGGGGAGACTCTGAATGAGATATGTTTCGGTGGCAGTACTATGGATCAAACGAATTTAAAATGAGCTTGTCCAGCGAAGGGACCCACTTCACAACATGCCACTAAAAAATTATTACTCTCTTCACACGTACGATCATTGTGTGAATTTAACACGCCTGAGACAGACTTATTTTTACATTTAAATGCGCATTAAATTATTCTTTTTTAATACGCACATAATTTTTTTGTAGTTCTAATTAATTTTTGTTCACAATTTTATATTTTAATTCACATGATTATAATTATATATAATTTTATAATTCACAATGTTTGTTTTCTTTGTCATTTTAATGCATTTTTATTTGTTAGGTGAAATTTTTCATTCAGAAGTACTGAATTTTCCATTTTAGATAAATATCCCTTCAAGAATAATGACGCACAGTGGCTGAAAATCGTTTTTCATTGGCCAAAAGTCTAATTTTTTTTGTCACCGATTTTTAAAATTTTTACGCCCTTTTGCAGCTAATATATCCAGATTAAGGTAGCCAAAAAATTAGGTTAAACTATTGATAATTGTGAGCGTGGCATGTTGTCAAACTCAACGGTTTTTTTTAATTTCAGAAAAAGGTGTTTTTCTTTTGTTTTTTATAAACAATAAATGGTTACTACTCGCAAGCTATCATCGATAATGGCCTGCGGTCTTTTTTATAATGTTGGTAGGATTATAGTCTTTAGTTGTTGTAAGTGGTCTTAGCTCTAGCGTTTAATATTAGGGGCGTTACGGAATATTTATGAAACTGCTATATTTTTCTCAAATTTAAACTTTAGTGGAATAGAACTTCTAGGGAACAAAGGGGAACAAGAAATGTATACCACCAGGAGAAAGGTGAAAGTGTCCTCTTTACTGCTATATATACTTTTGCACCCGTGACGAGCCGTTTGTAGAACACTTTTTTCATTTTAATGAAATTACTCCAAAGTACTCGTATACAATGGTGTATATAATTTTCACTTTTTTGCTTAAAAGTTTATGTTTTTTTTTACTTTAGACTACGTAAAACTAAAAAAATTAAATATAATACCTGCGAAAGGGTTTAATGGCTTTGTTTTGATCAGCCAAAAATTGGTAATAAAATTATCACAATAGGTTCTACAGCAAACATATGATATCTTTCTAAATTTACCTGTTATCAAATGTTAGGGTCAACCAAAGTCATAAACAATTTTATAACAATAATCGGGACATTAAACCACTAAAGAAAAAAACAACCCAACAACAACAACAACAAATATTGGCGAGATACTAATCAGTTTTACCTGATATTAAGGTCTGGACAACATGTGTAGTTTTGTGCAATTTAAGCACTACCTGCTATGAAATTAAAGATCAATGTGTGAATAACATGTATCTAAAAATGTATAAAACTACGGATTCGATAAGGGATTACTCAGTAATAAGTTAATCCTCTAAGTGTACGGATAAAACATAACACGCAAATAAAAATATTCAGAAAAATATGGAGAACTTCAGTTATAAAGAACTGGCCGAAGAGTATTTTAGAAACAAAAACCAGGAAGATGTTCTTAGTTACGTTAAAATTAAACTTAAATTCGTGTAGCGCCGAAATGCAAGAGCAATTATCTAATTTCGTCAAAGCACTAAAAAACGCTACAAAGAAGTTCGCTACAATAAACAAAACTTTTATATAAAAAGTGCAAACTGGTTAGAGGGCCAACTTACTGTCGCTGCAGAAACAGCAAAGTAAGATAAGGCTGGAAGACCACGTAAATCATTGGACAACTGCAGCGATAAATCTAAGAGGCGGAAACTTAAAGATATCAACGATACAATTGATTGTAAAAATATAAAAGAATCTTTCCTACATCAATTACGATCACAGAACCAATTAACAAAAGTGGATATCATTAAAAGTATACCAACTCCGAGTGATGCAATATAGTACACAAATGAGGAGGCATTAGCATTATTTCTGGATTTGAAATTAACAAAACAGCAATATATTAAGCTCAGACTGCGTGCGATTAAAAAAGGCTCAAATATGTATCCAGCATATTCTTACATAACCGCTGCTAAAATGGACTATTTGCCATCAAAGGACACTATTACAATCTCTACTTGATCACACAGCCGAACGCTTGCTACAATCAATAACAGGAAATGAGTTAAAGAAATATGGAAACACAAAGCTAATTCTTTTTTGTAAATGGGGATGTGATAGTTCTTCGGGACAAAAGCAATACAAACAAGTTGTATGTGAATATATTTCGGACTCAGATATGTTCATGGTATCATTTGTACCATTGCGATTGAAAAAGATTTTGGAAGATTCAGAGCCTTCGACTAGTACAACGCAAACAATGGATATTTGGAAAAATGAGACACCATCTTCTACGAAATACTGCAGGCCAATCAAATTTAAATTCAAAAAAGAAACTCATGATGCCATTAACAAAGAAGTTATTGGTATCAAGGCCCAAATTGCAACACTACAGCCATTACAGTTACAGTTAGATGGGCAGAAAATTGAAGTAAGCTACCAATTAGTGCTGACAATGATAGATGGAAAATTAGGTCAGGCTCTGACTAACACGAAGGCTGCATCCAGCTGCATTATATGCCCAGCAACATCAACCCAATTAAACCAAATCCCGACAAAATCATTATATAATACCGATGCATATGAATTTGGATTATCACCACTACATGCAAGAATACGACTTATGGAACACATACTAAAAATCAGCTATGATTTGGATTTCGGGTCTTCAGGATCAATAAGAAACAACGAAACCAACAAAGAGTTAAGAAGTTCAAAAAAGAAACATGTTCAAGATGAATATCGCAAATTTGGATTGATTATAGATCAGCCAAAACAAGGGTCAGGCAATACCGCAAGAAGATTCTTTTCAGATCCAGAAACAGCATCTGAAATAACAGGAGTAGATTTAAACCTTATTTTCAGATTTTAAACAATCCTAGAAGTACTTGCGTACAATGAAGAAATTGACTCTAGAAAATTTGGAGATTATGCTAAGGAAATTGCAAAAATATATACAACAAACTACCCATGGAGAAATATGTCTGCAACAGTTCACAAAATCGTTTATTATGGAGAAGATGTCATTAATTATCATTTAGTGCCACTTGGAGATCTTTCAGAGGAGCCTCAGGAAAAAAGGAACAAGGATTACAGATTTTATAGAGAGCACACAACAAATGAAGATCTATTTAATATATTATTGGCAACGTCAGATCCGTTTATCTCCAGTATTTGAAATCGATGAAAAGTGGAACATCGGGACTTAGATGAAGAAGCCAAAAAACTACTAAAGAACAGAGATAGCACAGAACAAACTATGGAATATTTGCAATCAATATTTGAGTCAAATGAATAATAATTATAATTGCCTTTCATTGTTATTTAAGTACGAAAAACATAGTATTAGTAAAAAATAATAATAAACAGAACCCACCATTGTTGCAAATGCTATTAAAATTTATTGCAGTTTTTATTTTTAAAATGTTTTTAAAATTATCAAATTTGACAGCAAAAAATAATAAATTTTTCTGTAGTAATAGCAATATTTTTAGATAATATTATTAACGTTTTTTTTAAGTGTAACTATTCTTTGAGTGTAAACAAATTTGCAAATTTGACAGCAAAAAATTTTTAATTTTTCTGTAATAATAGCAAAATCTCCAGTTGATTTTACTTTTTTTTAGTGTAAAAATTTTTTTAAGTGTAACATTAAAAAAATTCCATTATTACAAAAATTATTTATAATTATTATTAATTTCCAAATATTCAATTTTTTAATAAATAAAAAAATAATAAACCCATATTTCACTCGAAAAGTTAAAAATATTCAAAAGTTCAACTTTGACCTAGAATTCCTTAAAAAGTCCTTAATCAATTTTAATGTAATTTAAACTGAGTCAAGCTGAACTAAATATCTATCCAATAAAACAAAAATGACTTCAATATTTTTATCGGTTCAAAAGTTAGAGAATTTTGACCAATGAAAAACGATTTTCAGCCACTGTGTGACGGTCATTTTATGCATCATCTGATAGTCATTGCTGATGTGTATATATGTGTATATATGTATCAAGGCGAATTCATAACAGGTGGTCTTGACAGCTCAGCTAAATTGATAGCTGTGACGTGGGCTGCAAGCTATTTTAAAGCAATTTTGTTTTTCAAGATGTCCTCGTCTGGAAAATAGCTTCAAATGCTCATCGCACAATATCATTACAATTACTACCGTTATTCACAAATATATTTTATAATTTGATTTAAATTAGTAGTTTTAAATTGCGGCAAAATATTTGTAAAAGTCAAACCAATAAATTAATAAAAAAAATATAAATTGAACATAAAACTGCCAAAGAAATGAATAGGTGAAATTGATAGCGATTTATTTTTAAATTTAGAAAGTTTCACATTGTTAGTAAAAAAGTGTGAGAGTATTGCAAATTCAAACGAATTGAATGGCAGAAACTTAACGTGTGGCCTCCACATCTGGTAGAACAAAGTTCTCAATTGCAAATGCAATCATAAACGTCTTTAAAAAATTTCAGTCTACACTAAATTTTCATTCTGTTGAAAGAAAAAGAAATCTTTTATTTTACATTTACAGCTTTATAATTTTTCAACATTCTTATACAGCAAGAAGTTGTTTCATTAAAAGTAAATATGTCATAAAATTTTTTAAAAATCTCGGAAATACTAATACACTTTTGATCCTAAAACATACGAAATGAATTTGTGAAATTATTTTTTTTACATTTTATGATTTTAGAAAAATTAAGCAAATGATAAAAAAATATTACGCAAATAAAAAAAATATTTTTCATTTTGAGTCAAATAACCAATTTTTGAGTTCAAATTTATAAAAACATTTAGTTAATTTTTATTTAAATTTAAGTCGCACTTAAATAAACTTTCTGTGAGTATTTTATTTAGTTGTAAAAAAAATTTGATAGCATCATTAAATGATTAATAGTTTTGTTTTAAACAAAAATGAAGAACAATTCCTTGAGTAGATTATTTTGCAGGCAAAAAATAAGAATAATGAAAGGATGCTAAGAACAATTTAAAAATATATATAAAAGAATATTATTATTAAAGAAGCTCAAATTTGACGCCAGTAGAAGTAGATTTTTCAATGGCCACAAACTGTTTGTTTACTTTGTTGCGTGAAACAATAACTTATCAAATGATACTTTAAAAAAACACAGTTGGCCATTTAAATATTATTTAAATTTGTACTAAAAAACCTAGTTTCTTACTTAAATAGAACTTAATGATTACTACCGTCTAAATATGCAGTCAGAAATTGGTCATATCTCCAAATTGAAGAAGTTCCCAAAAGGCCACGAAGCTAAAGCATGAATTTTATGGCTTAAAAGCGAAAAATAAAGCTAAATTTAGCTTCAACGAGGCTGAACTGTCAACGCTGATTACACTGGTCTTCAGAAAAATAAATTTTCCCCCTCATTGTTTTCATGCACGATTACAACATATTTAGTGCTCTAAGCAGGGAATTTATTATGCAAATAAATACAGCACATAGATTTTTGATAAAATGTCCATTTAATTAATAAACGATATTATTTTAGTAATAACAATTACACACAAGTGAAAAAAATACTAAGATATTGTAAGTTTTAAAACGAAAAATTCTAATTTTACAGTTACAAATTATAGAAATATCAGTATGATTCTGAGGTTCACTCCAATGCATTGGCATCGTAAACGGCATAGATTTGTGACTTCCTTCAAGCCAACCTCTCAAGTTTCTTGAAAAACTGTTACACCAAATTTTGGGAACCAACTTTTATCCCTCTCATCGATAGAGAATTCAAAATAAAGCTGATAAGATTTTTTAACAAGATCTGTTATTGCATTTCGCTGTGTTATTAGAGTAAACTCACCACAAATGTATCAAAAACAGTCAGTAGAATTCTTACAAGTGCGCGGCATTTTATAACCTAAAATTTAATGGAATTTATTAAAAAAATTGTAAATTTATATTTTATATTTATTATCTCCGTTCATAAAACATGGATAATCTACACATAAAATGCTTAAAATAAATGTATAATATGAATTTTATGCAAAATTTTCTAAAGTATTTGATATAGAACGTAAACAATTAAAAGACAAGTTTTAAGCAAACTCTTGTAAAGTCACAGTGTATACAGCGCAGGAACATATGTACTACCATAGAAATAAATTTCGGCACTTTACTTCTTTCTCTTACGACTAGCAAAAACCTATTTCGTATGTACATACATTGTTTATAATGTTAACGCATAAAACTAATTAAAAAACCTAAAATTATATTTTGAAAAAAAATCATATCGAAAAATTTAGATGTGATAGAAAAAATTTGCCACAGGGAACACATTCAGAGGTATAAAATCTTTATGTTTATGACCCGGGCAAGGTTTTTATGTTCTTGCATATCTTTCCAATTTTTCCCAACAAACACATTTTTGATATAACTTGCATAAATTTGCATATTACGCAGGTTGGAAACTCTCTTTAAAAAATTGCTTGTGGTAACTGACACAGCTCCATATATGGTCTCCGCAATACGATCATTAAAAATTCTTTACCTAAAATTGTTGCTCTTACATGTCTGGCTCATGGGTTGCATAGAATTGCAGATTTTGTTCGCTTACATTTTATAATGTTAAATCAGTTTCTGCAAATTGCAAAATTGTTCTTCTTTTGGTAGAACTACATAAATATACTCGTATAATATGTAGTATTTTGCCAAATAAACTTATTGTCTTGATTGATTTCCAGGCACCCTCTCGTTTCAATCAAATGCATTTTATGCACCCAAGTATTATCAATCCCCCAAAAAGCCCTGTATCACCCACTAGATCCAGGGGATCTTGGTTAAGAACCTTATAAGCAGCGTTTTAAATGAGCACTGTGATAATGAGGCAGAGTGGATATGTAATGCAAAGGCTTTATTTAAGAATTCATCGGCAAAAACAGATTTAGCATACATTAAAGATAATTTTGAATGCATTTGCTACAGTACAATCGAATTGGAAACCAAAGGACTTCCTTTACATGAAAATTTATCCGTTACATAAAATGTAAAGAAAAACTTCAAAATAAAATATTTATTGAAAAACTTAACAAAGTGTTTAATCGAAATGGCCTTCAAACGTTGACCAAGATTAAAAACAATATATAAAGTAATATCGACTGATGTTGAATGTATATTTTCAATATATTTGACCGTTTTATGCGACAATCGAAGATCCTTTCAATTTCAAAACTTGAAAAAACACATGATTATACCTTGTAATAAACATTTCTTTAAATAAAACTGATTAAAAATGTGTTTTTTCGCTTGCATATTTTTGTGCATATTTTTAAGTTTTCTTTGGGATATTTGCATGCATATTTTAATAATTTCTGTTTCTATTTAAACTTGTGTTGCTTATGACATAATTTTTTGAAGGAGGATTTTGTTGCAGACCAGTGTTATGGTGGTTAATTTATTTCCTTACTTCGATTGTTTCTTAGCAAAAAGTTGCATCTTCCTTCAGTTAATATTTTTTAATAGATTGTTCAGTATGTATTGCACTTGTAACAGTCATTCTGTTGGCATATTATTTAATTTATTGGTGTATTAAAACTTTTCATCTTAATGATTTTATTCATTTGGTTTGTATTTTCTTTCAGGTCAAACAATAACAACGACAAAAAAAATAAACTTGGTATTTTCTTAGGAATTGTTCAATGAACATGCCATTCCATACTCAACAAATCAACGAAAAAGTTAAACTACGACGACATGTCACCGCAACATACTCACATGTCAATTTCACAAAACTTTAACATACGGACGACATTTTTTAAGCCCTCCATTGCTAATGTTGGCTCTTCTTTAGGATGGTTAGTTTAGTATAGGTGGAACAATTTTTTTTTTAATTTTATCACCCTACTTTAGGTCATATTGTTAAATTAATGGAAAATTTTACTATATGAAATCATTAAATTCACTCTTGAAGACAAATACTGATCCTATTCTTGGTATTTTGCAAGGACTTCCTCTCGTATATGTTTTACACAACATGTGCAAGTGTCTATTAGTTTGGGTAGGACTTAGGCAAATATTCTTGTTAACCACCTTTTTTACGGCAGCTTATTGTAGTGGAATCCATTATAGTGCATCTGCAGTGGTCGTTTTTGTTCGAGCTTTTTAAAATAAATTTCTTTCAAGTAGAATTTTAGCAAATTGTACTTTGTTTATTGTAGTTTTTGGACTTAATACAAAAGTAAAGAAAAACTCCTAAAAAACAATAGCTTGTCGCTAATTAGTATTCAACAGATGAGGGCTGAATGGCTTGTTGTGTTGTTGAATGTTTAGCTGTGTGATTCTTTGGTTAGTTTGCCTTCTACACATTAAAACTTTGGTTTTGGGTTGCTGTTTTGCGTGGCTTACAATTATCAGGAATGCTAACTAAAAGTTTAAGCTTTTGTGTGCATTTTGTTGTAGTAGTTGTGGACGGACTGAGACATTTTGGATTTAGTAGTGAGTGACCTACTTAACAAAGTATATACAAAAATATATTTTTTTGCTACTGAATAATTCGTTATTGTTGTTGGCAGGCTTTTGTTTTATTGGCGGATTTTTTCCTTTTCCAAGTCATATTTGTTATTTTAAGAAAATGTTTTTTCATTTCATTGTTGCTGTAGTGATCATCCGTTTAGTAAGTTTTTTTATTGCATGTTTTGATTACCTTTAAGGCTTTTGGAGATGACAAATTAAAATGTGTTTCAGAAAATGAATTTCCTTTACAAAGAAAAAAGAAGAAAAAAAGACAGTAGCTTGTACTCACGAAAGAAATTTTTTTGCTTGCAAACAAGTTGTCAATGTTTTTGGTTTTGTGAAATATTAAACAAAAACTAAAAATTGATTGATTTATTGCTTTATTGTTCTTAAGTTTTTAAATTTTTAAAATTTTTTTTTAGTTGTTGCCGTTTAATAATTTTAGTCTGCTGTTATAGAGTATCTGGTCCTTAAATCAGCATTATTGCATCAATAAAATGCCCTTTAAATCAATTTGTAGATTGATTTAATAAAATTCAGATTTATGCACTTCCTTAAATGGTATTTTCTCAGTCATTTTTTTTCTAAATCATAATATGTGTTGGACAATTTTGTGATCTATATAGAGGTATTGAGTTGTAATCGGTTTTCTCAAGGATATTTTTGCTTAACTTTTAAACAAGATGTGTGTGTTTTTCATATATATTTTTTGCAAAAATTATATATGTATATGCATAGAACTCGTTTACTATGAAAACGCCTTAATTTACAAGCAAACGTATTTGCTTTTATTTATTTATTTGAGGTTTTTATGTCCTAAACATCAAGACACAATCTTTTATTTAACAAATATTTACTTGAATATTGAGTGCAATGTCTCTGAATTCATTCTTTTGTCAGTGGCTTAAAAGGTTTGAGATTCGCTGGATGAAGTTTATTTGTGCATTTATTTTAATAAACTTGAACAAGACCTGTGAACACAATTCAATAAACATCAACCGGGAAATTCCCCAAATCCATAAAACAAGCTAAAATTATTTTTACCAAATATTTCCTAAGTGACACTATCAATCTTCAATTAACCAGTGTATTGTGAAAGTAACAGAAACAGCAACATCTAGCAAGAACAAAGACACCGATCATAAAATCACTATAGAAGATGTTGGGGATACAGTCAAGTCAACACATGTTTAAAACGTTTTCATGAAAACATCTTTTATATGTAAAAAGAATAAATTTTGCCAACCAGAATTTACATTAATTCAAGTGTTCGGAAAATCAATTACATGTTAAAATGAATTTGTCTATTATTTGCATAAAAGATTCACATTCTGGTAAAAATATTTTCAAGTCCTACGTTTAATATTATTTTAATTATACCGTGATTAATAACTTGATTCGTTGAATAATTCCGTCTTGATTTTTTGTATTATTCTGTTGGCAAAAAGAACATATTAACTTCTGTTGTTTCAACATAAGTTACAACTTAAAAAGAACTATAATTATCATTTATAATTATCAAACTAATTGTAAGTGTTGTTGCTGCTGTTGTTTTTTGTTTTGTTTGCTTTTTTCTTCATTTCGTTCCGGTGTTAATGACTACCAACCAAATCATTTTCAACTTCATCTTAATCGACAGTTTTACCGCTACAGAGCATTGACATGTTCATCAGCCAAAACATCAACTGCAAACAACTGCAAAACGCTTCAAAATTTTAAGAAAGGCATTTGAAAGACAACTAAATTTTGTTTAAAGCCATTAATGATCAGGCAAAAGAACATTTTGAAATAAAAAAAAATTGTACTTTGTAGGAAACCATTAACAAGAATTAAATAAAATATTTTTTTTAAGACATAAACAACATCAACTGTTTTAAAGTACTTGTTGTTAAAGTTGTTGCTGTTGATTTCTGAGGAATATGTTCACATGAGGATGACAGCAATTGATTGTAATCTGTGCAGGAAGATGATCATTTCTTACATAAATCATTTACAGTTATGAGTGCAGCATTTTGTGATTGAGTAATTTTTAATACAGGGGTGGAAATGTTAGTCAAAGTGGAATGTCGGTATGTGTTAGTCGAAATGCAGGTCCTTTGCATGTATTTTTTCAAACATCCTTTTTTGCTTAGGGTGTATGCCAATCAGTAGCAATCTACTCTGGTATGTAAATTTTTGACATTGCTGAGGTGAATAAAACTTCACTAGCCCTGGGAGCTTCTAGGATTTTTGACAAGCAGAAAATAAGAAGCATGGTTTCACAGGCGCGCAGAGGAGTATTTGAGCCACAAAGCTGGCCATAAAGGCAAAATTTAAAGAAGTCTTAAAAACAAGGTAAGCAGATCGATACACAACGAAATTTTTCATCATATTGTAAATTTTTAAGACTTTATGTTGCGATTTGTAGCTCTGCGACACTGCTGAAATCAGGAAATTACACGCGCTTTTAACTTTTTTTGCAGTTTCAAGATGTTTATATGATATTTTTCTTGTGGCTAAACGAATAAAGGTATTAAAATTGGTTTTTTAACTGAAAAACTTGATCAAAAGCTATTTTTGATATTCAAAAATGAAATTATCTTGAACACTTTTTTGCAAAAAAAAGGTTTTTAAAAGTGATGGTAGCAAATGTAGAAATTATATTTCATACTACATACAATTAAATTTCGCATCTCTAATTTCAAACACCAAAAAAGTTTGCGCCATTAGTTTTAACGTTTTTGTTTTCATTTCATCATAATCATTTGTGTCTTTGGAATAATTGATTTTAAATGTTATACACGTTACTTTGACAATTCACAATGAGATTATCTGCCTATAAATATAAATTGGAAAATGCTTATTATCGGTAATAGTTATAAGGGAATGTTCCACACCTTAATTCAATAGTTTTTTTATTTTCCTGCGCTCTATATAACATT
The DNA here is from genome assembly GCA_956483585.1 of Gymnocheta viridis. NCBI lineage: Eukaryota > Metazoa > Arthropoda > Insecta > Diptera > Tachinidae > Gymnocheta > Gymnocheta viridis. The sequence continues at coordinate 60,385,493 of OY101441.1, read as the reverse complement.
ATTTGTTAAAAAATATATGTACATATCTAACTATAGTAATTTTTAAAAGCATTATTAGATTAAAAAAAAATAAATACAGGTGCAAAGAGGGGGGTTGTTGTAAAAACTGCCACTAGATTTTTTATATCAAAGTACACCTAAAACTATCAAAAAGCTCAACCTTTCAGTTAAAAAACTATTGTATAAATAGTATTGATTGTCCTTCTTAGATGCTGTTGGCATCTTAGAGCGGAAGATAGAATTATTATAATATTTTTAGTCCTAAAAAATTTAAGGGTCTTTAAAAAAACTGGTTCACGAGATGAAAAACTGAATACATGGCTTTCCTCCATAAAGCAGCTAGTTTCAGTTCTATATCATCTGGCTTAAGTATAATATTGCAGTAAAAAACTGGTAATTAGCACCCCGTTTTTACGAGCCATAATTTCACTAACATTTCTAATGTTACGATTTTATTAATGTTTAAACGGCGTTGTAAAGACAAATTGCTTAACTTCTATCTCTGTTGCACAATCTTAAAATAATATTACTGGACATAAGATTAACATTGTACGTACGTACTCATCATATCAAAAAGAAAAAAATATATTTTGAATAAAAATGAAGTCTTAAAATTATTTCTTAACATTAACATTTTAAGGTCTCGTGAAGGTGTGGTTTTAAGAAAATCATATTTCATAACAAAACCTTTTCAACACCAACTACATAGTGTCAGCATTCTTTTACAGTAGCGGGTAGCCCAATTACAAGTATTATTTTAAAAAGAAAATTAAATTAATTCGACTATTTGTGGAATACGATTTCAGTCCCTGACTTCGTAGCTGCTTATCTTGCCAGTCCTATTTTGCCAGACTTTGCCGATGGTTTCTGATTCTATCTAATTATTTTTTTAATAGGACCAGTACTTAGGGGATGATGACCTTTACACATGCCATGCATAATGATGAGACCAGGAAAATAGGTTATAGAAGGGATGATAGAGGAAGTTGTGTTTATGGTCATTGGACTTGAATTTTTCCAGCCTTAAAATGACGAGGAAGGCCTATCTATGATGTAAGGTACGATTAACTGGCTAATCGACCACAATTGGATGGGCTCGCAATGAAAAACGTATGATTAGTAAGAAAGTTTGGGTATCGGAAGAAAGTTCCCTGATTTCATTAGAGCACATTCCATTGTAGTAGCGTAAAAACAGCAAAACATCGCCGACGGTGTTCTAGTGAATCAATAGAGTTGGCTAACCTATTGACATCGATGAACTTCTAGTGCTCTCCTGCTCGCGGTGGAGTAACTTTGAAGAACCGGCCCATGCATGAGAGTTGTATTCCATTTCATATCAAATATATGAATGGCTGGGTGACTTAGCCTTAAGGATATGAATCATTTCTCGATTATACGCATATCATTAGCCTTTAACGCAACACTATAAGAAACAGTTTGAAAGTGTCAATTCGCGACAATTGATATCACCAAGACACCATATAACACGACTTGCCGTTGATTTTTGTGCCAAATTTTATATTCGATAATAAGTTTGCAATATTTTTAAACATTGTTGAAGCGTTGAACTACCCTGTGTTTACAAAATAGACCAGTAAATAAAACAATTGATATCGAACCTTAAAATACCTACCAAGGCATGTGTTCAATACTCAAATGAGACACATAATGGTTAACACTGGGTCTTCTCGTAGCAATTTTAGTGCTGAGAACAAGCAAAAACGTCGGCAGAGTTTTGATTTGACCGGTTGTATAAATATGTTATAATTTTATATAGTACATAAACATGGGAATTGTTGATAAAAGTTTATAATTTTAAATATTTCTTCGGTTTCAACTCCATTACGTTTTTTTTAAATAAATATGCAGTGTTTAGTTTTCTAAATTTGCAAATGCACTGACTACAGAAAAAATAAATGACAGCAGATCGATAGGCAACAATTGCTCAAGCAATTAGTTGCGCAAACATTGCGCAATGGATTGCCACTTATGGCAATCGCGGTTCACACCAAACATTTTTCATGAATGCAATCAAATTTGACAATTTCCGCAATGGCTATTGCTACGTGAAGACCCAGTGTAATGTGTTTTGTTTTTTGTATCCAACGAATGATAAATATTGAAATTTTTACGTTTGTTATTTGTAAACAAAAATCACGAATTTTCTGCACACGACAGATACGTGTTGATATTTTTAGTCGCTATTTGCAATTCGAGATGGTAAATTAGAAGTAGTGTGTTCACTACTTCTTTTTTATGCGTTCCCTTAAAACTTCACCGAATATACACCGATTTCGAATTTGTTTTCTTCCTTTGAAATGACGTACTTCCAGAATGGTGATGTAATGTGGTCACTGCTATGACCATACAAATTAAATAAATATACTTATTCAACTACCTCTACTTGTGCGATTCTTGAACACAACATTATGGATGCAAAAAGTCATCAGTGCCACAATACAACATTATGATTAGAAATAAGGGCATTGAAATGCCCAAGAATGATTTTATAGTCGCGGCAAGGCGTACCTGAGAGTTACCGATTTAACTAAGCCTCCACGCAAATTTCAAGCCCGAATATAATTCAAAGCTCCAAGTCCTTCAAATTACGTCTTTAAAATGTCAAATGCAAGTGAACATGGTCCTATCAAGTTTTATGGGAATCAGCGCGTCATTAATAACAGCATATAATATCCCTGCAGTCACCCTTGGACCAAGTGTCTCTCTGTCAACACTCTTTTTTCCAGCAACAACTGCACTAGTGAATCTGTGGACAACTTTCCTTCTACGCACGTGTAGAAATTAGCTAAAGTATATATTTCTAGTGACACTGTGAACGTATGTGTCAATAGCCTGTGTTTTTGTTTATTATAAGCTCTTAAATATAATGAACAGACTGCTATAAATAATTTATTAATTTATATGTAGTTCTGTAAACTCTGTAATTTAAGCTTTTCTTTAATAAAAAATCTCTTTTATACAAAAAATATAAGTATGTTGCCCCGACCCCATAAAAAAAAACAACCTCGAGAAGCACCATTTATGTAGACTAGAGTCACTAAACTGTAGTAGTATATCATTGGTTCGAATACCTCCATGTGATCCTAAAAGTGCTACCTCGTCAGTAGTGACAAAGTCTACTGGTGGATTTCCAATGAAAATTCTCTGTTGAATGTCAATAGTGGAAAATATTGGCTGGGGTATAGCTGGTCAGTAGTACTGGTGACAATATCACTAGTACGACTCTATAGTTTTACTGTGTTCACTCCCTACAGGGATACTTTACTTGATATATTTTTTTTTAACTTGGACCAGCACTCAGGCGATGACCCCTACGTATGCAATGCATTGTGCCGGAACTAGGAAAATTGGTTATGGGAAGGAGGATAAAGGGAGTAGTGCTTGTGCACGTTCGATTTGAATCTTCCCACACTGAGAGTAACAGGAAAAACCTTTGCAGGAAGTTTATTCCACATGCGAACTGTTCGGCTAAAGAACGAATTTTCTCTGTAATGCGTAGTACGATCCACTGGTATATCAACCACAAATGGATGCGCTCTTAACGATAAACGTGTTGTTCGTAAAAATGAGCAGGTTTCGGGAACAAGTTCCTTGATTTCATTAGAGAACATTCCATTGTAGTAATGATATAGCTGTGAAATACATCCTACTGGACCCGGTCGAGTATCATCAAAATAGACTTTGAAGCACCGGCCCATACGTGAGAGTTGTATTTCATTATCGGTCGGATATAGGTGGTGCAAATATTAAGGAGATCAGATGGAGTGAAGTATCTCTTACACCGTCTTAGAAAGACGAGGCACTTGAATGCTTCTTTTGCGACTTGAAAAATTCTCTGATTCCTCAATATCTACAAAACTCATTATTACAGATGGAGCAGCATGATTGTGCACACATCTGTGTGTAAGCATAAAACACTGGGTCTTACGAACATTAAATTCAACCCTATTCGCACGTCCCCATTCAGAGATTGTTAAAATATTATTATTTAGCGAATCATTCATATTTTGCCTCATTGCAGCGTTATCCGGCAGGCTTGGTCTGTTACTGAATGAATACGAATGGCACATGCAGCTGTCATCTGCAAAAGAGTAGATAGGATTAAAAGTTTGACATAGAAGGTCATTTAGGAAAATAAGAAAATGTGGGAGAAAGAACGGAACCTTGCGGTACCCCTGAATTAACCTTGAACTCGTTTGATGAGATCCCATCTATAACAACTCGCATAGTGCGATCTCTGAGAAAGCTTGACATAAATAGAGAGAAAACATCGCAGACACCAAGAGCAATAAGTTTTGATTGAAGTGTACCATGCCAAACTCTATCAAACGCCTTGGAAATATCTAGAGCCACCACCTTACTCTCGCCAAAATGGTGAATAGAATGACACAATCTTTCTGAAAGGAATGCCAGTAGGTCTCCCGTATAGCAACCCCTACGGAATCCATACTGGCGGTCGCTAAGTAAGCTGTTGGACTCTAAATACCTCACAAGATGGAAGTTTACGATACTTTCCATAACTTTAAAAAGTGCAGAGCAAATTGCAATTGGGTGGTAACTTTCAGGGTTGTTAGCCTCTCCTTTTTTGGGGATTGGCATTACATTAGCAACCTTCCAATACATTGGAAATTCACCAGCATGGTACAATATACAGAAAAGGGTTCCTAACGACGCGCTAGTGTCGAAGAGCACTGCTTCAAGACTAGTGCTGGAATACCATCCGGCTCAGGAGACTTATTTATGTTGAGATCTCCTAAAGCCTTTTTAACTGCACGCGCTCGAAAGAATATTCTTGGCATAGTTACAGATACTCTTTCAAGCACGGGCAGTGGTTGAGTGCTTTCCGGCAAGTGGGAGTTACTTGCAAATAATTCAGCCAGAAGGTTAGCTTTATCAACCGGGTTTGTGAATACTTCATCATCCATTAAAGAGCTGGAGTTGAGGAACTAGCATTATCCTTTACTCTTTTAACGAATGACCAAAAGCTCTTAATATCCCGAGGGGCATTAAGTACTTTAGCACGAAGACGTTGCTCGTACAAAGCTTTTTCGCACCTTAATACTTTGACATATGAAGATCTCGCTCTTTTGCGTAGCAAATCAATATCGGTATTTTTGTTATTACGACATACATATACTGAACGCGTCCTCTCTGGATTCGACTGCATTTTTGCACGTCAGATTAAATCACGATTTCGCTCTAGGTTTAATGGATACTTGCTCGAATGAAAGCTTTCATTTTTTGCAAAATTACGCCTTCAACAATTTACGCCATGGCATTGACATTATTGTCTAAGAATTCAAATGCCTATAGAATGCGTTGAGCACAGCCCAACGAGCTTTTTCGTATATTTAATTGAAATGTGCATATGTATGTACATATGTACATCTGTATGTATATGAAAATCAGGGGCCAAATCACGTCATTCGATATCAAGCAATATTTCCATACAAATTAAAAAAATTTGTATGGTATTTTACTCGATATCGAATGCGTAATTTACCCCAGAACATTGAAAATAGTATTTTTGATTGTATTTATTTTTTATTAAATTTATGTAAATAAATATACAAATGACTTAAAACGCTTAAAGTTTCAGTTGCATTTTGATATTTGAATACTAATGAAATAGTGTTTACTAACATTATTAATAATTTTCAGAGGACATTTATATGTTTTCCAAGGATTAACCTTTTTAATTATCTCTCATAATTATGTTACATGGACTAGAAAAATATTAGATGCAACTAAAAGCTACATATCGACGGCATTTATCCAAAATGGTTCACCTGCAGATTTGATAAAAATGAGTTTTTGATGCCAAACTATTTCCTGTGATTCAATTTTTCTATGGTATGAATTTAGAAACTAAATGTTGATTTATTTGCGAGTTGTTCACACTTTTTTCTTTTGGTTTATCTACATATTTGATATTTCATAGCAGTCGTGTATTAAAAATCTGTAAGAACGTAATTATTTTAAAACGAATTCAACTTTTCTGATGAATTTGAAATATGTTTTCAAAATATTTTTATCTTCACACAGTTTAACGGAGAAAAACGCGATAATTGGGATGGGAAGCTTATTACTTTAGCCAAAAATATTATAAGTCAAATATATATAAAGTTAAGCAGATTTCAGCTGAATTATATAATAAACACATTTAAAAAAAAAGCTCAACATGAAAAACAAAATGATAAAAATAAAGCTTCCCAAAACCTGTCTCATCTTTTTATAATGGACAATCAAGCAATCAAACTATGTCCCAATATAAACGCATCTGTCATTTATTATAAACAACTCTTGCAGGCTCACAATTTCACAGTATATAATCTTTCATTGCATCGTTGCACTAATTATTGGTGGAGCGAAACTAACGATTATCTATCAGCATCCATATTTATTGCAATTATACTGCACCTTCTTAAGACGCACTGCCTAAAGCATGTTTTGCCTATAGTTATTTATTCCGATGGTTGCGGCTACCAAAATCGGAACTGTTTTCTCGCAAATGCCTTGTATATTTTCTCAATGGAAAACAAAAAATTATTGAGCAAAAATATCTGTAAAAGGTACACACTCATATGGAATCTGACAGTACACTTGTAAAAATTTAAAAGTTGAATAACCAATCCATATATATATATACCTCATGGTTATATCAATATAACAAAAGCGGCGCGGAGAAGTGTACAAGTTGGTGGCAAAAAAAAAAATAAGCAAACCATTTAATACCGAATAGTTAGAATACAATTTTTTCAAAAACTTCAACAATGCAAATATTATACGCTTTTCTAATATTCGTCCTGGACGAACTAAGAATGACCCAACTGTTGCAAAACTGAAATCACTTTAATATTTACCGAATGGTACTGTTAAATACAAAGTAAGTTGATGCGTAAAAATATCTTCCAATACGAATGAAAAAATACCCAAAATATATAAAACCATCAAAAATATTTTTCAACATCCACCAGTAAATGGAAATATCTACAGAATTCAAATCAGTGATACCTAATGAATATCATTCTATCTATGACAATTTTGATTTAAAATAAATATAATTTATTTAATAAATAATAATAAAAATCGTAACATTTAACCATACAGATAATTATTTGGTGCTGAAATAAATATCTTCTTCTATTTTTCTGAATCCTAAAATTATTTAAAAGTGAAATACAACAGTATTTAAACTTAAAATTGCACTTCATACTACTCGTATTTAAATTTTTTTAAACAAAATAGTTATTTTATTTGCTCATTTTGATATTTAAAACGAATATTTTCTAAGACAAAATGGTTTATCCACTGTAAAAATGCAAATAAAGGATTTTATTTTATAATTAATATTTTAGAGAATTAGTTGAATCCTATCAATCATATCAATCATATTGTAGAAGATCGATTTGTTAAATACTCACTAGTTAGGTAGTTAAACAGTGTTTTGCTTCTGCTGGACAATCAGGGGTTTGCAAATAAGTCATTTTGGATAAATGCCTTCGATATATTTAAGCAAAGGGCCAAAAAGACTCAATTATATATTTATTATTGATAAAATAAATCAACAACGTGTAAAAGGATAATCATTTAAACATTGTTTGATATCAAATCATCTAACTAAAGCATGCATCATAATTGTTTTATTTAATAAATATTGATGATATTAAAAGCTTATATATAATAAAGCTAAATTATTAAATTAATTCAGTTGTTTGGCGAATAAAATTTTTATGAATTCATAAACACGAATTGAAAATATATTGCAACAAAATTAAAAAGGAATCATTCCCTTTCTCTTCATCGTAGAAAAGAAACTGTGCAAAGGAAACCAATAATTATAAAAGTTAATCTAACAAAGTTAAATAGCAAAAAATTCTTTAATAGTTGAAAATAAAACGGAATCATATTGCCAAAACATTTAAAATATATTTTTTTAATTTAAACGCCCTTTTCTGTGCAAAATTTTATTTTAGATATTTAACGTTTGATTTTCTTTAAAGATCTTTATATTAAAATGTTACGCTTATATGATTTTTATGTTTAATTTTATTTTTATTTTAGTTAGACATTTTTAATACAAACTGTTCTGATTAATTTAATTAAAAGTTGTAACGGTTTCTTGAGTTTTATGTTCTTCGACATTTTGCAAACTATTATTATTTAATATGACTATTACAATTTAATATGACTTTGACCATTTTCTAGTTCATGAATTAACAATTTTTACCCTACAATAAGAGAGATGCAATATTAGTTTATTTTGTGAGCATGAACTAGTTATTAAGATTTTAGTTCAAGCATTTTTTAGTCGCTATCCTAATATTAAAAAAACTGCCAACGTTATTGTACAAGAATGGAGCTTTTTGATGTAGAGTCGATCGGTATCAACTATATTTTTGCATTCTTCTGGATATCTTGCCGGGAGAATAATTCATCCCTTTAAGGCTATCTACGAACCGTTCCAATATCTCGTAATTTCATACATTATTAAGTGATTCTCAGTAGAAATAATCGGTCGAAGAGATAACCGGTATTGACAAAATCTGAAACATGTGATCAAAGATTATAGGGTGAAAACAATTATATACTAAAATTGTCAAAGCTGGGATTCTTCACAGTCTGAGTGTAAAGTAAATATATCATTTTACAAAACCAAATAAAATAAATTTCTTGTTAAAATAGTTGCATACCATTCATAGATCATAAAACTATGAAAACAATTAGTCAAGTATTTTTCTTATACAAATATTTTTTTATAGAAAATAGTTTACATTTAACATTAAACAAAGAGACACAATGCGGGCGATAGAGCGAAGAATGCAAACTCTATCATCGATCCATTGTTAAAATTATACTTTGTATTGAAATTAATGACATTTTATCGGTCGCCGTTTTGATTTTGTGTGGTCTTGAAATGTTACAAGCATTTGCACTTGCCACAAAATACACTCAACTTGTTTTGGCAAAGCAACATTTGCTTTACAATAACATTTTATCACATGGATGCTTTTCTTAGCGTTTTTGTTCTTCATCTGTTCAAGTCTATTTTCATTCTCGTGTTGTTACTACATATTGACTCCTATCAACTTCTTTTAAACATACATACATACGAGTATGTGTATGCATCATCCATCGATCGATGATGCATTTTTCAGCATTTGTTAAACATTTATAAATGATCACCGCAAATGGTTTATCATTAAATGATCTTTGATGTTTCAATGTCGTTGTTGGTATTCTGGCCATAATTGAAGGCGACATAGAGTGTGTTTAAGGTAAAAAAGTCTCTAAAGATTTGGCTAAAAATCTCATTAAAATTTCTTCGTAACTCAGCTGCATAAAAAGTTAGAGCCTCATTATTTTAATTGTACGAGTATCAATACAATTATATACAATATTAATGTCATTTTTGCTGGGATTTCAATAGTGTCACACAAACAAAAAATTATGGTATTATTGATTTTAGAAAATTAGTTACGTGCTTTAAGTTTGCTCTAATTACGTGGAGTTCTTAAAAGTAGCTTACTTATGCGATAAATTACATTGAGTTTCGGTAATTGTGTTTGAATTGTTATAATGTCATGTTTCCGAGACTACGAAAAGGTTTAATGAGATTAATAATATGGTATATTTATCACCAGAAAAATATTCCCACAAAGTAGTTGATTATTCTTTAAATGGGCACGGGACAAATTTGGTTGCGTGTTGCGTTAAGCAAGTAACACAGATGTTGGTATTGCATTGTTTTATGGAACTCAATAGATATAAGAAAGACATTTTTATAACAGAGATACACAGTGAGAGAGAGAGAGATAGCTATGCACGTGTACTGCAATACTTATAACGCATATTACTTAGTATTAACTCGGAAATTAAGCAGTCATCTTCTAACCCTGTAAACTAAAAGTAAGTAGATGACTTGTAAGGATTGCTGACTGAAAAGTTAGTTGGAAAGAGTATCAGTCTCAAAAAAAAAATCTTAGTCTATATTGAGGCACTACACACTACAGAATGCTTGATCTATTCGTTGCCCCGAAGTTATCTTCACATATCTCCAAATAATTTTTGTTTTGAAGATTGAGACTAAAGTTTCAACATTATATATGAAACAAATTATTAGATGATCCGAATTTGCACTACTTCCGGAGCACAAGTTCAGGATCTTGAACCCGTTTCATCACCTCAGGTTTGACTCATCAAGTCTTGAGTTTTTAGTGGAAGCGGTCTTTTCTCATTTTTTTGTATAATATACGTGAAGAGCACAATTTACTGTAGGGCTATCATTTGTAAAAGCAACTTGGCAGTCAGGGTCTGGTTGGCAAAAAAACCTGGAATCTGCTTAATAGCATTGGAATTTCTCTAATAGTATACAGGGTCATTCACCGAAGCCGAGAGCTGAGACAAAACCATAGACCTGATAATCGCTTTATTGCCGACATGATATCAAATCATCTGTACAGATAAAAAACGTAGGCCTGGTTTCGGGAGGCGAAGGCTTGTGAGAAGTATTTTAGAAAACCTTGAACTGATCAAACCGTGAAGAAGGAATAAAGAAGGAATCCTCGATGGGACGTTTATTAGTCTAGTGGACAAATTTCAAAGGGGTCTAACTAAAAAAAGACCTGTATTTTTGGTCCTTCCCTGAGAGAAAGAAGACGAGCGGTGATTTTTCATAAGAGTTACATTTCTTTTGAATCTTACACTGGATCAGATGCTAGAAGAAATTATGAAATTCTAATTACGCACAGGCATTCAAATATTCGTAGATTAGGACGAGGGAAACCGCAGCCCGTTATCGTTAATATTTTTCGAGGAATCATCTTTTATTTCAGATAAAATATGACAAATTTTTTTTTAATAACGAAAATTCTTTGTACTTATCATCATGTCACACCCACTGCTGCGAATATTTTGACTAAATTTTTTTTGGCTTCTTTAATTTTGGTATGTTTTCTTTATGATGGTGTAAATTTTTTAACAATCTATATCATGAAAACATATTGGTTTTGGCCAATGTAAAACGATTCTGAACCATAGTGCGTCCTATGGATGTGGAAATTCGAAAGAGCAAATGGTGTTAGATCGGCTGCACGCTGCACAAACCAACAAACGATGTTGCTAAGCGGGCTATAGAAGGAATATAATAGAGACTAAAACACAACTAAGTCAAATATCGAGCGGAAAATCGTGAATATTGGAATGATCTTGCTATGGCTTTATCCTACTGACAGGAGTATATCTAATAATTATATAAACGTTATTAAATAAATTTCTAATATTAAGTATCATTTTCCAAACTATACAAACTTCGAATGCAAAACGGCAGAAATGATGAAGTGTTAAAATTATTGATTTCAATAAAAGTTTGGATCTCATAAAAATCGATATTATTACACTCTTCAGTACGTTATAATTTAACACACTTTATATAATTGTTTTTATTTTATTATTTAATTTGTGTACATATATATAAATTTCATCTATTGTGTTTATTGTAAATAAATAGTCTGTAAGTCATACACCACAGACTGCATAATTAAAGAAATAAATCGAAGATTTCACTTATTATTTGTATATGTGGTCCCTTACTTTTCGTACCTAAATATATGGTAAGACTATGAATAACTTGCTATAAGAAGTTATTGTCAATTAACTTCTTTAATACAAAAATTAAAAAACATCGCCACTACCAAACAATTAATTCAAGTATATCGCAAGTCCGTATCTAATGTTATCATTAAAGACTCAGCAAAAAAATGTTTAAAATGAATAACGAAATGAACATTAACTCAATAGTTTTATTTGTTTGTAACGATAATCAAAAAAAGTTAAGATCAAACGTGAGATTAAATTTGAACAATAATCAAAGTGCAATGGGTGTGAATTGAAGGTTTAACAGTATTAAAAGCAAAGAAAAAAAAAACAAAGAACTAATGCAAACAAAATAATACAGTATTTATTTGTGTAAGAGCATAGTAAACTGTAGATCAAGATTGATTTAACAGTACTTAACAAAATAGCAATTCTTATATCTAAATTAACTTATGACTACGGATTTTTTGCTTTAATGAAAAAAAACAAAAATAATGTTCTGAAATTATCAGCGAAAGCAACAATTGCATTTTTTATTATTAAATGATGTTCACTAAAATTGATTTGTATGTTAGGATGTGGTGTTTGTGTATGTATGTATGTATGTATGTTGCTACAATTATGTGTACTTATGTGGTTGTAGTAGAAGAAATCAAAACCTTTTGCGGGAACTGAATTCGCAAACTCGCGACTGTAAGGCTGACAAACTATTATTTAGTCGCTATTTGATCTTAACATACTTGTTTTTTATATAAAACTTATTTTTTTATAGAACACTTCAAAAACTAAACGAAGAATTAAGTTTTCGCTGCAATTTTCTATTCAAATTAACTTCGTCATGAAGTTTATTATTATTTATTTCGTTGTCTGTCATGACAACAGCAACTATTTTAATAAATTTCTGAAGTTACAGCAAACAAACAAACGAAAAATCTGATTTGCGATACTGAAATATGTACATATGTACGTACTATTGGCAAGAATTTATGTTTGTGATCGAATGCAAATTATGTCATGACATTGATTGATATTTTTAAAATAATGACTCAAGAAAACAGCAAACTGCAAAAAATCAAGAAAATAAAAGCAATTGTTAATCAAAGCAAAAAAAAATATGTATGTATATTATTTTAATGAAATAATTAACTTTTAACCATGACAAATTCATTTCGAATAATTGACAAGATCAGGTTCAGTCAACAGCCAAGCATACGAATAAGACGGTATGAGTAGAAATTGTTTCATTATTAAAAAATATATATATTTAAACATATAAAGGCTTTTGGAGCTATACATGTTCTAAGGAATACTTTAATCGCACAAAAATCAAAGATGTTGGATCTACTTACATTTTTAAAAATTATGTGATCGTTAGTAGCAGGGCTGCTTTGACGAGTGTGAGCGCCCTGAGCTAAATAAAATATTTCGCCCTTGTATACATAGTTTTATAAAAATTTCATTTTATTTTTTAAATATTCTTTAATTCAAAACTTAAATATGTATCATGATCTAATAATACAGTTCTAATAGCAATTACAACTATAAAACAATAAAAAACAACATGCATTTTGTTTTTGTATAAAATGGCAAAAATTTCAGAAATAGTTGAAAAAAATTGTATGTGTTCCGTACAAAACAATATTTTAAATAGAACTTTTTTTTATTTTAAATAGTATTAAATTGAAATCTTTGTAATTTTTTCTTAATAATGAACTGTTCTTGCGTTTATATTATACTATCACAACAAACTAAATGGTTTTAACTGATACTAAACTTTATTCTTAATCCCTTGTTACAGCAAGATATAGGTTTCAGATTAAAGTTTGAAATAAAATTGACGTTCAGTTGAGAGTAAATGTTTAGTGCCGGCCTTAAGGTTAAACTACCATTGATCTTCTTCAAGATTTAGAATATTTAAAAAAGTTTATTTTCAAAATTGCTGTGTTTCTCAAACTAAAAATACATTTCAAGTAAAATTTTATGTGCTAATAAGTTTGCAATATTTCAAAATGTTGTTCATGCGTAAAGCGACTTCTGTTGGTCCTCGTTTTGTGATACTGACTGATAGTCAATAAGTGTTAAAGTAACATATTAATCAAAAAGAGGCTTATACTTGAACCACCCGTCAGATTATGTCATCCTTAAAGTGTCTTAAGTAATTAATCCAATGATTTATTATTTAGAAGTATGAAAAATTAAACTATTATGAAAAAATTAAATTCATGTACATATTAAGAACTAACACATTTCTCAAGATGAGAAAACTCCAAACTCTTATGCAAACTCCTATTTTTCAGTAGTTACTTTTAAATTATTTTCAAATTTTAAAACGAAAATATATTTCCAACATAATCTCCTTTTAACTCAATACATTTAGTCCAACAATTCTTCAGTTTTTGTATCTCTTCCAAAAAATAGGATTTTTCGAGGTTCTTAAAATAGGCAATTGTCAATAATTTCATCGCTGGAGCTAAATCTTTTTCCACCGAGCCAATTCTTTAGGTTTGGGAATAGGAGGTAGTCACTAGGGTCTTAGTCCGGAGAATATGGCGGATGAGGTACTAATTCGGATTGCGGTTAAGCAACTCCAAGCAATCCTTTGAAGTTGTCATACATAAACGTATGGTCAATTGAGAGCAAACGCAGCACCCATCTTGTAGACAACTTTCTTAAACCCAGCTGATCACTTCAAATCGAAACCACACCACCATATGAAATGCCTATGGTATCAACAATCTCAAGTACTTTTACTCTTCGATCGGCCAACACCATATCGTTGATTATTTCGACATTTTCAGGTGTACTGACCTCAATTGGCCGTCCAGAACGTTCAGCGTCATTTGTACATGCGCGACCACAACGAAAGTCAGTAAACCGCTTTTTTACCATTGAAATCAATGGTGCAGAGTCCCCATAGTATTTATTGAGTTTTCGAAATTCACTTTTTCCATTTTCAGAAAAATGCACGAGGTTGTATGTTTGTACAGCTGTTAAGCACAAAGTAAATGACGACACTTGCTCAATATTTGACAGTTGTCTATCTACAGGTGGTTGGGAGTTATCACATTTTCATGTCTGTTATGGGGAGTTACTTACTATTTGTTAAGCTTTTTAGATTGGAGAATTATTGGAATTGGCAGTAAATTAATTTTTGCTTGGGACTTATTTAATTTCATTGAGACTTATTTAATTTTATTGGGAGTTATTTTATTTGTCCTAAAATTACGGTTCATACAATTCTTTTGTTCTTATTTCATTTCGTTCATTCTTGTTAGGATTTCTTTTTGAAAGACAAGCTTAAGAAGTTGTACTCTTTTAATATATTTTCATATATGTTGAGATATATTGGAAAGCGGTTGTTGGACACGTAGAAGTCAAATTAGTTTGAAAGTACTAAATGAACCGGAAGAGTAAAACGGGTCAAAAAATAACTATTTAAAACTATTTGTACCGATGAAAAATGTAATCACTGATTTCAACACAAAACTTTTGACAACTTCACAATTTTCGGCCATTAAAAAACACAACGTTTAAAAAAATCAGCTGAACTATTAAACAGATCTGTGTTGTTGGATTATGATATGTATTTACACAAAAAAAAAATATTCAAAATGTTGCATAAACAAATGTTAATTAAATATTTAATAACTTAACTTTGATTCAATTATCTTTGTTTAACTTTTATATATAAAAAATAAATAAAATTTGTTAGACTTTTAATTTTGCAATGAAAATTAATTTTTTTCGGGGCCAAATAATTTGATAAAATAAGAACTTTTAAAAACTTAGTTTTTCTTTTCTTTTCTTCACCGAGTTTCACAGAATGAAATGACCATCGTTTGGGGAATATTCCAGGTCCAGGTTAACAATCATGTTTTCCTTTCTTAACGTGGTTGTTAAAGCATATTTTATGGGAACTAGTTTTTTAGATGTATTATGATATCATACAATTTTAGTGCTTAGTGATATCATATAACAAACAATTGGGGAATTCAAAGGGTAGCCATAAAATGATATGTTTTAAAATAATAAAATGAAAAACTATAACTAGAAAGAACAAGTAATAGGTAACTTCTATCACAATCTCTCAAACTTCCACTGTTTGAATATGACAAAACAATAAAAATACCCTAAAAAGTCTTATTATTTTATGATTTTTTTTGAAGTACAACAACACTTTTTTTTAAACATTAAGACATGATGACAATATGACTTAATAGGACACCGTTTGAATCCCACAAAATGTTTATAAAAAATATTAAATAATTACATAAAAATAATATAATTTTGGGATAATGTGCTTTACTCAAACTTAATATGTAATTTTGTTTGTATTTATAAAATAACAATACATAAAACCAATATGCTATTGTAAAATGCAAGAAATTGGTTGCGACTGACTCTGCCAAAAAAAGCAATCAAAATTTTATCATTTTGGTGTTTTGGCGGCCGCGTATCGTTGGCGCCCCTGTGCTGCAGCACAATTAGCTCTTTAGTTAATGGAGGCCTGGTTAGTAGTAAGTCTAATATTTAAAGAAATCCAGGTAAATAAGAAGAGAGTCTTGAGAGAAATTAAGCTCCTACTTCACTATCAAAGTCCAAGGGCACCATTAAAGTTTAATTAAAAAAATTAATTATTCGATTTTTCCTTGTGCCTTTGTAATGCAGCAATAAACAGATCTGCTGCTGTTCTAAATTAATTTGAGTTATCAGCGATCTTGTTAGAGAAAAGGGCTCCCCTGGAGTTTTTTTTTTAATCAAAATAACATTTTTACTGTCTGAGTTTATTAAACGAGAACAAATTTTGAAGGGGTTTCAACATAAAATTTTATTTTCATTTAAAAAAAAACAGGCAATCAGTCTAAGCTTCTGATTTATTTTTAATTTGTATCAATTATACAAGCTCTTCAACTTAAATCGTAAAATTTAAAATTCTTGTTTTTCTCCTTTCCTGATTGAGTCATCTTTGGAGGCTGTATAATTCTTAAAAGCCACTTAATGTGGCGATCAATAAAAATCGTTGATAAGTTTTTCGATAATTGCTCAATTCTAGCAAGCACAATAAATATATTTGTTATTATTGAAATATCAGTCACTTCTTGAAGGGTTAATTTTTTATGATTAAAACAAAACAAAACAAACAAACAAACAGTCAAATCAAAATGATATAAAATAAAAAACTGAAATGATAATAATCAAAATTAATTTATTTAAGTCATAATAAGCTAAAGAATATCTTAAGAAAAAAAATATAACAATAAATAATACACAACTCAGTGAGTAAGAAATTCAGTAGAATAAAAATCTTTAAGAATATATGAAAATAAAAAAATAAAAAAAACTTAAATGTTAACACAGTAGGAGTTGGGTGTTAACTAAACAATACCCACAAATAAACGCCTTCTCTGTTCGGCAACATTTTAAGATGATTACCGCTTAAGTTGTTGCTATTGCTACTATTATTGCTAAAAACTGCAACAGCAAAATAAGATGGTATCTATATCAACAACAGCAGCAGCCGCAAAAATGAAATCCCACACAATTTATATAATGAAAATTTTCATTGAAGCAAAAAAACATGATTAGAATTTAATAGGCCAATGTAAACAAAATATAGTGTATGGTTTTCTTTATATTAAAATTGTTTCTTTATATTTTCTCGACGCTGTTATAGATAGAGTGTACATTGTAAAAAAGGTGACCGACGAAATAGATCTTATATTGCGACTTCAATTAATATTTACTTTTGTATGGAACTACACTTTAAGCATTAAATTTGTAGCACAAGGGTTAGCTAGTTCAGGATTATTTATTTAGAGGGTTTAAAGATTATAAAGAATTTTGAAGAGACTGAAGTGAGAAGTGTTACAGATGTGCTTGGGCATGTGCATCATCACAATGTGGCACTGTCAAAATTATCGCTTCTGTTAGTGAAAGTGTGTCGGATAATCGAAATCGGTCGATTCCACGGCATTCTCGGCAATTGATCCTGTCTTACTGCTTATTATGGTGTATATTGCAACTGGCGCACTATGGTCTATCGTAGATTAAGGCCGTCTCATAATTAGTTTTCACAAATGTTTGAATTTCGGCAAACAAATTTTATTATTTTAAGTCTGAAATCCCAAAATAAAAACATTGCATTTTTTTGATATTTTGTTAATAGAAATAGTCGAAAATTACGATCGAATTAAATTTTTTTGACTACAATGATTTATGGAAGTGAAAATACAACATATTCAAAGCAATACATTTGATATGTTTTACTTTACAATATAGAAGTGTTATAGCTTTTTGAAAAGAAAATCTTATGAAAATTTTTATTCTGTTGCTAACTTTTGAGTTTCTGTTAGCTTATTTGATATATGATCATCTGAAACATATAATGATTTCATTAAAAAAGAAGCTAATTCGTTAGCAGTCATTTTAATTTGATACCGTTTTTATATTTTTGTGAAAAATTCAAGATAAAATAATCTTATACAAGGTATCTGCCAGGAAAGTATACTACTTTTATATTTGGCAGCCGTGAAGTAGACACGTGGCAAATTTATTATGGAAATATATTCGATAAACTAACATATTTTAATAGTTAAAACATTTTATCAAAACCAATCATCGAATACTGTGACGATGAGAAAGTTACGTGAATTTTTTGGGAGAAGCATGGACAACAACATACTGCAAGATCGGCTGAAAACGTTACTGCTGCTCAAGAAAGTGTTCAAAATAATCAACTTCAATTCGACGCCGTGCCCAGGAGCTTGGTCTTCAAAGAACAACTTTGGCTACAATTTTGAACAAGGATTCGCATTTGTTTCCATTTAAGATTCAGGTGACACAAGAGCTTCTTCCACCAGACCATTTACGCCGCCATACACATGTCAATGAAAAAATCATAATGAGTGACGAGGCACATTTTCATTTCAATGGATATGTCAATAAACAGAATAGTCTGTTCTGGGCAATGGAAAACCGTCAAATTATTCATCAGCCACCTTTGCATCCATTAAAAGCGACAGTCTGGTGTACAACTGGTCAGGAGGAATCATTGGACCTTACTTCCTTGAAAATGAAAACGGCTTAACGGTAACTGTGAATGGGGAGCGATATCGTGATATGATTGAAAACTTTTTAATGTCGCAGCTGCATGTTTTGGGCTTGATTAACATGTAGTATCAAAGAAACGGTGCCACATCGCATACAGCCAGGATTAAAAAGGAATTACTGTGAGACCTCTCTTTAAAACAAGTTATATCAAGAAATGGTGAATTTTATTGGCCTCCACGGTCGCCTGATTTGACTGCTCTGGACTTCTTTTTTGTGGGGATATTTGAAAAGCAAACAAACGCTTGCGTAACTCAAACAAAATATTCGTGATGAAATTAATGAAATACCGCGTGAAATATGTGAGAATGTAATGAAAAATGTGGTCGCATTTGTGAGGCTAACAGAGGCACATTTATCTGATATTGTATTCCATACATAATTGCCGACATTAAATAAAACATTTATCAATATAAGATCCATTATCTTTCAATTAATCAAAAATTAATTAAGTGCTCAGTGCGTCAATTAATTGATACATATATATTGAAAGTGGAAGAAATTTACAAAGTTTGAAAAAGTTCATACGAACAAATTTTAAAAATTTTCAGAAAAAGATATACAGTATATAGTGAATAATATTAAAAAACTTTAATGTCAAATTTCAATGGAAGGCATCAAATAGATCTTTCAATATTTTTTATGACAAAAATGTTAAGTGGTTAAATGCAGACTTTTGCAGAACTTTGCCAGCAATTGTGAAGCCTTCAAAATATTGGCCTTGATTAAGATGCTCTAAATCTTATAAAAAGTGAAAATATGATTGTTATTAAAATTCATTTAATTTCTTCATATAAAAAATAAATTTAAAAAAATATTTTTAAGTTCGTTATTGAAATTAGTTTAATTAGGTTTTTTTATTGTAAAGCTTTTTTATATAACGTACACAAAGGATATTTAAATTCAACTCATTATTATAAAAAAATTATGCAATAAAATACTGTTATTAATTTATAATAATGCTTATGTTATGAATTATTAATTTCAGTTGTTTTAAGTAAACAAAATTTATTGTAAATAAAAGTGCAAGTCATAACTACAAAACGGAAGTTAAACTCAAGTTTAGTTATATATATTTACATAATTCTTTCAGTGAGTGCTTTATTATTTACACATTTACTGTCAAATATATTTAAGATGATTCCCTCCAAATTTTGAAATTCTATCTCATCAATCAAAAAAGATAGAGATTTGTGATGCGAAAATGCCCAAAATTTACCATTGTCCGGCGCACCATTCACAACCCCGTAGATGTGCTGATTGAGTGCTAGAGCAACAGGCTTTTAATGTAGGAGCCCTCGTAGCCTAGTGAATAGCGTACTAGACTATTAGTCTGGGGATCGCAAGTTCAATTCCTGCCTAGATCCTGGATGTTTCTGCAGACAAGCCAAAATTGTTTCGCAGTTTGTGTTATTGTTAAAAATAAAGAAAAATTGTAACATATGGGGCTCGGAGAACACAGAAGTGATTGTGGAAAAGCCATTGCATCCGGAAAAGTGAATGTTTGGTGCGCATTATGGTCTGGTGGTGTTAGTGGGCGGTACCGTTAATTTAGAAATCACAGCTTTATGTGTGTTTCAATTAACTTTGCTTTTAAAACCGAAAAATGGATATTCCTCTATAATAAATTGTGCAATGCTCAGACAGAAAATAGGTTCTTTCTTTAAAGGCTCTCTAGATATGCGATAATAAATATTTGCATAGTATGGTAGATGCCACGCCCACTATTTTACCAATTTCGATATGGGCTATGCAACTTAATTTTAAACTTGCAAAGAACAAAACATTATTTTGTGTGTGAGTGACACTTGGAAATGTGTGCAAGGCTGCATTCGACCTTGTGCTGTTTTGAGTCCAATTTAAATTGCTTCAGCAAATTAATTGTACATTTTTTCTTGTTTGTTTTGCCATGAAATGAAAAAATGCAACATTAACGGATTTTTTTTTTGTAGATATGAATACGCAAATGCCATTTGCTTTCTTTTTATACTTATTTTGTTTTATTGCATGCATCACACAAATACTGCAAGGTTCCCTTCACATAGTTATCATCGGATTGAAGATTCCCTCAATGGCAATTCAATGATAGTATTTTTGCTGTCCTTTCAAAAGAGTACTTCCCTCAATACCAGTTTCTAATACTATATATTTTTGTACTCTCAGGAAATCCAATGTTTGTGCAAAGTGTAATAAAAATCATCCTAATAATATTTGAAAAAAATATTTAATTTAACAAGAAGTGGTACTGCCTTGTATGAATGTCACACTGCTAGCGAACTCAATGTCTTTGAACACTTTAGTATAAATCGGCTTGGTAGGACTTCGCCTCAGTTACCCAAAACTTCTAACGTCAGCCGAGGGGCTAAGGAGAGAAAAAAGGACAGATTTTCAACACTACCACCGTTAGACAAAATGTAATGATCGAATTATGTATTATTTTAATGGCGTTACTTCAAAAACGTTTACTTTCATCTCCCCAAAAAATCTGCCAAGTCCAGTCCGCAACTAAGCAAGCTCACCCATAGAAATAATCCAATAACCAAAAAACAAAATTACTTACAAACATTAATTATAAACAAAAAAATTCATATTCATCGAAATGGAAAAAAATAATTTTTTGGCATCCTAAAATTGTTTTTTCTTGTAAATATTGTGTTTTGATTCAAATTTATAATAATATTTTTTTTCTACAAAATAACTCACATCAATCTTTCGAAAAATATTAGTTTTGTTTTAGAATCATGAGTATTTGCAACAACTTTAACATAATTACAAAGTTTGATAGAAGTAAAATAAATTTATAATTAGTTTTTTAACTAATTATCTGCATGATTTCTCTAAGTGTTTTTATTGATTCTTTGGAAGCAATGAAAATGCGTTTTTCTTAAAAATTACTTTTTACCAGATCTACGATCAATTTCGCTGCTGAAATCATTTAAGTGACTTTCTTTGTTGAAAATTTCTCTTGACGATTTCAAGTCAACTTTCTGTGGGGAATAACAAATAATTATTTGCCGACTTTATACTCGTTACAAAGAATATTGTGCCCCCTTGTCATTATCATCGTCAGATTAAATTTTCTAATGGGAGAGGTACCATAATATTCAGTAGTAAACACAGCAGCATTGCGCTACTAATGTATTCATGGCTACGTTCACTTAGAACATAGAGAAGTTCATCAAACGCCATTGATCAAGATAGTGTGGATAGAGCTCCACCTTCTTGACATTCCGCAGGTTCGTGGTCAATGTAACGTTGTTGGCAATAAAACTGCTAATTAGCTGGTAGGATTAGGTTTGGAGTGAGACGAGATGTTTGTGGTTGAATCGGTAAAAACACCGAACGGCCACTACTTTAGGGAGCTCGTTTCTTGTGAACAAATCTTGACTTGACAAAACCAAATCTACTATTGCTTTGATAGGCGTACTTACTCGATAGAAACGAAAACCACTGTTTAGGAAACTGGCACTCCAGACTTTTTTAGACTCTGTGAGGACGAGCACGAGAGGAGATTGCAACGCCATTGCAAAAATTTTTGAGTCAAATACTCCAAGAGAATATTAATGATACATATAAGTGAAAACTTAAGGATTTCAACGGGTACATCAATAGTATCGGCTGGGTCAATCATGGGCAGATTTTTGCTTCTGCTTTAAAATTAATGGATAAATATTCTGTTATCTTTTTGTGCGGAGTAGTCCAATTCTATATACAAAAAAAAAGAAATGAAATTCGTTGGCTCTGAGGAACTAATATTGACGTTATTCCATAATACGAGGGCGGTTCGGAAACTTCTTAGCCTAGCACAAAAAGCGCGGTATAAACAGAAAAAAGTTAAGTGTTTTGGAAACTTCCATCTCTGCTATGAACACATGTTAAATTTTGTTTCGATCTAGCAACTCCTTCATATAGAAACAGGTGTTCACAAAAGACGCATCCGCGATTTTTTTACAATGGAAAAATTAGAAATGCGTGGTGTCATTAAATATTTACATAAAAAAGGTTTATCGGGACAAGAAATTCATATTGATATGGTGAATGTGTTAGGTGAAAGTGCTCCTTCATATGCAACAGTAAAAAATTGGGTTGCTGAATTTAAACGTGGTCGTACAAGCATTGAAGATGAACCACGTAGTGGACGTCCAAAAACAGCAACAACAACAGAAATTGTAGCCAAAGTGCATGATATGGTATTAAATGATCGACGAATAAAAGTGCGTGAAATAGCTAATATCATGGGCATCTCAAATGATCGAGTCCATTTAATTTTGCATGAAGAACTAAAGATGAAAAAGCTATCGGCAAGATGGGTGCCGCGTTTGCTCAGTGTCGGACAAAAAAGAGTTCGACAGACCACTTCACAGCGGTGTTTGGACATGATAAAGCGTCATTCTGTTGATTTTTGGCGTCGATTAATAACTGTTGATGAAACGTGGGTCCACCACTACGCACCTGAAACCAAAAATCAATCGAAACAATGGGTGGAAGCTGGTGGAAGTGCTCCGAAGAAGGCGAAGACAGTGAAATCGGCTGGCAAGGTTATTGTCACTGTATTTTGAGATGCACACGGAACATTGCTCATCGATTATCTTAAAAAAGGATCCACAATCACAGTAAAGTATTATCGTGCATTATTGGATCAATTGATTGATGCAATCAAGAAAAAACGACCACATTTAAAGAAGAAAAAAGTGCTCTTTCTTCAAGACAGCGCACCGCTTCACACAGCATCAGATACGATGCTAAAATTACATGAAATACACTTCGAATTGGTTGATAATCTACCTTATTCTCCTAATTTAGCTCCCAGTGACTTTTACCTGTTCCCAAATCTAAAAAAATTCCTGGCTGGGAAGCGTTTTACCTCAAATGAAGATGCAATTACAGTTGTAAACCACTATTTTGAAGACCTTGAGGAAAACTATTTTAATCAAGGGATAGAATTGCTAGAAAAGCGTTGGACTAAGTGTACTGAAGTTTCAGGAGATTATATTTAAAAATAAAAATATTTTTGAAAAACTAACTATTCTCTTTCATTGATAGGCTAAGAAGTTTCCGAACCGCCCTCGTACATCTTCCAATATATGTTTTTCTATGTATACAAATTACCAACGAAGATAATAATCTTATGGATAAACTGGCGAATAGGTGATATTTTTGTTTTCATTTTAGATATTCATACACATGTTTATACAAACAACGGTGCTCAAAATAATAATAGTGGTATTATTTTATATTTGTTATGTTCAATTTGATACTTTGGAAACTTTAATACCTTGATACTTGATATTATAATTGTAGTAACTACGAAGTGTAACATTAAAAGAAAAAATGAGGATGATAACTTTTATATTTATCTTCTTTTGAGCGCATTGATCAGGAAATTAGAGTGTTACAAGTTTTTGGTAAGATAGTCAGTTTAACTTTTAAATGCAGAAGGTCTCAGATCTTTGCGAAAATTACATACTCGTATTATTTATGTAAACCGACAAGAATAGAATAACTGCGATTAAATTAAAAAAATATTATTTTTTTTTTTGTAATTAGTTGTATCTTTTAAGATACATTATGCACTCCCCACTCCCCGATTTTAATTCGAAAATATAATTTTTGCATATATTTTATATTTTCTTATATAAAACGGAATGTGTATTTGTATGTTTGTTTTTTTTTGTATCTTATAGAAGACTAGATCTCTAAGCCGATCTTCCTGAAATTTTCACAACATTTAACCGGGACTCTGGATTAAACTAAAGGCTACTTTTCCACCAACCACGTCCACTTTTACGTACACTTTTTTAAATTATATTACTCTTTCCACATAGTTTTTTTTACAAATTTTATAGCATAAGAGAGAAAAGAAGTGGTCCATTAATATTTTTGGGAAATTGGGGAGGGGATTTAAGCTAAGTGCCCGCCCCAAAAATTTGTTATCAAATAACTTTGTCGTTTGTGGACCAATTTGACATTTTTTTTTGCAAATGGAAAAGTTTCAGTAGAACTTTATTTTTGGAAATTCGCCGGGTTGTGGCAAAGCGCACCGGGTTAAAATAGTAAGATATAAGTAAAAAATATACCAATATTTATTTTTATTGGTTGTGATAATTTAAAAAACTGTTTTTCTTAGTCGTAAGACATAAATTTAGTTCACAGTTACTGCAAAACATCTTAGTTTGACCTGAACAGCACGGCATCTTTTAAGATACAACCATTAAAAGTAATTTTAGGACTAAAAATCCGGTCATGTTCATTTAAAACTTTATAATTAAATAAAATGCACTAGAATCCCCAATATATGTAAGTTAATATTTTTTGGATAAATCAAAAAGAACCATTAGTAATAAAATAGGACTATGATTTTGACTATTTCTAAATATGTAAAAAGTTTGAAATTTCGAGTTTCCCGTTATCTAATTTATCTAAATTAAAAGCTGTCGAATAAAAGTCAGTACTATGTTTAAAAATCAAAAAGAAATTACATTGTTTTTCCTGATTGTATGCATTTAAGGATTAAGCCTTAAGAAATTAGAATGTAAATAAACAGAAGTCGTGCGAGGAGTTTTTTAATATTTCTGTCCAAAACAACAAAACATTGCGATATCTTAATAACGAAGGAACACAAAAAATAATGAAACATCTTCAAAATTAGAAAAACTAATGAAAAATTAAAGAAACATTATTTCACACTGATCAACTTATCAACAATGCTTTATTACTACTCGTATATAAGAAAAAGCCGAGTCGTGCGAGCACAACCGCTGAAAATCTACAATGGATAAGCATTATTTTCGAGCACCCAAAGGAAAATATCTTTGTTGACAAACAAAAAGGTAAAGCTTGAAAGGCTTAAATGTATCAAACGAATCGTTAAAAAAATTTTCAAAACAGCTCGAAGTGGACAAAATAAATTGAAATTAAATTAAAACAAATCAAATGCTAAAAATTTTATCGAAATGTATTCAACTTTTAAAAAACGATAGGAGTTGTTTTGAATGGCCCAAAATTTTTAAAAATGGTTTTTAAAATATCAAATCCATTCGAAGTGCTTTGAAATGGATCAAAAGCTTAAACTCAAAGGAACATATCAACTGACCGAATGGAAAATGTGGGATTGTATTGTGGACTGATGAGAGCAAAACCTGTTTTTTTGGATCTAGATGGTATGTCCGGTGGCTTTTTATTACATAATGTAAAGAAAACTACACAAGCAGAATGGCAAATAACTGTGATATGGGAAAATCTTTTCTTATAACGGGGTTGTTCCAAAAAGGAACAGTGCATCAGGAGATCTATGAGGAAATTACGAATGACAATGAAGCCAAATATGTCCTTAAAACTATTCCTCCAACAGGATTTTGCCCCAAAGCACACGAGGTGTAAGTCATATCTAACGTAGATGTGAATGCCGTGAGTTTCCCACTTTCCTAATCTAAGCCCTATTGCACATCTATGGGGAGATATAAAGAAGTATTTTTGGATAAAATAACGTTGAATGCAAACACAACAATGTTTTCATCTCATTGACTATCTGACTCAGAGAAAAACTGAAATCATCAAACAAAATCTGTTACACCAAATAACGACTCTATCTAACTTTTTGGGAAATAATTTTTAATTTGTATGCCATTTTTAGTTCTAAATCTCATCAATTAGGAAATTCTCCTATTACACTGGTCTGCAGAAAAAAATATTTTGTCTCCTCATTGTTTTCATGCATTTCGGAGTTTAACATGCAAATTAATGCTGCACATAGGATTATAATACAATGTATATCTTATTAAAACCGATATTTTTTCAGTAACAACAATTACTAAAGAGTGAAAAAAGGCTACGGTGTAAGTTTTACAACGAAAAATGCTAATTTTGCAGTTACAAGTTCTGGAAATATCAGCATGATTCTGAGGTTCACTCCAATGCATTGGCATCGTAAACGGCATTGATTTGTGACTTCCTTCAAGCCAACCTCTCAAGTTTCTTGAACAACTGTTACAGCAAATTTTGGGAACCAACTTTTATCCCTCTCATCGATAGAGAATTCAAAATAAAGCTGATAAGATTTTTTAACAAGATCTGTTATTGCATTCCGCTGTGTTTTTAGAGTAAACTCACCACAAATTTAGCAATAACAGTCTGTAGAATTCTTACAAGTGCGCGGCATTTTATAAGCTAAAATTTAATTGAATTTGTTTAAAAACAATTTTTAACTGGCGCTTTTTTATGGAAATTGCTAAAATTTATGTATTTTAAATTTTTAATCGCACTATTTTCCATAATTAATATTTTATATACATATTAAAAACAAATTGAAATTGGTTATTGAGGGGTAAAGCTAGTTCCTATGCGCATTTAATTGTTGCCAATGCAGATCATCAGGGAACTTTACCAAATATTTCTTAGAACAATAAAATACTAAAAAAAATTTTAATTTCTTTTTGATATTTATTATCTCAGTTCATAAAAAATAACCTACATATAAAATACCTAAAATATAATATACAAGTATGTATGTGTAATATGAATTTTGTGCAAAACTTACTAAAGTATTTGATATAGAACGTAAACAATTAAAAGACAAGATTTCAACGAACTCTTGTAAAGTCACAGTTTATACTGCGCAGGCGCGTATGTATTACCATAGACATCAATTTCGTCACTTTCCTTCTTTCTCTTACGACTAGCAAAAACCTATTTATAATGTACGCGCATAAAACGAATTAAAAGCAAAAAGCTAAATTTATGATATTTAAATATGATAGAAAAAACTGGACATAGGGCAAATCTTCATATATGTATATGACATAATTTTTTGAAGGAGGATTTTGTTGCATACCATAATCATTGTGAACAGCTAACTTAAAGAAAATTTTTACATACAGCTTTCCTTAACTTATATATTTATTCAGAAGTGTAACAATTAATAAATTTTTGATTTGACAAAAAAAAAACTAAAAAGAAATTGCGTTTCTTGCAAAAACGTAGTTGTATTTTTTAATTGCGGTTACTTCTGTTTTTATAAACACAACTGTATATGCAGCTGGTATTTAACAATGATACAATACAATTTGATATTGTATTAATATAGAGGAACTTTACAAACAAAATTGTTTTTTTTTCTTTATTCCTCATATCATGTGGAAGTTAAAGCTTTCGGTGGCTGGTGTTGGAAATCAATGGCTAAAAGCCCGAAGACTATAATTTTAACTCCTACACGCTTAAAGTTTCATATGATTCTTGATCACATTTTCACATAATGACACACATATAAGAAACAAACATTTAACTGCCGACATAAAAGCATCGTGTTCCTTTTCTAAGTCTTTTGTTTTGCTAAATACAAAAAATAGTCATTTTTAGTGCAGTGTATTTTTTGCATATAATTTTAAATTATTTTCACCCTGAACTTTGTTTCGTTGTTCATTAAATTGCTAGTGTTGTTGTTAAGATTATTTTGTTTTGTGCCGCATGTGTCTGAACATTGTTGCATAAACAACATTTTCAAATTATATTAAGGATGTTAATTTCTGCTTTGCAACTCTATATTAGTGTAATAAAAAAAGTTTGTTATAAAGTTGCATTTGTTTTTTCTCTGACAACAATTAATTATAATTTGATCACTTTTCAATGACTGTGATTGCAGTGGTACGTATTTATTTTGTATCGTGCGGGTTGCTTACATATCAATTCGAACAAAACAAAAACGATAATTTGTTACATTTAGCCGTTAGTCATATTCAAATGAATAATAAAAAGTTTTAAAATTATATATGTATATACATTTAGAAGTGAACTGATATTCAGAAAATTTATCCTTATGATGAAAGAAAGCAACCCTTAGGCAAATAATGTTATGGGGGCTTTAATGCAGACCGTTGTATTGCTAAACAAATTAAAATTATTAAAAAAAATATTTTAACAATGATATAGTTTCAGATTTTAACATTAAAATGAAAATGAATTTCGATGTTGGTTGATGCATTCTTTAGCTAATACGGTCAGTATGTTTTATTTTATGCCATAAAAACTTTTTTATTATATATTTAACAAACGTTTTGTCATCAACCATCATCAAAATTAAAATAAACAGTATATGAATTTCTTGTAAATATCAAATAACTTAAAGTGATTTATTTAAACGATGAAAATATTTTACATCATGTGCTTAGAGCAACTAAAAGAAAGAAAACAAAAGTAGGAAATATAAGCAATATCAGCCATTCTAAAAATATTTGTGCGACACTATTAACATTTTAAAATGTTTGAAATTTTTATTTCTACGTGCTCTTCTATGGGGAGTATTTAATAATTTTTTTTTAATTATAAAAGCAACACAACTGCATCTTTTTAGCAAATGAAAATATAATTTTGTAAGGGAATCTATATAGCAACATCAATAAAATTATAAAATTTATTTTTGTTGTTAAGATGAATTCTAATATGACATTTATACCAGACCAATTCTAGGACTTACGAGATTTTGAGCAACATGTTGTTGATTTCAGTAGATTTCGCACACAAAACAAAATCTACTTCGTCGCTAGATTTTGACAAAATTTATTCAAAATCTCTTTGTACTTAGTACTTAGTACTGGGGGTAGAGGATTTACCAAATCTACCCTTTGTTGTTACACGAACTTCCTTATAAAACCTGGATACCACCTACAGAATCGTGGAGAAATGGTACTCCTGGCAGAAGGAAAAGCGTTGATTTTTATACGGACGACTTCAAAACACAAGAAGGTGTGAGATATGGAGTCTTTTCAGGGACTTTAGGTCTTTGTATCGCAAAGCGACTTCCAGGCAGAAATCCTTGCTATAAAAGAAGTTGCGGTTTGGTTGAAAGTGAATGTTACTTCAACAATTTCAATTAACCTATACACTAATAGTCGAGCAGCTATTGTGGCCGTTGAATCCCCACTTGTGAGAACAACAACTGCCCTTGACTGCCGTTCATCTCTAAACGAGATGGCAGAGCAGTTTGATATCAGGATCATCTGGACTCCGGGGCATAGAGGTATTCAGGGGAATTCGAGGGCTGATGAGCTTACTAGAATTGGGACATTATTACAGGTTCCACCGGGTTTGTGTAGCTCTCTTGCAAACTCAGACTAAGGCGCAAGACAGAACATGAAACAAATAGAAGATGGGTCACAAAAAATGATTGCATGATCACCAGGCAGTTATGCACCCATCTAAATACGAAAATACAGCTTTCATGCTTTTAAGAAATATGAAATAAATCTCATAACCGGACACTGTCTCATAGGCAGGCATGCACAAAGTTTAAAGGTCCAACACTATGATTTTTAACGCAGCTGCCAAGATGCAGAGGAGAGTGTAGAACATTTTCAGTGTCAATGTCCCGGTCTTGCAAGAAAGAGAATGGTCACAATGGGCGCTCTTGAGTTCAGGGAACTTTCTGACGTCGGGAGCGTTGAACTTCAACGCATTAGTAGCTTTATTTTGAGCTCTGGTTGGTTCGACAGTGGGGAATCCACATAAGTAGAGACCCCGTGATATCACAATGGACTAAAACGGTCTAAGTGGGACAGAAAGTTCGGCTGCTATGCTGTTCAATAATAAATCTTTGAAGGGTGTGCTCGCTAGCTGTTTCTCATTCGTATCGAGTTTGACAATGAAAAATTTAAATGCTTATGCCATGAATACGAAATCTTGAAAAGTGGCACGAATAACTCATTGTAAACGGTATAGAATTTGTAAGATATTTCAATTGAAGTCTGCCATATAACATGAAATTTTGTTTGTTTTTTAATAAAAATCTGCCTACGTTCGCTGGGTTTCACACCAGTGATTCCATTTTTGCCGCTGTTGTCTAATGTATGGCAGTGTGGCATATTCTTTATTTTTTGCAGTTTTTGACATTTTTATACGATTTGCTTCTATTTTCGATTACTTCTCGTTTTCGTGTACATTGCAGCATTCATAAATCTCCTCGATATGCAAAATTTTGCAGTGTTGTTTTCATTAACAAAAATTACATTAGGAATACTAATAATTTCGGTGCATTTCAAAAGAATAATTTTGACTGTTAAGAAAGTTTCCTATAGTATATTGTTCTTGTGATTTCATAGACGCTACACATTTGACAGACTTAAATAATATTTTTCGTATTCCTTCAATATGAAACTAAAAGTGTTTTGCTCCTGCTGAAAAATTTAAAATTTCGAGTTAAAATAGTATTACTAAAGAAGTCCAATGTGTAAGACTTATGAAATTTCAGCTAAAGAAAGAAAGCTGGTGATTGCTGAGTAATAGAATGAAAATTTGGAAGGCATATTCATGAAGTTATTTAAAGCCACTGATATGCAAAAATCTTATAAGAACCCGATTTATGTGCTTAAATATAAAAGAGAATTCAAGAAAAATGCAAGGGAAAAAGTCATTCAGTAAATCCCGTATAACGAGAAACAATAAAAATAGAAAATTGTTCAAACACCTGATTTGTGAAACAGAAATCCAGGTTTCAATTAACTGGATTATGCAACTGCAGTTTGTTTTATTCAGCATAAAAAAGTTTTAAAACTGCCTGCATATAAAAGAGAATTCAAGAAAAATGCTTGAGATTGTAACAGCCTTTCTTCATATTTCAAAAAAACCTGTCATTTTTTGTGGATAAAATTATTTAAATTATTTAAAGTATTATGTAGCAAACGTACTCAGAAAATATGGGTGAGACCATTTTTAGATATGGTCTATTTTATTTATAAAAATTACCTAAATATAGGGTGTCTGAAAAACGGCAACTGCTGAACAAGTAGGGCATCTGATGAATAGTTTGTTACTTTTTTTAATAAAAAATAAACATACCTTTAAAACAGTACCATTTGGCAACTATTTGTGTTTTATTTCGATTTGTTTAGCATACAACGAGTTCTTTAGGTTTGATTACAAATAAAATAATTATACAGCTTAACAAAAAGTATTGAGGCTACTTGACAACGAAGGCGCTGCAATACTGCTTAAAAAATTTACAAAACGTGCAGTATCAGAGTTGTAAGATATATAATTAAACTCTATCTGTCTTTTCTGTTATACCCCTTCCCAAAGAAGGTAACACATCAAAATGGTTGGTAGGCATTAATTGAGTTGTTACTTCTATAAAAAAAAATTATTAATTATTCGATTTAAAAATAAATAAGTAAAGTGAAAAGTTTGTGCGTAAAACTGAGGCAGCTTTTTACGATCTTATGAAATCTTTGTAAACCGTTTTATTCGGAATTTGCTACAATTGATTTTATAGATATTGACCCCTCCGAATTAAAAAATTTGTATGTTTTAGAGCAGTAGAGAAAACATTCTATCCTATTTTCGCGTGTAACGAAATAAAAGTGGGTAAATAAATTTTATTTAGTTGAATATTTTCTTAGAAAAAAATTTAACTAATTTTCAAATAAAGAAGTAGTTAACTTCATTTTAGTGACTCGTACTTTTCTAAATTTGATATAATTTTTAGGTTGTAAAAACAACTTTTTTATTGCTTAGTTAAATTTTCTTGTGTCGAAATTTTAAAATAACATATTGAAAACTGTATCTAATGTTTATTAGATTCATATTAAAAAATTAGGTCTGATTCAATAACTCGCTTTCTTAATATTGTGCCATTATAAAATTAAATGCTACTCGTATACAATTACAACTCTTAAGGCCCTGTTTTCTCGATATGCGTAGCAACTTAAAAAGCTTAGAATATTAATTGAAATTCTGGCCTATAATAGAAACAATTTTCTGGGCCTATCAGCTAATTGATTTTAAGTGGCTGTTAATTCTTTTGTTAAGTTTTATACCCATAACTGTGATGTTCTTTTGCACAGCTCATACTGTGTTTTTATTTACCTGCTGTCACATCTTCGATTTGGTTACATTGACGCGATAAATGTCGAAATTTATTTTCCTTTTTAATAGTTCATATTAATATGTTTAGTATATTTGAAAGAGCTTTTCCGCCATGAAATACTAACCTGCTAATAAACGTGACTAATTGTAACATATAATCCATATTTAAACCTTTCACATC
Organism: Gymnocheta viridis; assembly: GCA_956483585.1. Taxonomy (NCBI): domain Eukaryota; kingdom Metazoa; phylum Arthropoda; class Insecta; order Diptera; family Tachinidae; genus Gymnocheta; species Gymnocheta viridis. The sequence goes on along the minus strand of OY101441.1, from coordinate 60,352,738 downwards.
TATTCATAAATAAATGTAATAAAAAGAATTAATATGTATTTTTTATGTTGTCAAACATTTATGTTGCAACATAATTATATAAATTATTCTTGTTTTTTTAATTTTAATTATATATTCAAAACACTTCTTTTAGTATTTAACAATAAAAAATTCTTTGCGTTCGATTAGCTCCACATATTTTTTTTAAACACTTACTACAATAAAAGCAATATATAATTAAGAGCATGACAATAAAATTTTATTTTACAAAAGAATTAATAGCGATTTTTAGGAAATTAGTTCGTATTTTATTGGTCACTTCATAAATCATTTCTTTTGACGCTTATCCATTTTCTTTGTTAAATCAAATTAATTATAAATCTTTCAATTCGCTACAGATGTCAAGTGAACAAGACCACATATATTTTAATCAGTAAAATAACAACTTATTTATGTTCTACAAGTACGCAATTCCAAAAAAATACAATAAAAGATATAAATAAAAGGGCTTTATTAGGCAGTAATAAGTATTATATATTCTTTATCACAAGCAAGTATTATTTATTATATTTCTTAAATGTTTGGAATAGATTTTCACATTATTATTACAAATTAATTTTAATGAGAACACCCAGTAAATAAAGTATTAGTATTATTTTTAAATCACATTTGTATCGATTGCTAAGTATCAGTAGTTGCATATTTTCGACTTCTTAAGAAATTCATCAAAATCTATTTTTATTTTTTAGAACGTCATGGGTAATTTTTTAATTGAAAATATATTTTTATATAATTAAATTTTTATTAAAACACTGTTTTCCGCGACGAGTTGACGAGTTATTTGTATAAATGTACATTGAAACGATTAATTTGGCTCAAATATAAACCCGAGCTGACCTATTTTATTTATTCCAAGTTTTTATTATTTATATTTTATTATTATTATTATTATTATTATACAAAGGCCGCGACCCAAAGGATCTTTTGTGTAGCCCGACGGTTAACAAAGTTGTTTAAGGCTATGACTAAACCCAATTACCCTACACGGTGAGATATTGTATATTTCACTTGGAGTCATAAATATGCCTCCAAGGAACTTCATTCTACCCGCCGCCACCGCCGGACAATCACTGAGAATGTGCTCCGGCGTTTCTTCTTGCGTTTTGCAGAGTTTGATTAGTTTTGTCTCAGAATTGCCAATGATAAACTGGTGTCGTCTAAGACCGCAGTGGCCGGTAAACCATCCCATTTTTGTCGATTAGCTGTAATTTTTTGAGATTTGTTTTGGGATAACGTAATAAAACGTTTTGCTTACCTAGGACCATAAGGGTTTCCCAAGGGTGATTCAATTCCATATGAGCCCAAGAGTTATTCTGTCCATTGACATATCTTTTGGAGATGAAAAAAGGTTCCCGGCCCTAAAAGCCCTCTCATCTGTTAGCTAGACACTCAGCCGGTTTGATTCCAGCATGGCGTTCATGGCCAGGCAAGTTCATTTAGAGATGTAACACAGTTCATGACCACTCTCGATCTGAGCTCATAAGACACTATGGCCTTGAACGCTGCCTGTCCAATTGACATCGAGTGTATACGGATACCCTTACATTCTCTCCTCAAGCATTCTCTAGCACAAATTAAAATGTCATAGACTTCCGCATGGAAGCGTTTAGCACATTACCATTTTTTCAGATTCTTAGATTTTGTTTAGATTTTATGTGGTATTGAAAAAAAATAAATTTGTCCCACAATATTCTACGAGTCGAGCCCTTTCTTTTGTTACCAATATTTAATAGGTTGTGAAAAAATTTTATCCACCATTTTGTTGGCGGCCATAATGGATTTGCAATCTTTTTTAATATGTAATCTATTCTACTAGTAAAGCCTTTCATTCAATACATGATGTCCACCGGGAAGGTATACTACTTTGTTTTGCCGCCATTTTGGTAAGCATTAGTCTTGACAGTTCATATTTGGCAGTCGTCAATTAGACATGTGGAAAATCAATTACGGAAAAACGTTCGATAAACCAACGTGTTTTAATCGGTAAAACATTTTATCAAAATCAATCATCAGTTACTGTGACGATGAGAAAGTTACGTGAAATTTTTGGGAGAAACAAAATGCCAACAAAACGCACTATTTATCGGGTAGTGAATGATTTCGAAGAAAAAGAGTCTGTAGGTGATAGGCGCAAGCATGGACCACAACGTAATGCAAGATCGGGTGAAAACATTACTGCTGCTCAAGAAAGTGTTCAAAATAATCAACTTCAATTCGATGCCGTGCCCAGGAGCTTGGTTTTCAAAGAACAACTGTGGCCACAATTTTGCACAAGGATTTGCACTTGTTTTCATTTAAGATTCAGTTGACACAAGAGCTTCTTCCACAAAACCATTTACACCGCCTTACATATGCCAATGAAAAAATCATAATAAGTGACGAGGCATATTTTCATTTGAATGGATATGCGACTACGAGTAAATAGTCGGTTCTGGGCAATTTATACATCAATCACCTTTGCATCCATTAAAAGTGCCATTCTGGTGTACAATTTGATCAGGAGGATTTATTGAATCTTATTTCTTTGAAAATGAAAACAGCGTAACGGTAACTGTGAATGGGGAGCCATATCGTGATATGGTTGAAAACAGCCAGGATTGCAATGGAATTACTGCGAGACCTCTTTCCACAATAAGTTATTTCAAGAAATGGTGATGTTTATTGGCCTCCACGGTCGCCTGATTTGACTGCTGCGGACTTCTTTTTTGTGGGGATATATGAAAAGCAAGGTTTATACAGACAAACCAGAAACTCTTGAGCAACTAAAACAAAATATTCGTGATGAAATTAATGAAATACCGCGTGAAATGTGTGAGAATGCAATGAAAAATATGCTCAAAAGGGCTCGCATTTGTGAGGCTAACAGAGGCACATTTATCCGATATTGTATTCCATACATAATTGCCAACATTAAATAAAACATTTATCAATCAAGATCCATTCTCTTTTATTTCATAAAAAATTATAAATAATTAAAATAGTATATCTTCCCAGCGGACACCCTGTACCTGTATTAAGAGAGTTGTGAAGAATTATGTAACGCGCTATTTAGTGCAAATTGCATATTTTTAAAAGATTATTGTTAATGATTTTTTTAATTGTTACTTATAGATTTCCCTCTAAATAAATCATTTAAAATTCTTTTCTGTCTCTGTTACGGGCGGGCCTTTCGATGATGTCTCCATTTTTCACCCTTAAAATTAAAGTGTAAAAACATTTGAGTAATAAAAAGTTTGTGATAGTTCTTTGTACTGTTACACAGAGCAAGAATCATATTACTGTGAAATTGTTCAAACAATTTGTTTCATTCCACTTGTTCTTTTCATATAAAAATATTTGAATTTAATTATAATTTTTCCACTAAACAATAATCTGAAATTCTATGAAAATATGAAAAAACTTTTCATTTCCCAGTTTCACAGAACCATAATTGAACCCCTGGTCTACTTTTTATGTTAATTTATATCACTTAATTTCTAAAGAAAATAAAAAACTAAGTAAGAATCAAAATATCGGCTAATATTTTGACACTTTTAAAATCTGTTCTAACTTTGATCTAGCTGCTTATTTATTTATTTCATAACAATATCTAGGATATATTGGTAAAGCTGAAAGGATTTTGTAAATAAACTCCTTTTAATTAATCACAAAACAAAGAAACGTTTACAAAATATTTGGAAAGTCACTAATAACCCTACGGGAAATTTTGTACCAATTGTCTTGAACGCAACATCCTATGACTGGTGAAAATGGGAATAGTACAAAAAGTTCCTGGGTCGTGACTGGTGAAAAGAGGACGTTTCACAAAACTAGAACAAAAGTGCTCATAAAATTTCCTCACTCAAACAAATTTTACATATTTTTTTCTATTTAATATTTATGCTGATAGATTACATTATTTAAGTATATTATAATCTGATTAAATAATAATGCAATTGTTGATTTCGACCACTCGTCGCGATCTGCTTCTGTATCACAAGAACCATTATCATCAGTATCAGTTCTGGCATTAAAATGGTCTGTTATACATCGCTGTGATAATTTTGTCGATATTATTGTACAATATCGTCGGTCACAGGTTGACAACTCTAAACTCACAAACAAATCGAATCGGGTTTTTGATGCCAAAAGACTGTTTGTCCTTCTGCATGTTAGTATGTTTCATTTATATTTTTAAAAAATTTCCTTCCCTACTTCTCCTACTAATTTTGGTTTTTTTATTTACTTCCAACACGGTTCAGCAACCGAGTAATAACGTGTTTTGTATCCTGAAAAATACAAAAAAAATTTTTAAGAGTTGTCAACCTGTGACCGACGCGATTTTTGCGACAAAAATGGTTAAAAAATGTCACCGTGCCCAGTGTCTATCATAATACGGGAGCACTTATTTTGAAGTTAAAGGATTTAAAATTCAAGTGATTTTTAACCATTAGAATTATCTTGGTAAATTCAAAAATTATGATTTTTGCAACGAAAAAACCACTGTGTGGGCCTATGGCCATGCAGATTACTTATTTTTAAGCCGAATGGGTTGTCTTTTAAATGCTTTATATATTTTCAAAATATCTTTAGTACTTTAAAAGTTATTATGTTCGTAATGAAAACAGTCAAAAGCGGACACTGCGCACAATGTCGCGGCTAGCCTATGAAAATGCAACTCATACATATTGAAGCCTGAGGAGTCTTCTTTCAAATGCTTTTTAAAATTTTTAAATATTTCCATTACTTTAAAACTTATGATTTTTGCAACGAAAAAACTCAAAAGGCCCCACTGTGCGACGATATGAAAAATTAAAAATATAAGAATCAAATAATTTAACGAAAAAGCAAGGAAATAATTACAGAAGTTTTCCTCAATAGCTTTGCATATCACATCTATTACTCACTAAGCAAATCTATTATAAAATAGTTTAGTTGTTTTATTAATTTGAATATTTATTATGAAAGAAATAATTGACAATAAGACTGAAATTCATTTAACAGTTTTAATCCTTGTTTATGTCTTACATTCTCTGGCTCTTTAATTGTTCTGCCCATAATTTTCAAACAAACATTTCCTGTTTTTTAAACAAAAACATTTCCCCAGTAATTTTATTGCAAATCATTGACAACAAATTAGTCAAGAGTATTTTTTTTCTTGCCACTGCATTTGGCTTAGTGTGTGTGTGTGTGTGTGTGTGTATTCGCGTATATTTAATAACTACCAAAGACTTAATACTTAATTCGTAATTCCTATGTTCGTTAATTTGCAGTTGTATTTGTGTGTGTGTAGTTGTTGGCCGTTGTTGTGTCGTGTGCCACCACAAGCCTCTTTCAACTCCAGTTATATAATTTTACTGCTTTACAGCTGACAACTGTCATTTCTAGGGGGTCATAAAATCATAAGGTTTATCTAGAGTTTCTTGTAATATTCTTCAAATAGAAATAGCCGTAGTATTTCTTCGATTTTAGTACTTTTAGCTTGTTTTAAATTTCGAATTTTGTTGCAACATTCTTTTTGGTATCTGCTGAATTACTAACAACCTGTTGTTTTTGTTGTTACTGCTCAAGTTGATGCTTCTTCCCGATTGTAAACCTTACGATTGACAAATTGCTGACCATTGAAATTGTTTGTTTCTTTGTTTGGCTGAATTGAATTTTCAAAAGTCATTACAATTTATTTTCCTATAAAGTATTTTGACTGTTTGTTTAATAGTCAAGTTAAATTTCTTGACTTAAAAGAATTTATGAATTGAGCTCTCAAGTATGTCATTGTTAGAAATGGGTATTTTTTAGGAAATATGTTATATATTCATTTAAAAATGTGAGAAGAGAAATTTATATTCAAATAGTTTGAATACTACCGACAACTAGAACGGCAAGTTGCAAATTGCACAGGAGTGGCACTGATCACTTTTCTTTAGAGTATCCACTCTATAAATTTTTATTTGATTAATCGAGTAAAGTTTTTCGATTATTTGACCGAATAATGAAAATAGTTATTTTCCATTCACGAATAACTCGAACAATTGATTTCAATTAATCGAGTAAAATGATGTGGCCATTAAAGGGCTCAGCAAAAATTCCGCAACAAAGCTATACTTGCTTTCCTTAAGGCCAGAATAAATGAGAGGCATATTAAAGTACTTAGTACACTTACTCTTTATCTTACCTCCGCAAAGTCCCACAATAATGACAACTTTTTAAAATATGGGTTACAATAAAAATTACAATCAAATTGCATGATCGGTTGTTTTACATTGAATCTTTGCAAAGTAAACATTGACTGTGTAAAAGCTATCTTTCTTCTTTAGTAGTCGTTTACACTTACTTGTATTTAGTTTCATAGGTGTGTTTTGTTTAAATGTTCATCCAACAAAAGAACATAAAATTTGTCGAAGTAAACTTTGCTTATACAGATGTGTTGAAAGTTTAAAGAAAAATTCATAAAAGTTTGTCAAGGTAAACGTTGTATGTGGAAAAGTTCAAAATTTCGCAAGTATCGGTGAAGTAGCAACTTTTACTTCAATTAATTTTGATAGATTATAAATTTAATCAAAATACCATTTTTATTTGCTAAATGATCACTTGCTCCAGAATCAATTTTTAATCATTTTTTCATTCACATTTTTCATTCCTGCAAAAGCTGTCTTTGTAGAACCTTCTTCTTTACCACTATTTGAAATATTAGTTTCTTCAAGGAATAGGAGGATATAGATCCTTCCATATTCTGCAAAGCGGTAACTCATCAGTAAAATTTAACAGGTAATACCGGTCATCTGCATATTCCCTAACAAATTTTAAACGTTAAGAAATGTTCCGTTACCGTGTGTCAACGTTTCATTTATATCGAGTCGTAACAGAAGTAAAAGCTCTACCGACAAAAACGAAATTTAACAGGAGAAGGTTTTTATTATTTATCTCTTGTTTGTTTACATTGAGTTGGAGCAACAAAAATTTGGTCGAAGAGACATTTTGTTCCATTGCATAAAATGGATTCAATTGGTTCCGCATGTCTGCAGAAAGACAGCAATTGTTGGCATTTAAGCTTTTTTTGTTGTCATTCTGATGAACTACTGGATGATAATGTTAAATATTATCTTCAAATTTTTATTTAGTAGACTCATCGATTCTTTTTAATTCTTTATATTTTATAAATTTAGTAATGAATCGAAAATATGATTTTATTGAAATGGGAGACCAATAACAGAATAAGTAAAATCAAATACTACAATTAATAAGAAAACAAAAACTCAAATTCAATGTGCTGTTCATATAATCCAAGCAATCGACTTAAGTAGAAAATATGTATGGAAACCACACAAATAACTGAGTGGTTTTCAAACTAATTGTTCACTTAATTCAATTGCTTCGATTGTATGAACAGCGTATAATAAAATACAAAACCAAGCAAATAAAGTAACCAAAGAAATAATTTCAGACAAACGAGTATTTGGAAAAATAGTTTTTCTGTGTAATATTGCACTTAAAAATATTGGTTGATTCTATGTAGTATAACATTCGCTTAGTATCAGGCACGATCATTGTGCTTTGAGAAAAAATTGATAAAAATGCAAAGAGAATTTATTAATTGAGGTAAATCCAGTTAAGAATGGGTCTTGAAATGACGATGCCGGTATGGCAGAACCATGAAAAGTTGGAGTCAAAGATGATCTTAATCTATTAAAAATTGAGATAACTCGGTAGACTGACGACCGATGACACAAGCCTGTAGATATTTAAGGTGTGTATCTTCTTCTCTGCTTCTCAGTTCTTCCATTTGGAAAATGGTGAAAGTTCTCGTTCATTTCCTGTACAGCTTGGTGGACAACAATGACCCAATATTCATTGTTTAGTTTTAGATAGGTCAATCAAAAATGTTATTGCATTTTAATATTTTTTTACTTGCAATGTGGTGAAAATATTTGACTCTGAATTCGACTCAGTCAGGAATGCGATCTACTACAATGACACGAAGTTGATGCTAATTGCACAGATATCTCAAAAGCTTAAATAAAACAAGAGCCAAATCGAGGACCATAATGCTACTAGAAGACCGTCTCAATAACATCTCATATCTTATAGTTAAAGACTTATACGCAAAAATTAAAGAAAATCAGATATTTTTCAAACAGCCGATTGGCCGATTTATTTGAAAAATATTTTCATTCTGTACCACTGTGCATAGGTGGTATGAAGATAAATGGGTATTTAGTTGATGCAAAATTTTTAAGAATGCCTTTGTTGGCTTGGATCAGCTTTTGTAAGATTTGCTAAAAGCTTATTTTATAAGAGAAAGTTAAAAGGTTTTACATATAATTTTTTTATATGAAATGTCAGTGTTTACCATAATAATAACTTTAGTATGTATTTTTAAAATTCTTAAATTTTATTAATAAAAAAAGAATGACCTCACATCGTCATTATTTATATTAAGATTTATTATCTAAAGATTAACGATTTCTAAATTTACAAAAGCTTCTTTTTTACATTTTTCATTGTACACAAATTTTTACACGCAGCCAAAAACACAATAAATTCTTAAAAAGATTTTACGAATAAAATAAAATAAAATCGTTATTCAAAAACTGTAGTAATAAATTTTAATTATATTTGTAACATTTATCTAAAACGATCATTTAACAGCTCCAGTCTTAAATATACCTTAAAACAGTTTACGATTTGCATAATTTAAAATCGATCAATGATGGGACCATTTAAGTTAAAAGATTTAAAGGGTCTCAATTTATAACTAATTGAAGAACTTTACGAAAACCTAAAACCAATATTTTATTTATATAATTTTTTTTATTTAAATGTGTACCGCTGTTTAGTAGGCTGTGAAGAGTGTTTAATTAATACTAATAAACTTTTAATTTCTTTTTAAATTTCATACAAAAGAAATTAATATGTTGATGTATTAAAATGTTAAAAAAATATTAATTGCAATGTGACCATGTGATCGTCTGACTAGACGACTTCACTCTGGGGTTTAATGATCTAAAATTAATATGCTCCTTCAACACTTTATGTTCGTTTATCATTTTGCCTTTTGTTGGGATTATGTCCACAATTTATCATAAATAAATATAATATATTCTTTTTATCGTCTATTTATTTACATAATTAATACTTTAACTATTTTAATTAAACACTAGTTATCAATAACAACTTCTATATACAATATCTCATAATCAAGTATTATTAATATAATAATAATTTGGTGTTTACAAATTGGTTTACTCGTAATTTTTATTAATTTTATTAACAAAAAGTAATATTTATCTCCAGTTTTTGCAGTGAAAATTAGTTTAAAAATCATTAAGTGTGTATTAATTTGTGATTCAGAAAATGTAGTGTAAAATGATAAAAAGAGGAAAAATTATACTGTTTATTCGAAAACCACTAAAACTTTTTGGAATTCGGTTTTTGTGCAAATATCAAATATCAAATTGGTATACAACTGCTATACCTCATATTTAAATGTTCTGAATTACAATTAACTGCTTTTATATTGACCTGTCTATAGTCCACGACCAGGATGCCATTTTAGTTTTGAATAATTTTTTTATCGCTAAATTTGAATTTTCTTCAATTCCAATATTTTTTAATATGGGTTCGCATTTATTAAAAATAATATAAAAATAGCATTTTGCGGCATAATTGGCTTCATTTTGTGATATAAAAACCAAGTTAAATCACAATAACCCTAAGCAAAAGTAGTGGTTACGTTTTTTTTGGCAAATAATTGCCAACTGTGACCGTACGTTTAGTCTAAAACGTAAATAATGAAAATTTTAGCTAAATCGGACTACTCTAACACGTGACCCAATGTTGAAATTTAGCGAAATTCAGCAAATTACCTGCAGTTGATGAGAGAGTTCGCAATGGCTATGCTGATTTTGATAAAAACCTGCCAAATTATAGTTGTAGATAATGTAAAATGTATCCCAAAAAAATTAGAAAACATAACCCTTTTGTATCAAAAGGGACCCACCCTGCCATATCTGAAATATCTGAAAAAGCTATTGCGAAGTTTATTAACAACCAGTTCTATATAAGTGATGAATGTGTAGGATTTAAGATTTCAACAAATTTCTTAGAAAGAAATCCAGATACTCGGAAAGATATTGAAGAATATAAAAAGGAAAGGAAATTATTCAATGCCTAAAAAAAGTCAACGACTGCGCCGAAAGAGAGATAAAACTTATTCAAGATTATCATGGAAAAATTACAAAAGATGAAAAGCAGAGGCAATATCTATTCAAGGTAATGATATATTATATTAAAATCTTTTATTAGTTCTTTAATAATTATCAACTTCATACTTTTGTTAAATTTTCAGGTTGTACAGAATTTTAGACAACAATATTCGAAAGAAGAAAATATAAGAAGTTTGCGAAAGAAATTTAAATAAAATATCCATAATGCAAAGTTTTATGTATGTAATAAAATATACAAAAATACAAAAGGTTTAAGGTTTCTAAAATTTATTTTTGGATATATCTTACATTATTTAAAAATATAATTTGGTAGGTTTTCATCAGAATCAGCACAGACATAGCGAACTCTCTCATCAACTGCAGTTAATTTGCTGAATTTCGGTAAATTTGAATTTTGACCACAGTGGGGCACGTGTTAGATTGGTCCGATTTAGATGAAATTTTCATTATTTACGTTTTAGACTAAGTTTTACAATAATTCGCCTGGGCTTTTATTAAAATCCAAAGTTAATTTTTTCATATATTCTAATGCCACTCTGTACAGCTGTTTTGAGTGTTAATTTTCCATAATTCTTATTTCTTAAATTCAAAAACTGTCTACCATATTGATACATTGACCAACCGCCTAGAAATCATTATAAATCAACCGTTGCATTCTTCAGCACCTTTATGAATTTATGAATATTGATTACGTACATTTCTAATTAATTATGGTTATCGGAACATCTACAATTTATTTTTTTTAATTTATAAGAGCATTTTTCCAAAATTAATATTTTATTTATTTAGTAAAACATTAATTGTTTTGTTATATATAAAAGTAAAATAATAATCATTTTGTTAAAAACACATTTAAACTGATTATTGGGGACCATATCTAGTTCCTGCGCGCATTTCACTGTTGTTGATGCAGATCATCAGAGTACCTTTAAAGGAATGTTCATTTTGATAAAAAGTGCCATTATAAATTTAAAAAATAATATTTTTAATTATTCATGATCTTCAGTACAGTTGGAAAAGAATACTAAGTTTTTCATTCTATTTTTTCACAATTCTCGAAGATCTCAGCTAATGTAATGTAAGAGAGTTATTGTAGATTACATACAAAAAATATATTGGTAAAAAATTGATCCCAACTACCAAATCTTTTAATGGTAATGGATATTATTTTCGTAATAAACAAGCATTTAGAAACGTAAAAGATTGCCATTATTTTTATAACAGTAATTAAATATTTACAAAGGTGCTTGGTTATTAATCAGCCTAATCAATTTCTTATTGTTTTTAAATTTATTTATTGAATCTTCAATATATTTTGAATTGAACCTACAATATGTATACAGATATTAGTTCTCAATTAAATATAAATAATTATTTATGTATTTATGAACAGCCAGTGCTGATTCTGTAGTTGTCTTAAGTCTCTCGTATTCGGTTGAAAGCAAGAAGGGTTGTCCTTCCTGTTCAGCAGAATGTGGACTCTATGGTTACGAATATTTCGTGCTAGCAAGTTTGGGTGTAACTCAAATGTCACATTCTTAGAAAACACAGTCTTTCTACAGAAAGATAAATGCCGTATTAAATTCAAGTACTTTGAGTACGAGTCGTAATAAAAATTTTGAGTGAAAATAATAATAAAATGTACTTTAATCAGGTCGAAAACGAAATTACTTTAAAAAACAAATCGCGGAGTTCCTTAAAATGAATAGAAAATTCTTTAATCACGTGAAAAATCTTGAATCAACTAAGAAATTCTTTAATTAAATTGAGAACTTGCTTGAGTCCGTTCTTAAATCAATGTTCCTATGCTTGATTTAAGTAAATCTGGGATTACCGTACTTTTAACACCGCTTGGAATTGATTTAAGTACGAATGAATTGATTTTTCTTTTGATTGTAAAATCGGAACATCTAGATCTGTAGGGATTCACGTTTTTTTCGCGTAATTGTAATTGTACGAAGAATTTTTTTTGTCGCTTTTAAATTTGTTCTTGTGAGCTGAATTCCATAGCTCCTTTTAAGACGTTATAATTAATAATCCATATTTGAAGCATAAAACTGATATTCAACAATAATTTTAATATTATTTTTTAATATGCTTTTTTAATAAAACTTAAAAATGTGGTTCAATTCTCAATGGCGAGTACAAAAAAATTTATCATACATAAAAAACTTTGTTACTTGTTTCTTAAATAACAAATATACGAGCATCTCCTCTTTTACAATTATGTATCCAGGCAGCATCTACTCGTATGTAACACTGTCTTTTAATTAATATTTATAATTTATAAGGGTGACTGACTAATGAATTGATAACTAACTCAAAGACTTGTTTTAACCACTAAGGGTGCTGTGTATGATTTTCTAAACAAAAAGCCAACTATGAACTACTAACGAACATAACTTATTGGTTAACGGCAACTGATTTATTTCCAATCATTTGTCTACCAGATACGTAACTTGTAGGCCCTTTTAAAACCTCATTAGAATGGGCATGTCATATTATAATGAAGCGCATTTGTGCACCATGTGAAGGAAGACAATGAAGTTATATTTTTTGAAATAAGTTTGACCATCTTCATTTACTTCTTATTGAAATTCTTATTAAAATTTTCTTAATGAATATTAATATTGTGTTGTTTTTATTTTTAAATATGTTACGTGATTGTGTTTTATAACATCAATGTATTTAAGAATAAATAACATTTTAATTTGTTGAAGGTGTCCCTTAAAATTTCATCAATAACACTGAGTGACAAAACCAACAATTATCACCATTCTTTTTATTTCGTATGAATAATTCGATTTGCCCATTACTTTACTGAAAGTGTGTTGCAAAAGAGACTTTTAAAGTGGAAACGATTTTTTAAATTTTTTTTTTTTAATTTCTTGATTGATTTTTCATACTTCAATTAAACAATCGATGATTAAAAATATTACATTGCTTTTCAGTGTGCATAATGTGCCAAATTGCTTAAATATTCGAAACTTAAATTTCACTTTTCTCTAAACTTAATTGTTTTAGGTCACTTCCCATTTTCTTAAGCATGTCAAAATAGCGCAATTATTAATGTGGAAAAATTCTGTTGCACGGTGTAATGTTTGGATGTTTAATAGTAAATATTTATTTCATAAAGGGCTTAAGCTTTGATCTTTGTTAAGAAGGATTAAACACTACTAAAGCTGTGTTCTCACGAAGTGTATTTATGATATAGAATGCTATTTGAGTGATACTTATGTAAATTCATATGTTTTTTGTGGAAATAAGTGCTTTGTATAGTTCATGAAGCGGGTCCATTCTGATTCTGCATAATATAAATTAATAGCTGTGCTTACTTTTAAAATAAACGTTAACAGTAGTCAGTTTTTTACTTCGCATCGACTCTTAATGTAAGTTTTGAGAGTTTTAAAAATAATGAAGCATATCGACGGCATATATTCAAAATTCTCCCTATTGAAAATTGCTCTCACAATAGATGAATTTCGGTTTTACTCTATATGTTAAAAAACATGACTCAATCTCATGTACATATAATTGATTAAGAATGTTTTTATATATTGACAATTCTATAGACTATACTTAATATCCCACCAAAAACCACGGTAATGACTGCTACTAACAACATACTTTTGCACACAAACCAGATACCGGCCGAATTATTTTACGTTTGTTATTCTCTGCTTGGAGCAGTTGTAGAGCATGCGTGTATCAGATACAGATTCTTGGCTGTTCAACCCCTGCCAAAGGCAAACATTGTTTTTGTTCAGAGTGTGCGTCGCCGTGAAATATCATTTTTATCCCTTAATAAAATATTTGTGCAATAGAACAGTGAATAAAACGCTTGACGTCAAACACAACAATTTGCTCAAAACACATTCACAGGAGACAAACTGCAAGAACTGAAGCAACAATGACGTTTGTTTAGACAGATGAAGATCCATTTTACTCTCGAAAAACTGTCTTCAGCGACGAAGTTTATTTTTGGCTCAATTGGTACGACGAAAAAATTTACCGAATTTGGCATGAAGAGCAACCAGAGGCAGTTCAAGAGCTTCTAATGCCTACTGAAAGATGCACTGTTAATTATTTTTACTGTTTTTGCTTTTTCCATCTCCGTTGGCGCATTGCACACTTAATAGACAGTATGATGTTTAAAGCCGTGAATCATTTCCCTCACCAGTAGAGGCTCATTTCAGATTCTTCTTAGTTAGCTGAAAAAATACTCTACTCGTAAGTTAAATTATTAACTATTTATATCGATTTTCATTCTTTTATTAATTTTTACATGTTCTTTAAGAACTTCCGCTTATAAATATTGTCATCAGGTTTATATCAACTTCCCTTTCGGTATCTACTTTTAGCCATGTATCTGTGCAAGTAAGTAAGTACGTGCAACATGTTTGTTTGTTTAATATATTTTACTAAATACTTGTGTCAACGACTTGATTCAATGTGCTCAATAAAGTATTTTTTATGTTTTATGAATTAATAAAAATTGTGTCACCATACAATCGCCACAGTAAGTGGAAGTTGTAAATGTAGAGGCCAATCCGTCAGCCAAGCGGGCAAACTGGCTGGTTTCTTTGTGATTCTACCAATTGATGGACGGACATTAATGTTTGTTTTAATAAAGAAGGAAAATATCATAACTTCGATTATTTAAATCGAGTATATATTATTATTTTTATTGTGGTTGTTTTGTATTATTCTATAATAATTTTACTATTTTATATGCATGAATTGTTAAATTTTTTTAGAAAATATTGTTGCTATTACGTTGAACGTCGCATTGGCAGTATGTTCTCATAATTTAATTCACAATGTTTTATTTAGTTTTATAAGGTCTCCGGTGTGTTTTATCGCTAAAAGCAGTCATATGCCATCATACCAATAACCTTTAGTCACCAAATAGCGGCCAATGCCAAGTTTACAAGTCATCACTGCACAATTATTTTTAGGTTCAAGCAAAACGTATTTTCCGCTCCATTTTCGTTTTTCAAAGAACTATTAAGTTCATATTGAAATAAGTAAGAAATACATGATTGCATTTAGGATGCAGCAAAAAAAAATATAATAATTTAACAAGACAAAAAATTCACGTTTTGTATTTAAATATAATCAAACTAAATTTATGTAATATTTTTTTGTCCATGAATTCACGAAATTATAATGAAACTTGATTCTGAAAACGGCGTTCAGGTGGCGGATATGATAAAATTATTAGAGGCAGATACAATTGCAAATGTCAGTTACACAGAGTATGATCTTGGCTCTGATCATTGAGAGTAGGTCAAATTGACCACAAAACGGAAGAGGTTCTGATAAGTATTCGTAAAACTGGGAGAACTACAAAACTTAATATCGGAACGTGCTGCATAGAACCCACAGAATGTTGAAAATAATTTGAAGACATTATCTATTTACATATATCTATACTATCGAAAGCATCAAAAATCTACTCCGCGGTATAGCGGATAATGTCAAATACAAGAGATTAAAAGTTTCTTCAGAGGAAGATGTTTTATAGTAAGATACACTAGTGAGTAATTAAAAGCATAATCCTCTATATGATCGAGCTCACTGTGATGTACTACAGATTTTTTCCAGTATGTATCGCATTCTGAAGTGTTTTGGATAAAGGCAGAATTAACGGAGCGCACCCGTATCGTACTGTATCAGCTGTTCGTCTATGTTATGGGAAAAGCAATACAAAAGCTTACCGAATTTAAATGTACAGTAGTTGCAACGTACCAATCTGTATAAAATAGAAATTTCTAAAGTTGTTACGTGACATTTGTAGGCCAGTGATGGGCTGTTTCTTTGGTACAAGTACTTTTTGATAATAATATTTGTGTACTTTTGACAAAACAACTTAAAATAATGTGTATATGCCTAGATATGTACATACACATCGTCATATAAAATGCAAAACGGCCTAACTATTTTTTTTTAATTTTTCAGGTGAGAGAAAGCTTAATAAAAAGCAAACTATTGTGATCAAAAAAACTATTTTTTCTAGGTAGTATCATTAGTAAAATTGGAATTAATGATACTATGCTGAAAAGGACAATATTTGTTATCACAATAGTTTGCTTTTTATTAAGTTTTTCATCTCTACTGAAAATTTTATTATAATGAAGATAGACCCTTTTGCATTTGATAAGACGATATACATGTTTATAATAAACAAATACATATATTATATAAATGTGATATGTACGTATAAAAAAAGGGAGCAAGAACATACACTGCCTACATCATTTGGAAAAATTAAAAATGGCAAAATTTCAAATGTGAATGCTAGTGGTTTACATTTTTCTTTGCGAGAGCCCAACAACTTCTGTTTGGTTGACAATAAAATTGTTAAAATAACCGAAATTATAAATAGCCAAAATTTTCCTGTTTTTTCCGGAGTAGAAATAAAAAATCTGACTGCTCTTTTCTTGCATCCAATTGAATCAACTATATTTAATATATTTTGGGCGGCTGACATTGCTTTACTTAAAATAGTTATGAAAATAAATATGAATTCACTAAATAAATGTTTTTAAAAATTAAATATTTAAAATATACACATATGAGCTTTTTCAATTCTGATCGAAGATCACAAAAAAATTGAATCGAAAAAGAACCACAAACGACTAAAAATAAGACTAAAATGTGAATCCATAAAGACACCCGATCGATAGCATATACGATTAAAAAATGATTCAAAAAAGACTCCCAAACGACTAAACATAAGACTAAAATGAGACTCAAAAAAGACACCCGAACGATAGAATATAAGATTAAAAAAAGGGTTAAAAAATACTAAAAAATTATCACAAATACGGATTAAAAATGACTAAAAAATGAGTCAAAACTGATTTGAAAAGCGGGTAATAAAAGACTTTTCAAGAGGAGTCGTACGTAGGGTACCATTTTCTACCGACGAAAGTATCATTTATGATCAGAAAATGAGCGCATAAATGATTATTTTAATCGAGCTGAGGAGTCAATAAAGACTCGAATATGATTATTAATTTCATGAAATGTGTTATAACTATATATGGCAACACCAACTTCAGCTGTCAACGTTAGTTATCGCTGATTCATTTTTAGTCTTTTCTGTTTTCGCCATCTTACATTTTAACAAGTTCAGCTTCCATCTTTTTCCCTTAGACTTATTAAACTTAAATAAATAACTCATTATTATATAATAAATAGAATTATATTTAATATCAGTAGAAGTCGTGCATTTATTTTATTCGTACAGATACAACAAAATGCTAGCTGGGTATATACATATAAAATAATTTTAATGGTATAAATTTTTTGTATGCACATATAAACACTAATTTGTTGTTTATATTATAATATAAACGTAAAATAATAGATAATTTTTATATACATACCCAAAATAAAGTTCCGATATCATTTATATATATATTAGGTACTTTTTGTGCACAAGTCACCAATTGAAAATTTTTAATGTTCTATAAGTAGACCAACATGCTAACACTACGGTACGGTACGGTACGGGTACAGCAACGCTCGGCTAACGGGTCCTTAAGATCGTTTTAGCATTGTCGGTATGATTCCCATTGAAATAGAAGTCATAGCAGACGCTGCGGATGGGGCATTGGGTTTGCGTTTAGCTAAGTGGCAAGCGGGCACTTTGGTCAGCGACTGAAAATGATGGGTGGGGGCGTATTCTCTAATACATGACATGGTCTCCTAGAAGGGACAATTACTTGAACTATTATATTACACCGTTGTTGAGTGGATATGATTGTTTTAGGTCGTACTAATATAGTTTCAGATATGACAGTTTTTCGTTTTGTTCGAACTGCAAAGACAATGTCGTGGCAGATGACCAGCATGCAAAAATATTAAGAGCGGCTAAGAGCTTTCGTTTAAATATCGTTGAATTATATTGATTTAGTCAATCACGTCCTAAATTATATTTTTTATTTCCAGCAATAAATAGAGCTACCTCAAATCTAAAATACTTTTGTTAAAAATTAGTCTGATAACAGTAGGAAACACTTCACAGACTACGTTCGACCAAAAATTACAAAACTATATTTAAAAATTTTTGTTGATTTTTCAACAAAATATTTTTAATTTTTAAAAATATATATAGCATTATTGTTACTTTCACTACACCATTTATTAATTATTTTTCAAATGTTACTATCACAAAATTCATTCTAATTTTGGGTTGTCATTTAATTCTGTTTTCTTGATTCTTTAAAATTTTATAAATAAATTTAGTATTTTGTATAAAACAATAGTTTCATTTTGGCTTTTTAATATCGAGTCCTATATTTGGGGGCTCAACTAGAACGTAGATCTCAATATAAAAAGTGGGCTAACGCATCAGATCAGGACTTAATGGACGCTTCTCATTAATACAAATTATCCGATGATGATGACAGGACCACATAAATAAGAAGAATCAATCTTTTTGAGAAAAACGGAGCATAAAAGCGAAAGAGTCAAGAAGAAGAAACAATTCAGATTGAAGCTGTAGGAAGAAAGAAAGATGAAGAAAGATCAAAAGCTGAAAATGAAAAGAGAAAGGACAATTAACAGGCAAGGCGAATTTCTGAATCAATAATTCAAGATGAAGAGATTAGGAAAGATGAACCTCAAAATTTGGATGCAAGAGTAAGACAAGAAGCTGAAAGAATGGAAGATGAAGAGTATGCAATGAAATAGAAAGAAAGGGTCATGATGGAACTACAGCTGCTCAGAAATTTGGAAAAACGTGATTCACTTGACAGCAGCATTGACGCATGGCTTCATGATTTTTATCAAACCGCATGTTTGTTAGATTGCAAAAATTTTCAGAAGCTAATATAAGCAAAAAGACTGCAAACAGGTTCGGCTAAGCTTAAAACAATAGTTTAATTTTGGCTTTTTAATATCGAATCCTACATTACATTAATTTTACGCAATTTGTATTTCATTTTAAAATACAATATAATAGTAGCAAAGCAACTGTAATATCAGGTCCACTAAATTAAAACCATCTGTCTTAGACGTAATATTATTTCAAAGCAAATATAAGCAGTTTTTGCTCAAGTCTCCTCTATTCATGGTTTCTTTAATCCAAAGTGATTAATTTTTTTGGCTAAAGTTCGTAACATTTTTTATTCAGAAAGAATTGGACATGAGACAACAAAGCAACAAGGGAAAATTTTAACACCAATTAATTTCAACTTACACGGCAGAACAGAAACAACGTTGTTTTTCGGGAGCCGCTACACTCCCATCATCAGTGTTCATGTGTGTTTCCATGTATCCGCCACTGTTTAGGTGGCTCGGTTGAATGTGATTTCAAATTTGTATTTATACAAATAATGTCTAGAAAAAGGATACAAGAGTTATTTGTATTATTATTTTTGTTTTTACAGTAAACACTGTTTTACCACTATCAATATTCAAATTTTACCATCACTAATTAACGTTAAATTAACCCCTTGTTACATGTTTGTTTTTACTCCTCTATTCATGTTTCTAAAAATATAAAAGTATTTAAAATCAAGGGTGATTAAGCTTGAAAAGATGCTTACAAACTATGGATGTCCAAGCAGTTACTACTTCTGCATCATATGTTACCTCAACGAGCGTGGAACTAAACTGGTAATTTAAAAAATCAAACGAAGTTTAGAGTTTTTAAAACTTATGTTTATGGAAATTAAAATATTACATTGTTTTCTTCGAAAATGATGTCTTTCCTTATAAAATTTCGAAATTGAATGCCTCAACGTCCAGCTCCATAACTTGAGAGTAAAGATAATCTTTTCGAAAAATCATAGACCATTGCTTCTGAAACCCTTTGACGGCTAAAAAAACTACTATTATTTGAAAAGCAAAAAGTCATGTAAATACTTTTTAAACAATTTCTTCTTCACTCGCAGAAAGTTTGTTTTTATGATGCATTTACAATAAAAACATTTTCTTAGTATTGACGTCATGATCGTCTTCCTTGTATTTAACGCCTGCAAATTAAAACATGTTTTAATTATAAATATTTACATAAAAATGAAGTTAGTAATATTTATAAACTACCTTAAATACTTGAAATTTAATTTTAATTAATTTAAGAAATAACACTTTTATGCTCCTTCTATCTTTGATAAATATTTTTAAATATTTTTCTGCTGTTCTAGACAGATATGCTTAATAATTAACACATATGATGTTATTTAGTCATATGTGGCTGTCTTGTAAATATACTTTATTTAAAAATAAACATGTTTAACTACAGATTTGTATTTCTGTGTAAACTGAGAGAAATGCGTTCTTTTTAGATACAAATAGCTACAGAAATGATATATCACAAAATACAAAAAAAATTAGATAAGACCGCTTCTCCTAAAAACTCAAGAGCTTACGATTCAAAACTGATGTGTGTGAAGCGAATCTAAGACCCTGGACTTCTGCTCCGAAAGTAGTCCGAATTCGGATCATCTAATAATTTTTTTATATAATTTTGAAACGCAATTTCCCAAAGAAAAATTTTTGGAGATACGTGAAGATAACTTTGGCACGACGATATGGCTAGTTTTTGACATCAGTTGCATTTAAAGACAGTTTCAGTTTTTCAATGATAAATTATTGTTTTTATTTAATTACGATAAACATATAGCAGCATCATAATATTATCTATATATTTTTTTGGAAAAACTTCTGTTGAATAAAATTAAAGAAAAATTTTCTAATGTTGATTCTTTTTCAAGCTGAAAATAACAACAGTAGCAAGTTTTTAACAGTTTTAAACAATTTAAAATTAAATATAAAAGAATGATATTAATAAAAGAAGTCCAAATTTTACGCCAAAAGATGTTGTTTAAATAGACTTCAAATGCATAAGGTTGGTCAATTAAATATTATTTAAGTCTCAATAAAGTTTATACTGAAAAACGGAATTTCGTATTTAAATAAAACTTAAAGATAAATAACACTTAAATCCCAAGCCAAAAACTGGACATTACATAGACATCAAGTATGTTTCAGAAAAAGTTTAGACATTATATGATCCCAATTAATGTAATGTTTGAGAGCGTACTACTTTACAAGGATGATAAACAAGAATTTCGCTTACAAAGTCAATTCTAAGAGACATTATTTTAATATTCGTTGTGTCAGCATGAGAGATCTTCATTTTAAAAGTAAGTTTGCTCTTGCCAATTTAAAAAGCTTTGCTATATTTTACTAGCGGCTTTCAAGCAAAGTCTTCTGTATTAATTCTGTGCTGAGTCTTTTAACAAGATTTTCCATACAAAATGAAATCTACTTCTTTACTAGATTTTGACCAAATCTTCTCGAAATATACTACTATGTAACTATGTTTTTTCACAATTGTGCTAAAAAGCACTACGCTGTGCAAGAATAATAACTGACATTTTAAATAAAAAGATATCAAACGAAGAAATATTAGTTGCGTTCGAGTAGCAAAAAGTTTTTACAAACTATACTGCATTTTACTAAAATGCGTTCGTTTACACAAAATACTCGTACAGCAAATAAGAGCATAAATCGAGAGCATAAAGTGATAGTTCATGGGTGAGTATTTAAAAATTTTTACTGCATAATTTTCTTGTAGTAAAATTTAGTAAAACCAAAAAACATATGAATCAAAAGTTAAACAAACAAAAGTATACAATTTGTGAAAAAATTATTTAAAAATGGAAAAAAAATAAATAATAATAATAATACAAAATGAATTCATATATACAAATGATTTTTAAAAGGAAATAAATGTTCTTAATAACTTTTAAACTTTTCTTTCGAGTTATTTTAATTCTTTGGAAATATGAATGTGCTAAGTATATGGTCACTTAGTACTTCATTTGTTTTTAAGGTAATTAATAGCATAAACAAAAAATCACATATTTTGAATAATTTTAATCAGACACAAATTAGGTTAAAGGTTAAAGGTTTAAATTTATTTTTCCAAAAATCATTATAAAATTTAGTTAAATATTAAAAAACTAAACCCATTAAATAAAATTCCTTACATACTAACGTATTTATCAATGACTATAACATTATAACAATAAAAAATTTGTACATTTAAAAATACAATCATCATACAATAAAACAAAAATCTTAAAATATATTCCCCAAAAAAGGAAATAAAAAAGGGAAGCTCTTAGAATAATACTTACTAAACTAAAGAACTTAAGACTAACTACTCACTAATAACTTAAAACTAAACAACAAAATAACAAAAACAAAAAAAAACAAAGTAAATTCACAATAAAAAGGGAATAAGAAATTAACTAAAACTATTGAGTAGTGTTATATACCGAATCAACTATATTGAGACTACGAATCCTTCGATGATAAAATAGAAGGTCTGCACTTTCGCAAAGAAGTCCAGCTCCCCTGAGAGTCAACAAATCCACGGGTGAATAATACCGAGACATCTGAACAGCCTCCAGATCCCTATTCCTGCAAAAGCACTCTCTCACCAAAAGATTCTCAGAGGAACGCGCCCCTTCTAAAAATTTGATCGCACCCTCCACCATATAAACGTCTATACGACCAAAATCAATTGCCCCATAAATGGAGCTACACGATGGCCTACGGAAATCACCGTTCAGCCCAATGTAAGGTCTAAAACCAAGGCAAGCAACCAAAATCTTTCGCTCCCATCTTCTAAGCCTTTCCATTTGGGATGAAGAAATTCCAAACCAAACTGGAAAGGCATAGGAGACGAGCGGACGAATGATCTGGCAAATTAGCAAAATCAAATAAATTTAAAAAAAATATATAAATTAATTTCCAATGGAAAATAAAAGGTAATGGAATTTAATAAATGCATATTTTCTCATGATGTCCTATATTACATTTGTGTTGCAGAAAAAATTAACAAAATACAAATATATAATATATTTATCAATATTTGGTATCAAACGCAATTTTTAAATTTTTATTTTTCTTTCTTTTAAACATTGGTCACCTCATATCTATAACTAACAAGGCTTATTAACCAGGTCTTTCTTAGGTTTTCTATTTTTAATGTCAAAAAGAATGTGTTTGTATTTTCCTGTATTTTTTTCTGTAGATGTTTTGACGAAAACGCTATCTAAAATGTTTGTTGTTTATGTATTTTTGTAATTATTGTACTAATAATTTTACTATTTTAATACGCCTTGTTAACGAGAGGGTGTTGTGTAATTTTTCCAATTTTTTTTTTTTGTTAAAGTCTAGCCAAGAAAAATTTTGTTCTCTTAAAAGAGGTATCTTCAATTTATACATGGTGTTTAAGTGTACTTTCGCATAAAAAATAATTTCTTAGCAGGTATTTGCTGGGAAATATTGATCAGAAAAACTTTGACACATGTTACAAAAAACGGAAGTATCTTTGAAAGTTAAAGTGTGTTTTCGTAATTTTTGGCAAATTTTACATAATAAAGTACACATAATCTAGTTTCTAAAAGAAAGATGAATATAAGAGAATTCTAAAATAACTTAATTTATGCCAAAAAATTTTGTTGTTTTTTCTCAAAAGTCGTGAACCCTTTTTGACGCACGCCACATTTTTTCTACTCTGATATTTCATACCTAATTTCTATGTTTCCATAATAGTAAACACCAAATTTGTTTACTACAATTTAAGTGAATTCAATGTATAAAAATATGGCTTTTGATCGGGTCATCTTCATTAGCACTAAAGTAATGATATGAAAACCTAAATATTTTTAATTTTATAGGATTTAGTAATAATTTTTATATTAATGATCCTAGAAATACATTATTTTATTTATAAAATTATATCTCTAGTCTAATAATTTTAAAAAAAGATTTAAAAAAATAAGTTTGATATATTTCAAAATATTTTTGTTGCTGGACTGTTTCTGAGACTTCCACATATATTAATTTTTTTTCATTAGGTTGGTCTCAGAAAGAATTGGATATTTTAATTGTCTATTTTTATTAGGCTACAAAGAAACAAATATGTTCCTTTAATAATTAACAAGTTGTTACGAGTACATTGCAATATATTTAATTAAAAACTTTGCTGGAAACGTAGAAATTATTATTTAGAAACTTATTAGAAAACTGTGTTATTTTTTAATTTTAATGGTTCAGATTCAGTACAGCATTTACTATATATATATACATATATACACATCTTCTAATGGTCGAGACAACATTGTTGCTAACATTGCTAACATCTTTAGCAGACTTCATCAATTGTCTACTATTTCTTTGTTTTTTCATCTCAAGAATTTGCTATTTCTTATTATGAAGTCAATAACATGAATCATTTAAGAAATTAAATTAATAGTCTTTTAATCAGATAACTCGTGACCCATACAACGGACGTCAAGCGTTTAAAACACATGTTTTCCATTAAATCAACATTTGTTAAATATTTTATCACACCTACAAAATTATATTGTCATACTTTTCTGAAGCATCCTTATAATATGTGATCTCTTTGAGTACTCAGTGTTAAGACGGAAATAAATTCTGTAGTGCATTACATGACTATATAAAATCGTGTGTTGTCTGGGTTAAATTATGTAAAACTATTTTATTTCTTGAGACTTTTTAAATGTGAATGAATTACAACTGATATTGTGAAGCTATTTACATAATTTTAGCCGTAATTAAACACTTAAATAATGACAAATGTGGGCTTGGTTATAATTTTTTGCTCAGATTGTTTTTGTTTCAATTTTCTAATCGTGCTTTTTATTTTTAGTTATAAAATAAACAACGACACAAATCAAAAGAATTATATCGTTTGAAGATTTTTGTGTTTAAATTTAAAATACAAGATGAGTTCTCTTCCCCTAAAACTGAGAAATTGTTGATGTGTTTGTACACCCTTCTGATCTGTTATTTCGAAATTTCTTCTTTATGGCATATAATTCGCGTAAAAACATTGACATTGTGATACCTTTGAAAGTGACGTAATATTCGTGACCATTATGACACTTTGCAATTGGACATTATGTAATTTTTAAACATGTCGTAAGGTCCGTAATTAAAAAGAAGTTAAATTCAAAAAAAATAATTATATATTAATGTGATAATGTGATCTGATAAGAACCAAGGATGTTCAATTTATAGAATTTGTTTCCATTTTTGATTGTAAAAGATTTTAGCATTTTAGACTACAAAGAATTGAAACTCATAACAAATGTTTTATTTTGAAACCTAAAAAGTTTTTTATTATTCACTTTTAATTTAAAATTAAACATTCACCCAAGAGAGAGAAATAAATTTATGAAGTTCATATACCGAAATGAATATTCTCACTATAATGGAAGTTCATTATATCCCAAACTCCCTGTAATTAAAAATTCTACCGTTTATATATAGCCTGATTTTTTTTATGAAAAAAATATCAATGTTATAAAACTTGCAATTATAAAAAACTTTTATTATACCAATTTCTTTGTAAGTGATATTTACCTGAGATATTTGAAAAGTAACTGGTTGGTTAGAGGAACCAGTAGGCACTCGGATTTAAAAATGTTAACACGTATGTACTCGTGTTGTAGCACACAGTATTTTTACACAAAAATAAACAAGTATTATTCACGAAAATAAGCAAAATATAAAGAAAATATCACTCATAATAATATAAAGATATCATAAATGACATTTAGTCTTAATGAAAGTTAGCAAAGCAATTTTATTCTGATGATAAACATAAATGTACAAGACGTTTTTTGCATCGAACTTTTGTTCGGGATGTATATTTAGGATTTTTGCATCGTGTTTTGCCTTCTTTTACAAGTAAGTGGCGGACATTATATAACGAATATCACGCTGTGGTAGAGAATCTAACGTTGATGTTTTGCTTCAATTTAAGCCTCAAGATTAATTGGTTGACCTTTTCCTACTCTCTGCTTTACCAGATTTTGTCAAGCAATGAGCAGCATCATCTTTATCTCTTATTAGATGCGTGATGTTGTTTGTGCAAAATACAGGCGTTTATTATGGCCATATCACGCATGTGATAAAATAAACTATTTGTCCATTTTCGTGACTTTATTCGTATATGGCTACTACCGAGAGAAGAATCCAAATGGTCGACGCCACTCTTATTGTAATCATGCAAAATATTTGGACACTGAATACTTTCCATCTTTTTTTCCTATTTGTTGTACCGTTCAATAGTTGGTGCATTCTCGGGAGTTTGTAAATCAGCCAAAATATATGTCTTCACTCTGGCCAAAGTCAAGTGGCATGTTCACTATTTTATTGTCCATGCGATTGTGTTAACGTTGATTCCGTTTTGAAACAAATTATCCATGGACATTATGACATGCCACCAAATTTTATATAGGATTTTAATATTTTTAAATATTATTTGAATTGTGGACATTATGACACTCTGCTGAGTGTTGTAATATCCTTGGACATTTTGACACTGAACATTACGACGCTGGACCTTATGACATCCTACAAATTCCGGCATGTTTCTATTAATAACTTTCTACATAAAATACTAATTTAATTTAAAAAAAAATATGTTTAATATAATTTAAGCATGAATTATAAAATATCTCTTAAACAAATTACACCGGTCAACATATCTAAAAATATTTCTTTTGTTTCTATTTTAATTCATCGATCCTGATGCCAGACGTCGAAAAACACATATATGTTAATTCTTAGCTTTTAAAGTTTGTTTTTGTCTGTATTATATTGATAACAAATTTTTTTAATATCGAGTCGTAACAGCACTAAAAGCTGAAGCGACAAAAACGAAATTTTACAGGAGAAGGTTTTTATTATATATTTCTTGTTTAAATTGTGTTGGAGCAACAAAATTTTTATGAGGACACATTTTGTTCCAATGCATAAAATGGATCCAATTGCTTTCTCAAATCTGCAGAATAACATCAGTTTTTGGCGTTTAAGCTTTTTTGCTTTATTTTTGTAACATATTTCTTTTTAGGTCATTATTATAACATTTTATACATAAATGTCATTAGGTTAGCACACCGCCTTTCGCTGATCGATAATGTTAAGTATTTTCTTCAAATTTTCAAATTTAATTTCGCACCTATTTTTTAATTTTTTTTAATGGGACGTATTGTCTCAATAAACTTTGGTGTGGGATTTATTATCCCAATATAACTTTACAACTACAATTTTTGTGTTTTACTGTAGCAGATAGCAAGGAGAGATTGTCGGATAATCAATTGGTTGCGATTATGTTAGAAAACGATGATAGCGAAATTGATGATACTGACTTCAGTGATTCAGTTTTTAATTTTACGCCATCAGATTACAACATTTTCAATAGATTTTTCACGGCAGTCTCTTTGCTAAAGAGTACTTAATTTCCACTGTTTGGAACATATATAAAAAATCAGAAACATACACCAGTTTTCGAAGGACGTTTGAATCGCGGACAAAGTCAGTTTCAAATGAGTCCTAACGGTTCTTCAGCTGCAAGATGGATGGACTTCAAGGCATGTCAAATTGCCAGAGTTAGTTCAGGTCTGCGAAAGCATTAGCATGACACAAGAAAAGATGTGGTCTGCACTTTGGTCATAAGCGACTACAATCGAATTATGGGAGGGGTCGATATGGCCGACCAAAAAACATCAGTGTACGACATGAACAGGAAATCCAGAAAGTGGAGTGAAATACAAAGGACTATAAACACGTCGTACAGGCGGCAAACCTTCTAAGAGGCCAAAAGAGGAAGCGAATTGTGAATTCGTTGTGTTCGATGCACTTCCATAAAGAAAGAAACAAGAACCAAGTTAATGTGCTCCGGTTGCAGCAATGCTCTATGCCCTTCTTGTTTTGCACCATTCCACAAATAAAGCCAATTTCTTTCATATTCACACTATGAGTTTTTTAAGTTCCTTTATTTTATATATTGTTCCTTTGTATATGTAAACTTTGAATTTGTAATTTTTCTTTGTTTTTCATATAAACCAAAATAAAAATGTATATATATCAACTATTTTTTTGTTTTATTGTAGCTTATTGGGATTATATATCCCAGGATACCTGTAAGGATCTCTGACTTCTCATGCATCAACAACATTTTATATTTCTGTTTTATAACTATATTTGCCACCAAAATTCTAAATACCCTAACAGATTTTGAAAAAAAAATCAGGGGTGAAAGGGTTAAAATGAAACAACACTGACTGCTGTAGCAATCTATATTATATTTTAATTAATGTTAATTGCAGGCAAATTCCGGTTTAACGAACGATATATTATATGAAAATATTTTACGATCAGCAGTTGGTAGCACTTTCATAAAAAGTGTATAGAATGGATCTTTCTTGCATGGAGCACATTAGTGAGTGTTTACTAATATATCACAGCTGTGACAAAGACTCTCGTGCAAGCTTACAATTACTTACTAATACCTGCGTGGTACAGTCTTAAAGCGGTAGTTAGTAGTTTTCTAGGAAACAACAGAGGTGATAATTATCAAGATTTAATTGAAACTATTCTTGAAAGCTTCCAAATCATGGGCTGCCGAATGTTCTATAAACTTCATATGCTACATACTCATCTAGACCAATGAAAATATGATGGGAGACTACATTTGGGGTTTAATACGAGAAAGTCCATACAAATATAGAAAAATTATCAAAAATTTTAATTTTTAACTCGATTTTTTTTAATTTTGTATTTCTATGCTATCAGCAATCATAATTCTTTAAATAAAAAGAGTTATATATTCAAGAATAAAATTTTTGTTTCTAATTGTTTAATGAATTTGACCTAAAACAATAACACTCGACTTATTATAAATATCACAATCACTAGTTATATAAGCAGAGTATGGTCTTACTTGCTTAAAAATTAAAAGAACAGTATCTAAGAATGGAGCGGAGCCCTGAATGATTGTTGACACTACTGGTTGGTTCATACGTATTACTTGCCAAAATTGCTTAAGAACAATTTTGTTTTAAATTGATTCATCCCGTAGATATTTAATCAATAAACTTATCCCAATAAAGAACTCAAAAATACTTTTTATAATTACAGTAACAGATGTTATAATTCTTTTATACTTCTGTTTATAAAAAAACACATTATGAAAACATGATAAATTCACTCATTGATTTATTTTCTACTGTTACAGTTTTACTACTGTGTTGAGTGTTTCGTGTGAGTATCAGTCAAGCATCAGTTGTGACATGACAATGATGCATTTAAAGTTTTTTTAGATCTGAGTTAAATTGGTACAAACATAGAATAGCATTTCGTAGCTGGAATATAATCTTAATAATACAATGTTTCTTCTTATACAATGTTAGCATAACAATTTTTTAAATGACCATAAGAAAATAAAGTGTGCAATAAATTGCGGAATTAGTTTAAAGTAACAGAAAAAAGTCTGAGTTGGTTGTAAAAAGTTTGAGTTGATTGTATAGAGCATAGAGCAATGAAATCGATTAGACATAAAGAATTTGTGTAAAATTTCATAAGACCCATTCATTATTCGTGGCAAATTGTGATGATGCGAAATATATACTAAAGTTGAACTATTGGAAGGTACTCGTGCAAAAAAATTTATTCGTTTAATGCAAAAGGCCGTAACTACAACATCAACAAATGTATAAATCGAAAAGCCGGGACTTCACCGTTAATATAAAAGATTAATAAATTTGAACGAAGTTTTCGTTTTTAGTTGCCGTTATTTTAATTAAAATTTTTGCAAGATAGCAAAAAGAATCCTGAAAATATTTATTTCTTACAACAAAAACAATAAAATGAGTACTAATAGTGAATATGGTTCCACTAACAAAGTTCAAAAAAATTAATAAAAAGTGTGAAATAAAATAAATTGGATGAAAGGAAAACAATACACGGGCCTAACGAAAGGAAATATATGTGAAAAATCAACAAGACAACTTATATTCAAAATACAAAGGTTATACTAAAAAAAGGTTTAAAACCTTTTTTTAAAGGTTTAAAGGTTTAAATTTATTTTTCCAAAAATCATTATAAAATTTAGTTAAATATTAAAAAACTAAAAACATTAAATAAAATTCCTTACATACTAACGTATTTATCAATGACTATAACATTATAACAATAAAAAATTTGTACATTTAAAAATACAATCATCATACAATAAAACAAAAATCTTAAAATATATTCCCCAAAAAAGGAAATAAAAAAGGGAAGCTCTTAGAATAATACTTACTAAACTAAAGAACTTAAGACTAACTACTCACTAATAACTTAAAACTAAACAACAAAATAACAAAAACAAAAAAAAAACAAAGTAAATTCACAATAAAAAGGGAATAAGAAATTAATTAAAACTATTGAGTAGTGTTATATACCGAATCAACTATATTGAGACTACGAATCCTTCGATGATAAAATAGAAGGTCTGCACTTTCGCAAAGGAGTCCAGCTCCCCTGAGAGTCAACAAATCCACGGGTGAATAATACCGAGACATCTGAACAGCCTCCAGATCCCTATTCCTGCAAAAGCACTCTCTCACCAAAAGATTCTCAGAGGAACGCGCCCCTTCTAAAAATTTGATCGCACCCTCCACCATATAAACGTCTATACGACCAAAATCAATTGCCCCATAAATGGAGCTACACGATGGCGTACGGAAATCACCGTTCAGCCCAATGTAAGGTCTAAAACCAAGGCAAGCAACCAAAATCTTTCGCTCCCATCTTCTAAGCCTTTCCATTTGGGATGAAGAAATTCCAAACCAAACATACTAAAAAACATAGTTTCAATAACTAAGTATTTTATTACGGTTGAAAATTAATATTTTTCAACCTAATTATAACTTTTTTTAAAAAAACATAAATGCATTTAAGGGTTTTTGGGTTCAAAACAAACGATTCCAAAACGGCCTAAGAACCATTACTAAAAAACGACTATTATTTTATAACATTTTTTCAAACCCAAATCGATATTGATTTTTTAATGATAATTCTGTAATTTGGCACCTAACAAATAGCTTTAAATTTATTAGGGTTCATGTGTCTCCTCTACAAAAAGTAAAAAGTGTACTTACTCCCTTTTGGATTTTAGGTGACGATATGCATGTACATATATCATACTATTGAGCAGCTTTCTTTCAAAGATGATAATTTTTTGGTAATATGATC
The DNA here is from genome assembly GCA_956483585.1 of Gymnocheta viridis. NCBI lineage: Eukaryota > Metazoa > Arthropoda > Insecta > Diptera > Tachinidae > Gymnocheta > Gymnocheta viridis. The sequence goes on along the minus strand of OY101441.1, from coordinate 60,321,407 downwards.
ACTAAACATTTTATTTGCTTCTCTTCAAGCAGAAAACTACGGAAAAAATAGTTCAAAAAAACGAAAAACTTAAGACACATACTTGATGTAAACATTTGAAATTTCTCCAAATTTTATTGAAAATTTTCAATATAATGATTCCTTGAAATAGTGGCATTACTAGAAATTATTGTATCCTCACTTACGAAGCAAAATTTTTGTCGTAAGAAAACTTTGAGTAGCAATTTTTCAATAAAAAGTAAAAGAAATGTTAAATTTTTTTTAGAAAAGAAAGCGGCATAAATGTAGAAACACAAAAACTGACAGCATGGATATTCCATACATGCTTGACATCGATTTCCGGTTGACGGCAGTTCATTGGAATAAAATTAATTTTATTTTCTTGTCGAACTTCTTTGTCCTCTCATTTTTATGTCTTATTCTTTCAATAGTATTTAAAGGTTTCAGGGTTAGAGGTATGCAATTTATACCACTAATCTTAATATTTTTTATAATTTATGTGCGTATTGGCGTAGTACAGAGTGGCCCAACTTCAACTGACTGACTTGTGGCATAATCACCACTGTGTCTCTCGCAGTATAAGCTACAGCTCTACCTTGCTGGAGCCATATATTAGTATTATTGAGGACTACCGAACGTAAATAATTTTATATTATGATCCGATATACTGCCCTGTGGTGCGATTCACTAACTTTTAACGAATTGTTAAAAGCAAAATTTATCTACAATTGTAATTGTTAGCGGTAATGATTAGCTGATTCAATAACTTCTTCTCAACAATTATGCTTAAATTTAATATGATGGGGCATCTCTGATAAAAAAGCTAAAATACAAAGAAGAATGAGGAAAAATCAATGAAATTATTTCTTGCGAAATGTGTTTATACATATTTTTAATGAATTTTAATACTTTCGTGCATTAAACTACAAATAAAACGTTTAAGTAACATAAATATTATTATTTACACTAAATGCTTTCATATGCATATATGATATTCCAAAGCGAAAACTTAAGCTTTTGCCAAAAGTCGACATGCTTCTACTGAACAGCTGAGTTTTGTCGATTCAGTAACAATAAAAAAATAATTGCCGTTTACATAATAACAGGGAATATCGTTAAAAATGTTACTGAATAGCAAATTCGATAAATTTTCGTTAAATTTATTTCAACGATACGACTTTCGCAATAAATCTTAGTGAATCGACTTACTGGAGACGGTTTCTGCTTCCCAATCATTATTTTCGAATTATTTTCAATTTCTTCACTGAAGCTGTTGCAGTATTAAAATTTTGGCTGTATTTTCTTTGTGTTGACACAATTGATCGTTCGGAAATATAATAAAATTACCTGCAAAAAAAAAAATAAATAATTTTTTAAATAAAAATTTTATAAGCATTTAAAATCAATCAGCCGAAGTTGGCCCACCTTGTATAAACACCATTTAAATATCTAACTTGAAGATTAAATTGCACAAAAAAATCTATTTCTGAGTGAAAAAGAAATGTTTCTGGAACGGAACAGTGACCTATTACAATAATCGAAAGCAAGCTATCATATCACTATATAAACTAATACAAGCAGCATCATCACATCAACCAACTAGAACCACAATACGCACATGTCCCAACTGCTGCGTTGCGAGATACTAAAGAAAGACTCAATAGATGTATTCGACTTTCAATATCCCTCTTTGTTTAACCAAAACAGAATCTTGCTTTAGAGATTGTCATAAATGAGTCATTGATTTTGTGTGGCTCCATAGAATCCAACAAGGATAAAATTTTTTTAATAGATATTTTTTTAATGAAATTCGATTATAAAAGAAAACATATTGAAGTTTTGTATAATTTTAACCAATTTCTTATGGCGCCTTGGAAAGAGTTAATTATTCTTTTTTATGAAAACAAACATTACATGTTAAATAATGTACAATAAAACGGAAATTTCATGAATTCTTAAAATAAAAATTCATTCAATTTGTTAAAATATTAAGGGCAGATTAAAGAAGATAAACAAGTCCATTTCGTAACTCTTAAGCAAACACTGTACGTAAAGCACTTTGTTAAGATGCTTCATAAGAATCTTGACATTGAAAAGACACAGAATAAATGATCAGCCTGGACTTATTGAAATTTTTAATTAAAAAAAGAATAACAAACAAAATAAATATCGTTACCTTAATTTAGAAAAGGAGTATTTTAAACACTGAAGATTATAACTTTTCCTGTATTTCTTACTTTTCTAAAACTGAATATAAGATTCTTTTATAGTTCTTTCATAAAAAAAGTTTTATTTGTCATCACTTGGTGTAACCTCCACTTGCAAGAGATATTATATATTTTTTAAATAAAATTAGAAATATAATTCGAATAAATTTACTAAGCACTTTTATTGAGTATTTTTTTGTCTAATTCAGGGAGCAAATCACGGCATCCGATGTTAAGTAAAATCCCATACAAAGTTTTTGAATTTCTATGGAAATTTCGCTCGATATCAATTGCCATAATTTGCCACCTGATTTTATTTTATAGTGGTTTTCTTAATTATGGTAGCCATATGAAAAAAGATTAGAAAACATGTAATTGAAAACCTTGATAAATGTGCAATGACAATGCCGGTTTTGTCATAACTATTTATTATTATTTTTTAGCAATTGAATGTTATCCTAATGCCGTCGTTTGTTAAGTTCCCTCACTAAGCCAGATCAAATATTAAATCTCTTCAATGATCGCCACTCACCAAATACTAAATATATATTCTAATTTAAAACTCTCTATAGCTCCTTTATTTGTAGTGTATAAGAAACTAATTAAACTTTATAGACATATTTTTGAACAACCAACAAACATAAACTCATGTTTGTAATAGAAAAGCAGCATGCGATAAAAGAAATAATCTTCTATTAAGTTTTGTAAACAATGTTGTGATAGTTGCTGGTCGCTTGGTGGCAGAATGCAAAAAAGTTACTGTTTATGGTAGATTAAGTAGTTGATATGGTGTTTTGTTTTTCTTACATACATAGAAGCATAGTATGTATGCAAGTACGTTTCCACACTCATTTACAATGTCTTTACTTGTTTAGAGATATCTTTTTTACTTAATTATCTATTGTATTTGTTAAGTATGCAGTATCGAGAATTAAAGTCAGTTCTTCATAAGAGTAAATCAAATGTTTTACTCATTGTACTTCGTCAGCCAGTATTAAAACGAATAAGAATGTGTATGATCTTAATTTGGTTTGAAATGTCATAACGTTGTTATAAACAATTTATTGTCATTACATTATGTTGTGACTGGTATGAACATTAATATTGTTCTAACTAACATCGTTATTTTTTTTTTTGCTAAGACAATTGTTTTGTTATGCGAAATTGTGATTGATTGACTTTTCCGTTTTGTAATAAAGAATATAAAAACAATAATTAGAACAAAACTACAAAGTAATGAAAAAGTAACATAATAATAACAACTTGTTAACAATACTAAGCTTGAAATGTTCTAAAAAAGATTTTAAAAATGTTTTCTTTCAAAGGTGTCATAAGATTGCAATAATAGGGGAATAAGGAAAATGATAGCCAAATTGCTTATCAAATGTTATACGAAAGAAGAGATAAAACAACAAAAGAAATAACGCTTTTTTATCCATAATTCAAAAAATCGTATCAACATGTGCATTATTTTCACAAGTCAAATGAACGTATCATCAAACTTGGGGTAAGAAAGGAAAATAAAATTTTAAATTTTAATTTTGACTCGTGTATGAAGTATATTCTAAGGACTGCGATTCACACAAAGAAAATGAAATATCTGCTGTATCTTTCCAATAATTCATGGAAGTTTTCAAACCTAGAAATTATATGTTTGACATTTGTATATCATATGAAAATATTTCACAGGAGCAGTATGATAGCCACAGAAACAAACCAACAATATGAGAGAAGAAAAAATAAATGATGTAGAAAGTGCTAAGGCAGGTTTATGCTTACTATTGCATATGGATATGCAGACTGTAAGACTTATGCCATAGTCAAATGCAAGTTCTTCATACTACAAAATGAAATTGCAAGTTCACAACTTCACTATATACAATATCGTTACTCATGAATCTGACAACTTTGTTTGAAATGAAATTGAAGAAATATTTAAGAAACGAAATCCTCAGTACGCCAAATTTTCATAATATAATTATATAAGCAGACGGATGCTTTTACTAAAATCTCTATGTATTGTTATCCAATGCTTTGATTTCCTTTAGTATTGAAAAACATCACTATTGAACATAAATCTTCAGTAGTAGAGCACACGCAAACAAAGAGCGATTTGACTTAGTCTCTTATTCAACGAAGAATAAATAAGAAAAAAATAAATTTATCCTCACAAGTTGTTGACCTAATAAAGTTTTCTCGTAAAAACCCATTTCCTCTTAATTTTCAGCACCTCAAACATGATTATTTTCTTGATTATGAAGATATTCCTAAGTAATATTCATCGATTCGATCAGTATGCATTACAGAATAAATATTTATCACTTTAAGCAATTATTTAAAAATTAAGGTAAAAAATTGGAGAGCCACCGGTTAATATGATCCGTGCTTTAGGCTATGATCTATTGGGAATCATTTATTTTAAAACTGATTTTAAAAAAGATTATAAAGTTTTTCCACAACGAGCAGACAAAAAATCCGAATTCACCCATTCTAACCTCTTGCAACCTGAAAGAATAAAAAGAAATGGCTGCATTTACAGAACCTTGAATAATTGTTTCCTTCGAACTGTCATTATTTTTATGATAATATTCCATTTGAACATTGAATTGTTTTACTTTCTCTATACAATTTTTTTATGAACTTGAATTTCATACATAACTGTGTTTCGTATTATTTAAATTATAAAAGTATTACTTTTATTGTTAGTATTTATTTTAGTAAAACTTCATTCCGCTTATCAAAAGATAATATAATTAAAAAGAACAGAATAAATGCATTTAATCTTTCATGAAATAAAAGGAATTCAAAAATTATTTAAAATTTTTTCATTTTCACTTTTTAAAATGTAAACGAACGTAACAAATAAAACTTAAAAAAAATATTTCAAAAAATATAGTTTTTTCTCTTGAATTAGTTTAGTTGTTCTGTTTTAATTCCATATTTTATCAATTGTTTCTATATCTGAAATATTTTTTTATTTCATATCGTTTTTTGCTTCTTTTGTAAATTATAAAAAGTGCTGTTACGTACTTTTAGATTTTCGACAACAATATACTTATACATTTAAGAAAAAACTTGGCGATATTGCCAAGATTTTAAGAACTATCAATCAAGCCAATAAATAATTGCTATTTTTCCAAACTCCAAAAGCTATATAAGGTTTTGAGAGCAATTATCCTCATGATCTTATTCACTGGGACTCTTCACCTGGGTCTTACTACCCTTTACCTGATGTGACATAACCCGATTTAATACAATATTTTCGTCTCCGTAGCAAGCCTAGAAGTTTACTCTTCCTTCTTATCGTATTGACTTCCACAATAGTCATTGTAACTTAGACTTATCTTATAGCATGGGTACTAATATGATAGTGTCCCTGATATTAGTAATCGTCTTTGAGCATTGAGGTAAGACTCGCAGCCTTTGACAAAGCTTGTCCGAAAAACTTGATTGTTTGAAACATTGAAGCTCTTAATCTGTATTGTTTGGTTTCATGGTTAGCAATAATAAATAATTGATCTCTTAAAACACAATATTCGGTATATTACCCCGTTAGTAGTCTAAAAATATTTTTAATAAGAGAAAATATCTTTTTAAAGCTTTTCTGGACATCCTTATATGTTCCTTTGCTTTAGGGTTGTACAACTCCTGAGGAATGTATTTCAATTGCTCATTGAATGGCTTATTAATTTGAGAAACTTTAATTTTCTAATAATGAAGAGCGAACGAAGAATGAAGTTGGTATATATTTCTATTTCATCACTGTCACACAAAATAAAAGTTTGTGCAACAAAAGCTGCCTAATGTGAACCACTTCTATAAATTAATAAAAAAATAAACTTTATTATTAGGTCACGTCTTTAGACTTTAGAAATAAAAATAAACTATTTATGGTGAAACAAAAAAAAAGGGTTCCTCAATAGAATAACCAATTTAGCACAAAAAAGTGAAGCAACTGACTGACAGAATTGATCCAAACAACGAACTATTTTATTTTTGTGGGCAGAGCTGAAAGAAGCTCTCTCTTTACTGAAACGAAACATCTGATACTCCTTTATTTGTCTAAATCCAGGACCTAGTTTTCTCCTTGGTATATCTACATGAGATACCATTAAAAGATTCTGGACCATAGAAACCTTGACGAGCGCCTCTATTGGTTAAGCAATAAAACCACTGCTTGGCCATAGCCAGGCTTCTAGCCTAATTCTTTCCTGTTATCAGTGCCAAATTCGTTAAGAGATTTTCATGATCCATAGCAACTGCTGTGATCATGTAGATTTGTGTACCAATTTCTTCATTTTCAAACACTTTATTGTGCCTCAAATATCGGCAATATCGAAGAAATGGCCGTCAAGAGCCGGCGAAGCATATCATTATCATGTTTGGTGCTGTAAGTGATCCAAACTTGATTAGCATCTTCCATATTTCACTCAGGCAGGGAAAGGGAAATATAAAGCCGTTAGTATTGGTAGACTAAGCTGATTCAAGAATCATTCATAAAATAATTAATTATCCTCCACCGGGCCCCAGGGCTTCCTGCCGATTCGAATTTACTAGTGTATCCAGCGGTCGACAGGGAATCGACCGCATTCAAGTAAATAAATATTTAAATAAATATATGTATATGATGAAATACAAAAACAAAAACATTCTAAATAAACAACTTGAAACCAGCGTTGCCAATTTAGTTTCCTTATTTATAATGCTTATTAAAAGTGTATAATAGGTTTATGAAAAATATTTTGTAAAACTGTCATAAGCCTTTAATAAACATTTGGTAATTTATAATGAATAAGGCCCTAAAAGTTTAATATTAAATAAAACAAGACTAAGCTATTGATTTAATATTTTTAACGTTACCAGGAATAATTTTATGTAATGCTTAAAACATTAAAATTTGTATTAATATACCCAAAGAATATTTTAAGTTTTGTTAATAAATAGTTGTAAGTATCTACTTTTTGTACCTGAATGAATTTAAAACAAATATGTAAAGATAGTTGTTATTTTGTTTAAATAAATATTGGATTTATTCTAATATATGCATTAACTTTCATACAAATTTCAATTGACAATTTCTGGGTTTTCGATGTTAACGAGATCCGAGAGAGACAACACCTATATTCACAACTTGCGACTGCTGTTTAGTTAATCAGAATTGCTACCACTTCTTCATTCTATCAAACTCAGTTGAAATCAAATGCACCAAACGGTCTAGGTGAGTCAGAGATTCTGGCTGCCACCCTTACCTAACCTACTGCATCAAAATTTAATTTCGAAATTTGTTAACGCCGATTTAGCGCGTTTTAGCGCATTTGGAGAAGGTGTATGGCGCGTTTTGGTTATAAAAAGTTGACAACGCTGCTTAAAACTCTCTTACCTAGCTCTCTTATTACAAAATATATATATAGACAAAACGCTGTCTCATTTCTATGCAAAAGAAAATTGGACAAACACACATAAAGCTGATACATGCCCCAGTGGTAAAAGGGACTAGCACCGTCCGTGTAGATTCGCTAGCTACTTTGGCACCACCACAAGCCCCGCTACAATCTACCACACATGTATTTGAGTGGTGAATTTAATATGTGCTTGGTGGTGACGATTGACCCGTATTTGCATAACCTTTAGCCACCGAAAGGGTTACCTACAAGTTTCTGAAGAAAGCACCTTTTCTAAAGTGCAAGTCTTGTGCTACTCGCAAGTAGCCATCAAAAGAACTAACCCAAGGGAGCTACCACATTCGCCACCTTTGCTCGCTGATGAATTCTGACACTCCCATTACCCTATCCTTTTTCTATAAATATTAAAACAGTTCAATTTTGCAAAACAAAAAAAGAATATATTTATATTTCTGTAAATAGAATTTTTTAAAGAAAACAATTCATTCATATGTATTTATTCTTAAATTAATTAAATATTATATTTCAAACTAATTTTTAGTTCTACTTGTATTCATTCTTCTTGAATTTTATTAAAAGCCTGCAAAAATCATTGTACTCCTTTTCGTTACATGTTTTTATTTTCACTATTTCTAAATCCTCTTGTGTTATTTTGATTAGAAAATTTATTTAAATTTTCCAAAAACTATTCAGTTTCTGACTTTACTAATCTTTTAAAATTTCTATTGCTCATTTTTTCAATTAAGTATTTCATATACATACTATCTTTTAAATTTTGTGTTTCTAGATTTCATTTATAATTTTAATTCCTTAAAATTTCAAATGCTACTGAATTTTTTTTTAAATAAACAAAAGCAGCAAATAAAATGTTATGATCTTAAAGTTTTTGTTGTTTGAATAACGGGATCTTTAAAAAAATATAATTGCCCGCAGTGACAGTCGTAGAATAATACGTGTGGTATGCATTACCTAGTGATAGCGAATTAGCTATCGAATAGCGGGTAGGGATTGTTACAACTACTGGTGATACAGATGTAGTACCCGATTGGCATACCCTTTCTTTACCGCTTTTAGAGCAAAGAGAGAAACCACGCCCCACTTCGCTAGCCACTTTTGGCAATGGTTTCTGCTTATACCACTGGGGCATATGTAATAATAAGTGTGCATGGCTTATTAGCATTTTTAAACGCTTACCCTGCAGATAATATTGGACTACGTGTTCCATTATAGCTGAAACGGACTAGTTAGAATCTGGTCCTAGATAATACAGTCATGGACTATATCATCAAAGAAGAACTTATTGCTATACGAGAATTGTATGTGCTTTCACGATAGTACTCGTGCCTAACAAACTACTTGTGCGTGGTCGATATTAATGACATTGAGTATTTTTTGGGTTAATCTGATATAATGCAAACCTGGACCATATGCTGCAGCCCTAGGACATCGTAATCTTAAATATCCTATGTTTTCACATTTGTGTTACTTTTGGACCACTCCTAGTATTTTATGGAGTATACTTCACATGCGTGTTTGGACTAGTCGCGTTATCTACAGGGTATAGCTCCCAAAAAACTAAACCGGTTTAAATGACAATAACATTGTGCACATCTATGTAAAAACCCCCTTAAAAACAAATATATCTTTCCAAAATCGGTTCATTATTACGGCCGTAAAAAGGTTCTAAAAAAACGAGATTGCTTATGAATTACATATACATATATATATATATATATAGATGCCGAAGAGCTGTCAAAGAATGAAGGGCAGGATTGAAATTAATGCCAACGCAGAACTTTCAAATGTTTATTTAGGACCAATATTAAATTTTGTATATGATGTCCTTCGTATGTCTCAGCAAAATTACTTTTTATTGAATATAATTACCAAATGTGTGCAAATAATCAAAATTTCAGAGTCCATTCACTTTAGGTCGATGCGGCCCCCTTTGGCCGTGACTATGGCTTTCAAATGATTCAAAAAAGAGTTGCATGATGCACGAATTTGAATCCTGTACAATGACTTTCTTCAGCGCATCCATAATGGCATATTTTTTTATTGCTCATCTTGCTCTTTAAGAAAAGCCGAGATGTAAAAAACCATCAGATTTGCATGCGTTGAATTCTGTTGTGTGAATGAAATCAAGTGTGGAACACGGTTTTTCAACATTTCTTGATTCACACGAGCTTTATGAGACGGTGCCGAGTCTTGTTAGAACATCCACGGTCTACGTCCGAAATATGCGCAAGCCCACGGCTTTAAATCAGCTTCTTAAGCATTAAATTTGACACCAGGCTCGATGAAAACGATTGGACAGTGTCCATTGGCGGTCACGGCTGCTCATACCAGTACTTGAGATGGAAAATTACTTCTGATGGCCGTTCTTAGGCTTAAATTATCGTGATTGCATTGAGTTAAATAACCACTATAACTTTGAGAATTTATAATCTGCTCAACAGAAAAATTTATTTCATCAGAGAACACAATATTTAGAAATTCGTGCAAGCGTAACAACTCGTTTGCTTTTTGGAGTCTAACTTTTTTGCTTTGGCTTAAGATTTTTTTTCGTCCGCCTCCATAGTGTTGGGCAATGCTGCCTGCATCATATGGCGCGACACCTACGTTCAGGAATAATTGCTGGTTGTGATTTTCATGCCAAATATAAAGCAAGAACACTATTATGTTTGAAGTTCATTTCCAATATTTTTTGTTCTCTAAAGTTTAGATGAAATGATTGTGATAGTTTCTAAGCAATATAAACAGCTGTCATTTTTATGAATTTGATATTCTTGGCATTATCGGTTATACAGTATTGACAACCTGAAGTTGTTTAACCCTATAGTGAGCACTTTATCTTCGAAATGCAGCTTTAATTAACCAATGGCACATTTGTAATAAAAGATTTACTTATCTCGAAATGGGATAACTTGAAATTACTTAATTAAAAAATATATATTAATTTTAAATTTAAGATATTTTTAAGGAATTGTAGCAGATTAAGAATCTTACTTAAAGCAAGTCATATTATTATTTAATAAAACAATTACTCATAAAAACTGATTAAAGCAATTCTACCTCCATGAAAAAGCAAAACTTATGACAGATAAATGAAAATTGTATTGCACGTCGTATCAATAACATGTTGTTGTTGATTTTATGAAACTGATATTGATAAACGAATATTAAACATTAAGCAGGTACTAAAAAGCTTGTGGATACAAGACGACTTAAGAACGAAATTAAATGAAAAGCAAAATATCAGTTCAATACTCAAGTTCAACAACACAAATAACAAGTTGTTGCATATAAAAATAAATATTTAAAGAAAAATCAAAAATGAAGAAAAGGGAAATGAAATATTGCACAATGGCATTTAAATAAAATCTGATATTATAAACTATTTTTTTGCTGCCAGACCAAAGCACACTAATAAGATCTATACAGCATGAGTTTATTACAAGTTTTCATTCAGCTGAGGAAAGTACAAAGAGAGAGATAGGCACATTTTCTTTCTTGGTTTTTTTCCCTGCTGAATTAAAACTTGTGCTAGAAAACTTTGCCGGCACCACGAAATAAGCCCCAATGAAATAAGCCCCAAATCGAAAAATGAAATAAGCCCCAAAAAATTTTATGAAATAAACCCCAAAAAAAATGAAATAAGCCCCAAACAAAATTTACGAAATAAGCCCCAAATAAAATGAAATAAGCCCAAAAAAATTTTATGAAATAAGCCCCAAATTTTTAAAAAATGAAATAAACCCCAAAAAAATGAAATAAGCCCCAAATTTTTCTTTTAATGAAATAAACCCAAAAAAAATGAAATAAGCCCCAAATTTGTTAACTTGATGGAGTAAGCTTAAGAAGAAATCATAAAATGCAAGAATTTTATGCTCTAAATTATATCGAACACCGGCTTCGCGTTCCAAGCAGTCTCTGCATAACCGGCCTACGGCCGGGCGCAAGGAATTTATCCTCTATGGTATATCGAACACCGGCTTCGCGTTCAAAGTATTCTCTGAATAACCGGCCTACGGCCGGGCGCAAGGAATTTATCCTCTATGGTATATCGACCACCGGCTTCGCATTCAAAGTACTCTCTGCATAACCGGCCTTCGTGTATAAAAAACTCTCTACGTTGCCGTCCTCTATGGTATGTCGAACATTAAAGAATTAAGAAACTGATGTTGATTTAACTTTTATGTAATTCAAGTTTATTTAAGTAATCAATTCAAATTATTTGCAAAAAAATCATATAAAAACATTTTGTGTTTAGATCTATTTTACGGATATGAAATAAGCCCCAAAAAATTTTATGAAATAAACCCCAAATTTTTAAAAAATGAAATAAGCCCCAAAAGAAATGAAATAAACCCCAAAGAAAAAATTTGAAAATTTTTTGGGGCCTATTTCATTGGGGTTTATTTCGTGCCACCAACTTTGCCTATGTGAACCTGGTCTTAATATTAAAGAAAAAACAAATAAATTGCAAGTGGATTGGTAAAATAAAACAAATTTTTATATTGAGTCTCACAATCAATTAAACGCATGCTCAGATCTTATTAAAATATATTGGGTAATAATTCATTTAATTATATTTAATTAATTTAATAATTAGGAATTATTTCATTATCAAATAACACTTAAACGATCTTATGACGAATAGAATATATTTTGCTCTAACGAATTTTGGCATGGCTTACGGAAATTCCGCTCTATATATGCCGAATAGTGGAATCATCTTGCCGGGCTTGAAATTTTAATCCTCTGGGTAACCCAAAAGCGGAACACTTTTTCTACAAAAACGTCCGAGACTATTGTTTAACAATTCTAAATTTATTTTTAGAGGATATGCTAAAGGAATTTTTAAAAGTCTGAACAATGTCTGCCAAATCATGGAATGTTCCGAATTAAAATTAGGAATTTGTCGCAATTTCTAAAAATTTCTTGTAAAATTTTAGACTCAAGAACTAGTCCAGTTTTTTTCACTCTTCTTGAGCCAGTAATTTCAGTTATAAAGCGTGTCCGTTATTGAATGTAAGATTTGAATTTATCGGTATTTTTAAATAAATTTTTGGCGACACAAAAAATAATTTTGCAGCTGGCTGTTTAGGGTTAGAACAATGTGTTATCATTATTGAACAATATCCTTAAATTTATGAAAATACAATGAAAAAATAAATGAAATTAAAAAATTTTCGGGAAATTGTTTACTTTTGCAGCTACATAAGCGCTACCTAAACGGTATTAAGAATCATTCCTAGGAAGTTCATATGTTTATTGGTTTATTGAGATCTTAGGTACATTTTTTTAGTTCATTGTTTTCTTGAATTTTTAACGGTTTGCTACCTATGGACCTGAACAGTGGAACAAAGGTTAAAAAATCGATTTTTTTTATTTTTTGCGATTTTCATCTTGAAGATAAAGATTTTTTGATTTTATATGTTCACAATTTTTGTTTTTTACAACTTTGCCTTAGAGAGTAAATCAAAATTCTGGACGATTTGCAAAATATGAACCTGAGAAAATGATCAGTATTTTGTAAAAATGACACCGAGGACCTAAATCTTTGGGAGCCCATAGAAAAAATGCACGACTTTGGGCAAAACTGGGAGACATGGGTCTTCTTATTTTGGTCTTTTATCACGAAGTGGTGTTCGTATAAGGTTATTTTTCTATAACTTAACAAATTACACACATGTTATGGATACAGATAGATTGTTTGACCGACATAAAAAATCCTTTGCATTTTTCTAGAGCGTTAAGGCAGTACAAACAAAAATTCACCCGAACAGTACAAACTAAAAATAGAGATAAATCGTTTTCAGTATACATACATATTTTTTATGAAATATCTACTTGCTATGAGTGCTCTTGTAGTAAATGAACAGGGAGATAAAAACAAATACAAAATTCATCAAAAGTAAAAAAAAAACATTGTTATCTCGACGTGACGTTTATTATATGTAAACCTCTGATATAGACCTCAACAATCATTTTGTATATATTTTTTTTGTCTGTATTGAAGATATCCCTATAAAAACTCAATGCCGGTTCAATCTCTTTACTTCAAGTTATTCTTTTTCATGCTTTTTATTACTTTTTTTTGTGGTATTCAGTGTATTTTCCTATAAGGTGGCACAGGAATTTGCAGTAAAATCCCAACCTGAGCAATGCAACAAGTGCAACAGATAAAATATTTGTGGCTAAAGAATAAAACAAAAGACAACATCGATAAAATAATATGTGTGTTGCTTGTGGCTTCGTGACCTTTTAGCAGACAATGGACAGTCAATAGGTTTACTTTTTAAGATAATTTTCATTTTACAAACTGTGAAAAAGTAAAAATGAAAAAAATATCTCATGAAATGAATTATTATTGGTCATAACGATTAGTATCTGTATGCTTTAACATGCCATTGTTTTTAAATGTTTTTCGACAGTTTTATTTTCATCTCCTCCAGTTTGTTTTTAGTTTTTAATGTTACGATGCGTATCTGAAGCACATTTTAAACGTGGATGATTTTGAGTTGAATATTGTCCTGTTGCTTGGAATTTCTCTTGTGGGTTATTAAAATATTTTCTTAATAAATTTATAAGTAAAATGTATGGCATATAAAAATATAAATGAATTTGTTAGATAATTTAGCTAATAATCTCTAAGAAATAGAAAATCGATAGCTATTGATTAAATGTCCCCAATGTTTTTTTTCAAAATCCTAGGCTATTAAGTTATAGCGATAGTTTGAAAATTGATCTTTTGAAAATCTTGGAGGAATATGAATTCATTAATACGCAAAATAACATACGAGTACAAATGATAACGAATGTTTTCTTGCCTAAAGCTACCAACCCCACTTTTTTTTCGACTGTTGCTTTGTGTGGAGCAACGAAAATTCATCCCCTTGACAAATAACATTCTCATGCGCCAAAGATAATCTGTTCAGGCGTATTTAAAACTATAAACACTTTCACGACAGCAGGATACAGACTACAACCTGTCAAAAATAGAATACATGTGTGCAAAAGAAACTGATTATTTTCAGGACTACACCGCTACATGGATGCATGTTGCTGTCCATACTTCTTTTGTCGTGTAGTCAAATTAAACTAATTTGTAGTTTATTAATTACGAAAAAGTTGACTATATAACAATATCCAGAGCGAATTAGTGCTAAGAAATATTTTTTTATGTAAAATAAAATAAAATGGAAAATTTTGTGTTCATCTTTTTATAAAATCTTAAAAATTCAATAAATCAATAAAAAGGCCACTGAGTCAATCATATCTCGATGATTGCGAAAATGCACGAAATTTTCCAAAATTTAGAAAACGCCCTAAAATCTTCTTAAACGAGTTAGAAATGCAATTAATATGAAAAACTTACAAAAAACCGCAAAAATGACGAAAATTCGCAATAACTTGCAAACATTAGGAAAATGTAATTGTTTAATATCTTTTAAAAGTCGATGAAACAATAAAAAATATAAAAATTCACCCACATTGCAAAAAACGCGAGATTCCACAAATACTTGCAACGTTTTGAAAAAGGCGTAAAATTTTCTAAAAAGATCTCGAAATATAATGAATGCTAATATATTATACATTCTTTAAGTTTTTACCTCCATTTAGGAAGTATTACGCCTTTTTGAAAAATTGTCAAAAATTTTTTGCGGTTTTTAGGTATTTTTAGGCAGTCATGTACTAGAGGAACTTTGAGATTTATCAGAGATAAGGCGCGTGCAGTGGTACTTTCAAAAAGGAATCATCTAGATTCTACTTGAATGCCTCGGTGTAGAGGGCAGCCACGTAAACCAACTGTAGCGTAATCTAGCAGTCACTGTAACCAACAGCAAGGAATTGCAGTCTACAGTACCGCAAACTACACAGCGTCCAATTACATTGACAAATACCAGACAAAATATTTATGCAACGGCTGCTTGACACCTTGTGTTTAAAACGGCTGCCGTTGCATAAGTCACTTGGACAATTTTCTGTGTTTTAATTATTAAAAGATCTATTGCTGGCACATACAGGTGTGCACTCGTAAAGGCCTTAGAAACTGTTAAGATACGCGCCGTACATTCCCCTTGGGAAACTGAAAGAACTCAAACTGATGTTTAACATAACTAAACGATCATATGTCTCTTGGTTTCCCACACTTTAATTATTAATATTAAGAAGCCACTCAATCATAGGTTTTGGGTATTGTCTAAAATTTATGATTGCCTGGTAAAATATAAAATAAATATATTATAAGAATAGAATTATAGATTTTGAGTGAAGTTCTAGAAAACGCTCATTCAAGTCGTCTAGAACTTCTCATCATTAATATATAAGCTAATGTATTTAGTATTTCAAATTCAATTATTAACTTATACTTAGGAGCTCCAGGAGTGAGCTCTAAGTTATTAAATAAAAATATAAATAATAACGAAAGCAAAAGATCTTTTTCTTTTACACAACCAACCAACCAGGTATTTTCGCGATTTGAGTGATTCTTTGTCATTTTATTGTTTCATTGAATTGTACATTTTGAAAAAACGTAACTTTGAAACAGCAAAAAATCAAAAGTGGCACCTCCGAAATATGAATGAATCAGTTGCTTACTGTGTAGCTGTCGTTTTCAGAATAATAAGGTAGCTGACTACAGGGAGACATTTGTAGCCAGCGGCATTTGTAGTCACGTAGCCGTGTGGCCTGCTGTCGTCAATGTGTTTATAGCTTAACACAGGAAAAGTTTACAAAAATTTCAATTTGACAATAAAAGATGCTAAAATACAAGACAAAGTCATTTTACAGTTGCTAATTGTACAGGGTGGCACTTTAGATACGTTATGTTATATTTTATGAATAGACTTTTTCTTTCTAATTATGTTAAGCTTTGGCATTAATAGACATAACATCTTTGAAATTGTGCCATTTGTTTGCGCTGACCTGACACCATTTTTTTGAGTGTTTCCCTTAACTTTTCTTAGCATTTTAGATCCTAGCGACCTTGTTCCCGAATATCGGCATTAAGATGTTTTGACGGTTCCTGGATTATTGGCATACACATTGCCCTTTAGGTAGCTCCAAAAAAAAAAATTATATCCGACGAACGCAGTGTGAGCTGTAGCTCCATCTTGTTGGAGCCGTGATTCAGGTTTATCTTCTACCTCAGGCCTTAATTTTCAATCTTTGCTCGGTATTAAATGACATTTATATTAACCACAACTTATTTGTCCAATGATCCTTTCTGAAGATATTCGACACTAAGCTGTGCATTAAAGTGCATTTGATGTTCAACAGCTATTCTTGGATTTTGGGTGCTCTCATATTATTCAAATAAAAATTGAGGTGAAAATGGGTATGCTTGCTATGAGTTTTTGAACAAGTTCTTTGTTTTCTAGACATAATTCTTGATAACGACGACTATATTACTATATTACATGGCTGTACAATATTTTGATGTAACTCGTAAACAATTTGATTCTTATATTAAAGAAATTGTGACACGCGCAAAATTCTTTGCAAGGACCTCCTAGACATCATCAGCTGCAGAGAACGTCGCCTAATGGCTGCACGTGAGCAATGTTCACATCGTTTCGAGCTGCACCAGTTCTTCCAGCACGCGAAAGAGCAAAGAGAGCAGCTAATTGATGAGAACGCTCAACCAATCGGTAAATTGTTAGAGCTCTAGGAGAATTTCAAGCATGTGTGTTTTGTGTTTGATTTTTGTGTGATTTTTGTGTTTTAATATTCAAATGCTTTCTTTTTCAACATAAAATTCAAGAACTTTGATTCTTTGTTCTATCCTGACTCTTTCCATAATAAATTTCACATGTTTTTCAAAGTTGATTCGGAAAAAAATATGTTGACAATAAATTTATTCACTAACTAAATCATAACCAAAATACTTATATTAAAAACAGATAGTCTTAAGTGATCAGGTGATAATATTTGTTTATCTCCCAGAGCTGTCAAAATTTGTTTACTTTTAATACAAAGTTGTTAAAATAATTTTCGTTTTGTGTTTACTTAAGTGAATTGTTTTTCCCGGTTTTTGCATCCCTAGACGATTCTTTTAAAAACAAAATGCGTGTGGTTTTTTTAATGTTGTTGTTGTTGTACAATCGAGTATACCTGTTTTTTATATATTTTGATCATAACGTTATTTAGCGCCACCTTGTAAACATGCACGAAATGTCAAAAATAGAAAAATAAAATTTATTTAAAATTTATGTTTACATGAGAGAGAACGTCGGCAGAATAGCAAAACTAAATTGTCAAAATTTATCTTCATGTTTTACAACAGGAACACGTATTTTTATTTTTGTTATAAGATTTCGTCATGTGCAATTACTCATTGAGTAAACATGTACCAGGTCTCTATAATTAGCTAATTTTTAATAAATAACTTAGAAGACCTTTAAACCCATCACATATTCAATTTAATGAAAAACTATATATGTATGTATTCTTATGTAAATGTAAGTTTTTTTACATTTCATATAAGAAGATTGTTTGATAAAATTTATTATAACAACGCTCTCATAATAATTATTATAACACTGCAGCAATAACACTAATTTCAAGTCTACACGTAAGAAATTTAAGTTTCTTGATAGAAAAATATCAAATATTGTGTCAGGCTTAGACTCTGTACATGTAATATAATATCAAAGCTCATTTTTTTAGCAAACGACCATTTCAATCGTAGAGGGAATTGTCTTACGTAATTACTTCAAATAGGTGGGTGCTGCCCCAGTCTGTGGTATGGTTTCTTTAGATAAGAATTAGTGTGCCATCGTTTTGTTAACGTTGTTCTGTTTAAGTAACGACGGAATGGCACTGGTCACTAAACAGTACCGGTAGCCGGGCGTTTCCATAAAACTGACCCCTTACAGCTCAAAAATAAAATTATTATTATTACTATATTTTTCCGCTAATTTGACACAAAAGAAATGTATCTGTCATTTTCCGAAGGATTACTATTTAATGTTTTTGATACTAACAAAAATAAAAGCCGACATACAATTACGAAAACATTGGGAAATTATTAAACTCATCGTAGACATTAAGCAACAGCATTATTTTAAAAAAAATAATATAAATTCGGTGCAACCGGGCTTAACAGGCGTATCAACTTTAAAAATGAACATCCTAAAACGCTTGCATTATAATGACGTTTATTGTTTATCTGAAAGCGAACAAAACTATGCAAAAAACTTAGCACACAAATCTTTCGCAATAGAATATAGCTTTTCGTTTAAGAATTTTTTTTACCCATAATCAAGGCGGATTCATAGCGGGTGAACTTAATACTACAATAAGTACATTGTCAAAAATATTTTACTGAGGCGAAAATATAAAATAATGAAAATTCTTATTATTTCAAAAAGTTTTGTTTTTAAGGGTTGTTTTTTTTATTGATCTGTTTTGATTGTCAAAATTTATTTATATTTGATTTATATAAAGTGTTTAACGTTTGATTTTGATATTTCAAAGCGAATTGAGGCGAGTCTACCTGTTATGAATTTGCCTTGACTTGAATGTAAATAGAAGAAATAAATAAATTTTGACATCCAACTATAGTTAGCCTTGAATGAAACTAAAAATAAGTTCTTAGCTGCGCCATCAAGTCTACCTGTTGTGAATTCGCCTTGTCCATTACAAATAAATTCAAATGCAAAAAAAGTTTAACTTTTTAAAAAAATTTTTTGGTAACTATTTTTTTTGGTTTGAAAATAAACCCATTCCATAAACAAAACATTTCAAAGAATTTAATCAGACTTTTTACTTGACACATGGTGTGCAAAATATTACAATACATGATGTTTGTTTCCGAAATTCGAAAACAGCACATTTTTAAATTAACGACCGTTATTTTTTTTTAATGATCGAAAAAGTATTCTTTTGGTTGCAACCGATCTTTGACTTTTTCATTGTCAAAATACTTAATAGTTATTTTACTAATAGAAAATTTTTCCTTCAGTTTAATAAATTGTTTTCTGATTATAGTAATGTTCTCTGTGGTGTCCCTCAAGGTTCGATTTTGACTCTACATCTTTATAACATTTTTAGGAATGACTTTTTTTCATATTGGCTTAAATTCTGTTGCTTTATTATATGCAGACGACTCTCTTGTTTACTCTCATAATAAATCTCCTCGTCTGGCCTTAGAACAAGTTTCTGAGCATTTGGAAATTATTAACCAATTTTATGTCGATTGGGGTGTTAAGTTAAACATCTCAAAGTGTAAGGCGATCTGTTTACGAAATGCTTCAGGTAAATGTAGGGGGTTTGTTGTTGCAGAGAGTAAACAATTGAGGTTGTGCATGAATAATATTGTAATTCCTTTTAAGAATGATAATGAAATAACCTTTAATAAACTCTTGAAATTTAACAAAGAGGCTCGCTTGGTGTTGTCAAAAGCATATCTATATCCTATAGGATATTAGGTTCTTTTTCTAAAATACTTCGTAATAAACGTGTACCTGTAAACACTAAACTTTTGCTTTACAAAACGAGTTTAAGACCGATTATTCTATATGGATTTCTTGTCTCTCCAACTGTTATATATAAAGGAAATAACAATTTTTGAAAGAAAAATTGTGCGAAACTCTATTGGAAAACATTTTGAATTGTTTTGCAAACGGTATTCAAATTGTTTTATATACAAAAAATCTAAAGTAACACCTGTAGGACTTTACGTTTGTAACATCCTTAGGAGATTTATTTTAAGATCTTGTTTTCATGATAACAAACTTATATCAGATATATACGAAAATCAAAAACTTTTTAGTTGGTCAAATATAAATTATTTATCTCCCACTGGATATTTGAATGAAACTGCACCACCTTTCGATTTGTCAACTTCTTTAAAACATGAATTGTACAAGGCACACATAGCGGTTAGTCCGGTATGTCTGTACATACTTTATATATTTTTTCTTGTTTTTTTGTGCATTTTTGTTTTTATTCCCTTCCGGTTTTGTTTTGTTTTTGTTTTATTTAATTATTTTTTAATTAGGTTTAAGTTAATATTTAAATTAGTTTTAAGCTTATTCTTAGATACGAGATTCTCTCTCAAGCCATGTTAAGCCCCGGGAGCAAGGGCGTAATTCTCAATTAATATTTTATAATAATTATTATATATAGCAAATTACTGTAAGTAGGTTACTGTTTCGTTTTTATGTTAATTAGGATATTACTTTTTAGTTCTAAGATTTCTTATGTTTGGTATTCATTTCAATTGTATTGTTTTTTATAAAAGATCAATAAAATATACCTTCCCTTAGCTTACCTTTGAGACTGCAGCAATTAAGAGAATGATATTTTAGATATGAGTGATATTGATAATTGTTTTATTATTGTTATTGTTAAATTGAAAGGAGTTAATTTTTTTTAAGAACGTTGTTGTTATTATATACGTTGAAAACTTGTTTGTAAGATTGCTTATTATTGTTTGTATGAACAGTTTTTATTTCAATTATATGAAAAACAAAATTAAAGAAAACAAGAAACCACCGCTTGAAAATGTTACTGTTGTTGTTTTATTTATAAAGAAACACTAAGAATTGTAAATATGTAAATATTATTTAGTATTTTTTATTTTATTTAAAATATTGTTTTGTTGATTTTGAGAAAAACAAAGTGCAGAATAATTAATTTTGCAATGTAAATGCAAGACACATTAAATTGTTTCAAATTTTTCGGTTTTAAACGGAAAATAAACGATAGGTACCAACCAGAGTTTAAAAAAGTACGTGTTACTCTCACGACAGACGATTGTGTATGTTGCCTTGGTTGCTACCGATGCATGAACTTTCGTAGGTTCAAAATTAAGCAATCCTTGTGCTACATTTGCTTAGGTTGGCGTTTTATTTAAAAAATCTCTGAAAATCGCTAACGTTAGTTTGGAAACATGCAACAATCTATGGACATGTACATCACAGCGCCTTCCTTCATCAAAATTGTAGCAAAATAAAATAATTATTTAATGTTTTTAAAAAATAAACTTCAAAAATTACCTTGGAAGTTCCATTACTTTAAAGTTAAATTATCTCCTATTTCTTTATCGTGGTAAATAATCAATTTATAGTGATGTTTCGATTGTACGCAGCCTGTTTGGTTTTGGCTCTAATTTTCAAGGATACACAAAGTGAATATACTGAAAGATGCATGTTTTTACATGACAATCAATTTGAAGAATATTGTCGTGGTGTCTATCCTCAAGAAGTTTCAATAAAATATCATGATGATTGGATAAAGATTGGGGAAACCTTTGTTATTTACCAATCGATAAAGGAGCCCACAGAATATGTGCTCTCCTTCAAGCAGTCTCCTTTACATGCATGTGAAGTTATTGAAATTTTTGACACCGACAATATCTTCTGCATTTTCAACCCACAACTTCTTCGAAAGCCAAAAATCATACTTTTATATTTAGCACTTGATGCTTGTTTTCCAATAAATTTGTACATCACAGATGATTTGCTGCGGATTTGCTTAAATCAAAATAAACGAAGTGACAAGTTCGAAAAATCAACTAAAACCATGTTGCACTACACATTGGATGAGCTGGTATATAGCAAAGGCGTCAATGTAGCTGTGAATATTAATTTGATGGTGGCTGTATATCATTTAAGCATCAAATATTTAATTGCATTTGTTTGCAGAAAAATTAGTTTGTTTTGAACAGTTCACAGTAACACTGTAGAATATTGTTCTAATTTCTTTCTTCTATAACAAACAATGTATTGGAGCGTTTAAATAATTTAAAACAGATCAGTGCATTTGAAATTTCAGTTAAACGACGAAATAAAAAAAATTCTTTCATGCAATAAATTGTAGTTAATTGAAATTATTACATTTGCAATAAATTTCATGGACTTTGTTTTAAGGTGAAGTTGAAATGAACAAGTCTTCCAGTCACTCCTTGTACAGTGATGAATAAATATATAAAAGCAGTGCTGGGGGTTTGTTTTAATTTGCTATGCAAATAAGAAAATTTTCAAAATCACTGCAAATGGATTGCCAAAATCAATAAAATTTAAAACATATTTATGGTAAAAATACAAGATCATAGAATATCTATCAAAAGCAGATTTTTCGCTCTGTAGATAAGATGCGATCATTTTGCTGGGGTCTTCGAATTAATCTAAATACCGAACGACCATGTTAACAATTACGGAGCAAAATTCACCAGATGCCAATGCCTGCATAAAGAGAAACATGGTCATGTTCCCATTGATGTTCCATCGTGTATACCAATGATTCACGCACAAACTCGTGTTTCCCTTTTGATCCCTCAGATGTATTTTTTTATATATATGTATTGCGTTTCCAAACACAATGTTTCATCGTGTATATCGATGTTTATTATTTTGTTGTCTCCTTTCGTTGAGAACAGAGTTAGTTTTGTACGGAGTTTTCATACTACTTGTACATGAATTTTATTAAATTTATAATAAATTTTCCTAATTTGTACATGTTTACAAGAAATATAAACAAAATAAAATACAAGTAACGTAAGTAAGAAATAAAATGTTTGTTTTTTTAAATGAAAGTTTGTTTTTTAAAAGAAATATATGTATTTCATAAAATGATGCTTTCATATTTACCTTCCTCGCAGTCAAAAGATGAAAATGGGTTGGAGCGTATTAGAAAATAAATGCAGAATGAGAGCGACGTTCTGTCCTTTCCAACGAGAGTGTAAGTAAAAAATTTTGTATGTTGTAGCAAATAAATTCTTTCGTCCGGAAAAAAATTTTACTGACAGAGAGTTTTCTGGAACACGATTCACTTATTTTTTAAATATGTTCCGGAATATCAAATGATGTAAAACCTTAAAACATTACAATCCGGCAACTCAGTTCAACTTTAGTCAGTCAAGAATTCAAATTCAACCATTTCAAGTTGAGACTTGTCTAAATGAAATAATTTCCTTCTCTCAAGAATAGAGACACCAAACTACATTTGAAAAAAATTTATCCGGACAGAAATTTTACGGGTGAATCCAGCATTAGACAGTGGTTTAGATTGTCGCTCGGCGAATTCACAACAGGTGGCCTCGAGAGATCAGGTGACTCAATTCGATGGAATTTTGGTTGTCAACCCCTAATACCTTGAGAGATTATTATGCTGCTGTACGGATTGAAGAGGTATGGCATTTATCAGTGCTGGTTATATAACTGTGGTGGCAGGTGCTAAACTGCTGCGACTTACAGATGTGCCATGAATAAAGTTTAACGTAGTATTTATACGAGTAACCGTAGCCAGAGTGCCAGTAGCTGTAACCGACACTGCAGTAGTACGAATGGGTGTAACTAAACTTTGACTTGCAGGCAAAAAGCATTACTCTGTGCTGCAGGTACGCCTACACTAACAGCCATCATTTGTGTGGCCGTAACATTAGCATGGGGCAAATAAGTGGCTAGCGTTGCTTATTAGCAACTGCAATCGAAGTATTTAATACTTACATGGTTGGAGCTGCAACTGCTTGTTCTGCCACCTGCGTGTCTAAATAATTGACGTGATATATTTCGAACACATTTCGCACTATTTGTGCCTTTGCAGGTATGGTTGGTATGGTTGGGGATGTCGTATCCGAAATATTTTCTATGTCCAGTTTCTCTTAGACATTTTTATATCCACACATTCACAAGACATACATACATATTTTCATTTTTTTATATTATTTTATTTTCTCTTAAATTTGTATACCGTTTTTGAGTTATCTGTCCTAATTTTCAAAGCAAGTCCAGATGAGACTACCTGTTGTGGATTTGTCTTAGCATATCAACGGCAGTGCCACTAAATCTGCTGCTAGCCGCATTACTTTCCCTTCTGGCTACTGGTTTCTTTCAGCATTGGAATGTGCCAAAGCAGGATTAGCAAAATAGTGACAAAGGTGGCCAAGGAAATGGATTTTGCAATCGATTTGTTCTTCTAAATTCGGATGCTCGGAAATAAAACTTACATTTTGCACAATTTATTGATTGCTATTAAAATTGAGAAAGCCATTTGTTTTGTTTACGATAGACTTTTTGGTATCGAACACTATTTGCAATGATGACACTCTATCGAAGACTCTCTATCGAAATCCATCATCTCAAGTTTTATTTATTTTTGTTGGATATCGAGTGCCATAATTCCGAAACAAAAATAATAGCTTCATACCAAAAGCGGTAATTAGACCCCAGGTTTCTTACACATGATTTTACTAATACTTCTTCGAGTGTACACGGCAAATTCTAAGCCGATGTGGTCATTAGTCTATACTAATTTTAAACTAAATAAAGAAACCATCAACTTTATTAAGTAACAATTTCATTTTAAAACAAAGTCTGGCAGGAATTTGCTAAGTATCATAATGCCATCTCCCAAATTCAATTTACTTTATGCGTCATTTAAAATTGGATCTATTTGCTGGCTTTATGCGGACATCTGAACGAAGTCATATTATACGCGCGAAGCAATCTCGCAATACATCGGTTGGCGTTCAAGATTTATTTCAATATCCCTAGGATGTTCTACAACCTTTTCACCACTAAGTGCACCTTATGGTCTGGCCAGAACACAGTTAAAAACCTAAAATAAATGTTGTGCTTGTTTCTTGTTTAATTATTTAGCTATGGGACTATTTTGTAATATATTAAAATTATTCTTTTAAAGAGTCAATGCAAATGTTTGTTTTCATCTCTTTGCCATGTTGAAGTCATATACATACATAGATTTGTTGCAGTTGTCACAGCAAAAACTAGCTTTTCGCTAAGTTATAGTTTTACAAATAACGTACAACGGACGGTAATTAGATGAGCTTGATTGTTAGACAGATCAAGATATATATCCTGCGCTTTGCGGTTTGTTTACCTTTACCTTACCTTATTCACCATATCTGGTGTAAAAATGTCCTTAAAAATTTGTAAAGGGTTTAGCAGATATTTTCGATATGGATCGAATAAGCCCGCTTTGCTGAAAAACTTTTCACCATCTTCAGCATCCTTTTCTTCTATATCATCATCATTATCACGTCATCAAACTCCTCAGCGTGCTCCATATATCATTTTCTTCGTAAGACACACAATCGATGGCAGCATTTCCAGGCACATAATCATCCTTCTCTTCACTTGTAGCATACGCTTCTACATCATCATCACTAATGCTTAGAGATTCCATCATCATATTTTCAGCAAGTGTAAACCGCCAAATTTTGTTGATTTTTTAACTACCATGACAACAATATTTAAATCTTAAGCCTTATCATTTTCCAATTTTTACTCCTTTAGGCAGAATTAGCGGAGCGCACCGGTACCATACTGTATCAGCTGTTCGTCTATGTTATGGGAAAAGCAATACAAAAGCTTACAGAATTTAAATGTACCGTAGTAGCAACGTACCAATCTGTATAAAATAGAAATTCCTAACGTTGTGACGTGACATTTGTAAGCCAGTGATGGGGCTGTTTCTTTGGAACAACTTAAGGGGGTATTTCCGTTCTTATATTTTGGTACTTTTTGATAATAATATTTGTGTACTTTTGACAAAACAACTTAAAATAATGTATTTTTACATATATATGTACATACATATCGTCATATATAATGCAAAACGGCCTATTTATTTTTATTTTAATTTTTCAGGAGAGACAAAAAGCTTAATGAAAAGCAAACTATTGTGATAATAAAAACTATTTTTTCTAGGTAGTATCATTAATAAAAGCGGAATTAATGATACTATGCTGAAAAGGACAATATTTGTTATCACAATAGTTTGCTTTTGATTAAGTTTTGTATCTCTAGTGAAAATTTTGTTATAATGTAGATAGGCCCTTTTGCATTTGATAAGACGATACATATGCTTAGGTGTATATAATAAACAAATACATATATTATATAAATGTGATATGTGCGTATATACATATAAAATAATTTTAATGGTATAAATTTTTTTGTATGCACATATAAACACTTATTTGTTGTTTATATTTTATATTATAATATAAATGTGAAATAATAAATAGTTTTTATATACATTCTTAAACAAAATAAAGTTCTGATATTTAAATATCTTGGTACTTTTGCTGCACAAGTAAATTTATAGTTTGACTACAACACTTATAAAGCACAAAACAAACTAAAAAAAACCTTTATAAGAAGCTGGATCTTGACCCTTGACATTGTCCCAAAAAAAATCAACAGTATTTAATATAACGAGTACTATTAGGCTGATGATGATTTTGAAAGTGTTATTGCATGATTTAATGCAGGTTGCTATGCGTAAAGAAACCAAAAAATTCGCTGCTTTATACTTTGCAAAATCTTGAATTTGAAAATAAATATAGAGAAATTGTGCGCGCAGACTTTGCGAGAATAGAATTTGCCGTTCTCGCAAAGTTAATGATTTACATATATTGACACAACAGCAATCCAAAAGCGAAAACAACGCCGCCTAATAAGATACTTTTAAAAACTTTACAAAGTAAACTTTGTCAAGCATATTCATAAAAGTAACCTATGGTCCAGCCAGACCATAAGGCGCACTAAGCAAACTTTTTATAATAGGGGGTTTTTTCGCCCCATGTGACCCAATTGATTCCAATTTTTTTATTCGATTCGAGACTATTTACTTTTAGACTTAATTTTTCAAAACTTTTACCACGAAAAATACATTGCATATAAAAGTCATTTATGGTCTGACCAGACCATGAAGGTCATCTAAGTGATATACGAGTACATACACAGTATTTATTCATATATGTATATATATATATATATAAATATATATATATGTATATTAATTTATGACAGTTTTTCAAATGCACATATGTGCTCCCAATCTGACAGTGCTGCTGCTATCAAGCGCTTAATTTTGAAAATTTCTAATGCAATACTATTGTGCTGCTAATCAAATGCTCTCTGCTATTAATGACATAATATACTTTGCAGAGTATCTTGCTGTTGATTCTCCGCAGTTGTTTTTTTTCATTCACTCGAACTCATGCGTTCACTGTTAGTCCGTCGAATGCATTTATTTTAGATGTTTGATCATAAATTTCATTCACATTATTTTCGCTCTTCATTTTGCTTTTAGTGGATTGCGAAAATTTATTTTATTTACGTTTATTTTTTCTCTCTTTGTCTACATTTCAATTTATTGCTACTCATCGTAATGTTTAAATGTGTGCACAAATATTTTTAATTTAATTTATTTTATAAAAAAAAACAAATACAAAAATTTGGAGCTGTTTATCTTCACCGCACCCTAATCAGTGAATTATAGTTATTCGATTAAACATCCGATATATATGAGCAACAAGTTAATGCATCGATTAAAGTATTTTTGACAAAAACCAAAATTTATTAGATACAAAGAAGGATGCTAAATTTAACTGACTTTTTGAGATGTTTGCCCAATTCTGTTAAATTATTTCTTCATCACATGTCGGGTCAGAGAACAGAAAATTACGATTAATTAAAAGTTTTGCTTTTCCTTCAGGAATCAGTTCGTAGTTATATTTATATGGTTCGGTATTAATACCGAAAGCAAAAACTATTTTTTTCGCTGCTTTTAATCCAAAGTGATGATTATTTTTGGCTAAAGTTCGTAACATATTTAGTCAGAGAGAATTGGACATGAGACAATATTTCGAAGGAACAAGGGAAATTTTAACACTAATTTCAACTTACACGGCAGAACAGAAACAACGTTGTTTTTCGGGAGCCGCTACACTCCCATCGTCAGTTTTCATGCGTGTTTTCATGTATCCGTCACTTTTTAGGTGGCTCGGTTGAATATGACTTCAAATTTGTATTTATACAAATTATGACTAGAAAAAGAATACGAGAGCTATTTGTATAGTGGAAGGTATTGTTCGTTGTTTTTAAAGTAAACGCAACTTTACCACGATCAATAAGAAAATTGATGTTAAATCTAGCATATTTTCTGAACGCACCATATATTAGAGTAAGTGATGAAATAAACTTCCAAAGGGCCATTCGCATGGGTAAGTACCCTACGATTTTCCAGGCGGAAGTATATTCCATCTTAATTTGTGCTAGAGAATGCTTGAGGAGAAAATGTAAAATGTAACATATCTGTATCTTCTTGATGTCAGATAGTCAGGCACCGCTCAAGGCCATAATATTTTATGATATCGGGTTGAGTGGGGTCATGGACTGCATTACATCTTTAGATGAACTTAATGGTCAAAACAAACTGACTTTATGCTGGGTGCCTGGCTATGAAGGCTTGAAACAAACAGGCTCAGTGTCTAGCTAACAGAGTAACTCTTTGGCTCAGATGGAATTAAATCGCCACTGGGGAGCTCTTCAGAGTCCTTGACAAGCAAAACGTTTTATTATGTTATCGCAAAACAAATCTCAAAAATTATTCCTAATTGACAGAAATGACCTTAGATTACTAACGGGATGGTTTACCGGACACTGCGGTCTCAGGCGACACCAGTCATTATTGACAATTCTGAGACTAAGCTTTGCAAACTCTGCGAAACGCAAGAAGAGACGCCGCAGCACTTTCTCTGTGACTGTCCGGCGGTAGCGGAGCGCAGAATGAAGTTCCTTGTAGGCGTCTTTATTACTCCAAGTGAAATATACAATTTCTCAGCGTGTAGGGTAATTGACTTTATTCGTAGCCTTAATCTACTTTAGCGATCAGTCGGGCTGCACAAAAGATATATTATTGGGTCGCAGTGTTTATGTCCTTTGCATAATAATAAATGACAAATAATAAACATTCTATACAATTAATTATCCTATTAATGTGTGAAGTTAAATGGAAAATAGACAGGAAGTGATATTCACACTTAGTAGAAAGAACTTTACTCTCAATAGGCGTGGTGAAATCAAAAATGTATCAAATTGAAACAGTAGTCGAGGCATTTACACTACAAATTATTTATGTATCATACATAATGCACATTGTTGCATGGCTCTTGTCGTAAGGCTTTCGCTATTAGAAAAATTTGTAACATTAAGAAATGTTAAGTTATTAAATAAATATATGCAGGTAATTTAATTCCATATTATTAGATTGGGTGGTACCGAAGCAAACCGGATTGCAGCTAATTGAAATTAATAAATTTGAATAAGCTATTATTGACATAAGTCCAATGTATGGGCTCAAATGACGCAGCAAACAAATTGAATCGTAACGAAACGAATGGAATGAGACGTGCAGACGAACTCAAAAGCTTTAATGTTAATTAATTTTTTTTACCATCACGTTTTTTTTATTCCATACTACTGTTTTAGTTGAAGAAAAAACTGAAAAGCTAAGAAAATAGAACGGTACTTTTTAGATTTTGAAAAACAAAAAATTGAATCAATTTGAAATTAATTTTTGTTGTTTTTTTTTTGATAGTTTATCAATAAACATGATGACAATTAAAAAAGTTTACTATTCGTTTGGCTGATGTATGAAGAAATGTATTCGTCTTGCGAGCAAGATGTATATCAACGGGTGTTAAAACTAGAATAGAAGCTAAATTTAATTTATAAATATTTATATATGTAACTTATGTAAATTAAGATTTTATTTTTAGATAATTTTTACTATCATTATTAAATTTCTTTCTTTCTATAGTTGAGGAAAAAAAAAAAACAATTCGACTTTACTATTTCTCAATGGAATGCACATTTTTTAAAAAAGACTTGCGTGAAGGCAGTGGATCATCAAAGAAAAATAAACTGTCCGGCGGTAGCGAATAGTCAAAAATAATAATAAATTAGAACAATTATATCTGTATTAAAAAACAAAAATGAATTAAATTAAAATTTATGTTTATGAAAAAAATATTTAAATTTGAACAGCTGCATTGATTACAAATAATTTGAATTGAAAATATATTTTAAAACAATTTTTTAGGAACACAAAAATTTTTGTTGTATTATAAAATCAGGCCATTCAGGTATTAATTAAATAAATAAATATAATAAATAAAAACTAAATAAAATTTAAAAAAAAAACGAAAAAATTTATAATATCAAGAAACAGAGACCAAAATAAAAAGTGTATATAACAAACAATTTTACCAAAATAAAAGAACTTGCTTGCACACTCATAAAAAGATAATTTAACTTTGATATGTATTTGAAAACAAAAAAATAGAAAAAGTTTGTTTAAAAATACATTTCGAATTCAAATTATTTTTATGAGTTCAGCCGAGTTTTTTCTTTTTTTTTTAATAAAATTTATTATTGTTATGTTCGTATTATATCTCATATTATATATATGTACATATATTTATTTTTTGTTTTTTTTTTAATTATAATTTTTTTTTCTTTTTAAGGCAATTTAATTTTACAAATTTTATTTAGTTATTTTATTTATTATATTAATTTATTTAATTAAAACATGAATGACCTGATTTTATAAAACTATACGAATTTTTGTTTTCGATTCTGGTGGAAGCATAAAGGAAATATTTGTTTAATTAATAAAACTATATGAAATTTTCATATCTAAATTTATTTAAAAATTAAAAACTAATGTTAGTTTTATATTGTAGTTTTCAATTTACGCTGCGCTTGTTTGCTCTTTTTGGCTGTAGAAGTAGTAAAAAAGGGATTTTTAAAAAATTTTAGATATGAGGTGTGGTCTCCACGCATTAATTTCATTTGCCGAAATTGTAAAATTTTATTGTGTATAACAATTGCAAGGTGTGGGCAGTGCCATCTGATAATTGGTTTTCTCTTGAGCAATTCTTGCTATTGTTGCAAAATAAAAATTTCGACATTCTGTGAAAAGATGCACAAGATTTACTGCCTGTTTTTGGAAAATGAAATTGTGAGTCATATTTTATATTGAAAACAAAAACAAATTTTCGTATTTTATTGTCAAGCATTTGAAATATGATGCCGCATTATATTTCCTTAGGTAATACTTTAAGGCTTTAAACTAAAAAACGCTTCTTATCATTAAAAAATTGTTTAGTATTTTCAAAAAGGTTTGCTTATATTACAATGAAAGTTATCCAAATTCAAAACTTCTTCCCCCATATTTTTAAATATCTTATAACATATATGAAACGCAGCCTGGATAAATATTCTTTAAAAATATGTTGTTTTTTATATTAATCAGGCTCTAGATTACAAAAGAGATTTAAAAGCTTACTCTTTTGTAAACAAAACAGACGGCTTTACTCAAAAAAATTCCTGAAGAAGAGCACCGAAGGTGTTCGAAATATCGAATAAAAATAATATATAAAAATGTTAAACAATAATAAATAAAACAAAAAGAAAGAAGTTTTATTTTCAATAATATGACCTAGAGCCTGATTAATATAAAAAAGCCATATTTACAACTAAGGTCGAATAAACAAGAAATTCTTATTTATTCTTTAAAAATATATTTTAAAAATCTACATGCATTCGCCGCAGGTACACTTGTCGGTGGATCATTGACGACTAAATAAAAAGCAGAAAATTTTGTGTGAAGAATGTGTGTAAATTAAATAAATGTAAATTAAATAAATGCTCTAATTATAATGATCAATTAAAAAATAATTAATAACATAAAAGGCCTTACATGTTACCAAATGAATTGAACATAATAAAATATTTTTCGCAGATCATTAATTTAAAATTAAATGCGAGTGTTTTCTGAATAACTATTAATAAAAAAAAATTTATAAAAAAATATAAAAAAAATTTATAAGCATCTGCCGCGTGTGCATTCGTATCTTTCTCATCGACGACTAAATGAAGAGCATAAGAATCTGTCTGCAGAATGTGTGTGAGGTAATTTCCACAATTGTGTCATGGGCTGCGCATCAATGATGCAACTACGAAACTTATGGTCACACATACCAGCAAAAACTACCGGTTTGGCCGAAGCATACTTTTAAGCAAGAATTTTATTTTTTTTGTTGTACCTCATGAGGCATGATTTTTCTTCGAGATGTTCTACTTGGGAGCTGTCTATTTTAATATAAAACTTGAATTCCATCCAAGTCAATCATCCTTAAACTCAAATCTTGTTTATATGAAATCGTTAAATAAAAAAATCAAGCCGTGTGCATTCATTTGAGTCTCGCTCTCTCTCTTTTCCATTCAATAAATGAAAGTTTAAAAATAAGTTAAGGTATCTTTGCTTCCTTTTGTACATCCTCTGAAGCGCTTCAAAACAGCTCATTTAGAAAGCGTGCAGACCTTGTACTGCTTTCAGAAACAGTTTTTTTGCTGCAATGTGTGACCAAATTTTAGACGCATTCAATTATTTTTATTATGGAATAAATAAAAAACTCCTAAAATTATTATTTCAAAAAGCTGTTATGGAGCAGGCTTTTTAGCTAGTCTATATAAATAATGTTCATGCCAAAACATAAGTAGACCTTAAACCGTATTTTTGAAAAGTTGCAAGCCACTTATCAAAAACTACAAAACTAAAAAAACTTCTAAAAAACAAATAAGAATTTCAAAATTTATAAAAGTATAAAGCAAGAACATGATTTAACCCCTTGTCGACCGACGGTACTTATAAGTACCATAACAATAATGAGCTTACAATACGAAAATGAAAAATAGTTTCATTCTTATTGCCCAAAGGTACTTTTAAGTACACTATAATATTTGAAATAATGAATTTTGTTTGCCTATTGGCAACCTCGCTTATCCATGATAACGGTAAACTGAAATTTGTTTCTACCGTACACATGAGGTTTTGCGACAGTGTTTTAAATTGCCGAAAAGAAAAATATTATGACTGCTGTTGCTCCAAAAGTGTATTATTAGCAAAGAATAATTAGTTTTGTGCACATAATTTTGTTTTCTTAGAAAAAAATTGTTAGTTGACTCTTATTTTGGAAATAATTATTTGGAAATCACCATGGACTGGTGACTACCGTTGGGCTGTGTGTGCTAGTTTTTTTCACTATTACATCAAAATTTTATTGTTTCACACTTATAGAATTATGTCTGGATTTGGTGCCAAACGTCTTGGTACAGATGAAATTCTGACCATTCTGGAATCGATTCCAGTTGATAATAATGATGACACAGATATCGAAATTGATGAGATAAATGAGCCGGGTGATGACACATTGAAGGGATATATAGATGACTTGCTAGATGAAATTGATTCACCCAACAATGAC
This sequence comes from Gymnocheta viridis, assembly GCA_956483585.1. Taxonomy (NCBI): domain Eukaryota; kingdom Metazoa; phylum Arthropoda; class Insecta; order Diptera; family Tachinidae; genus Gymnocheta; species Gymnocheta viridis. The sequence goes on along the minus strand of OY101441.1, from coordinate 60,287,700 downwards.
GTTGAAAGTTATTCTGAGAATGAGGAGAAAACAATTCAAATAACTCCAAGCAGCAGCAAAGATCAAAATACAGATGCCGAGCCAAATCGCCGATGGAAATTCAAATCCAATGAAACAAATATTCCAGAATTCTCCCTACCGGAGGGACCTGTAGAAGGAATATTTGATAATAGCACCACCCCTACTGAATATATTCTTCTATTTATTGCCGATATAGCGGAAAATATAATATTTCAATCAAATTTATATGCCACCCAGAGGAACAAAACCTTAAATTAAAAAAAAAAATGAGTTTTACGCTTTTTTAGGCATAAACTTTTTTATGGGGTATCACAAACTTCCCAGTTGGAAAAACTATTGGAATACAAGTGATGATTTTTGTCTGCCCATAATTGGGAAAACTATGAGCCGTAATAGATTCGACGAAATATTGAGCAACTTGCACGTTAACAATAATTCGAAAATTTTACAAGACAATAAAGATCGCCTCTTCAAACTTCGGCCTATGATTGATCAGTTGAACCACACGTTCCAACAGTTTTACCATGGTACTAGACAACTTTCCGTAGATGAATCGATGATACTGTTCAAAGGTCGAAATGCAATGAAGCAGTACTGTCCAATGAAGCCAATAAAAAGAGGCTATAAATGCTGAATTTGGTCTTGGAGAACGAGTTGTTTTGTCAATGACTGAAAAGGAGTGGGGAAAAAATAAAATAGTTTTTTTTTCGATAATTACTTCACATCAGTCCGTCTTCTCTAAAAATTAAAAACAGAAGGAACATTGGCATGTGAAACAATACGCTGTAATAGAAAAGGAAATCCTAAAAATTTTAATATTGAGAAGAAAATGAAAAGGGGTGATTGGGACTCTAGAGTGTCATGTACCGGCATAAGTTTTTATAAGTGGATGGACAACAAACCAATATTTTTGGCATCGAACTATCATGGAACTGAGCAAACGACTGTTTCTAGGAGAGACTGCAATGGCAACTTGAATGATATAAACTGTCCAGCAATTATCAAGGACTACAACTCGTTTATGGGTGGAGTTGATCACGCTGATCAATTACGAAGTGCCTACGGTCTTGACCGAAAATCAAAGAAATGATGGCACAGAATTTTCTGGGGTATATTAGAGATGACATTTATTAACGCCTATATAATTTACTGTCAGTCTTCCGAAAAAGTAACCCTTTTGGAGTTCAGGCGCTCTGTAGCAATGGGGCTGTTGACTCAAAATAATCCAACCGTAAACCGTAAAATTTGAAAGCAATACCTTCAGATGAGAAATATGTTCCAACTTGTAAGAAACGCCGAGGAAAAACGGAATCAGTTTCAAAGGATGTTCGATTAGGAAATCTAGGAACACATTGGCCAACTTTTGTCGAAACACGGGGAAGATGTGAACTTTGCAGTATAAACAAAATTCAATCGAAGCCCTATTCCAAATGTTCCCATTGTGGTGTTTATTTATGTTGCAATGACAAAAAAATTGTTTCGTTTTGTACCATGGAATAAATGTATAAAAAATTATAAAAGTTACTGAACTACTTCCTAAAGTATTGAAAATATGAATAAAATTTAAACAAATATTTGATTTTTTTTTTAACTTTTGGCTCATGCTGACCCGACGGTACTCAAAAGTACCAGGCCCCCCACGGAGCCTTGCAGCTCCTCCAAAAATTTTAAACTTTGTAAATAGCTTTTTATAGCCTTTACTTTCAGTATTTCATAAAAAAAATAAAACTTTTTTAACGATTTCAAGGCTTGGTCCACAAGGGGTTAAGGTCTATTGATGACTTGACATAACCACAAATGAAATGCTTGTATATATACAGTATATATTTACCACCTACATTAATGTAGCTACAAAATCTTTGTAAATAAATAAATAAATACGACAATAGAAGATTACTTCTCTTTAAAAATGATTAAATTTATATTAATCGAGATTGCCTCGATATCTTTTTTCAAAGATTTAAAAAACTTTTGTTAGTTGAGGGTTTTTAGCTAGTCTATATACATGCATTTCATTGGTGCTAAAGCCAAATCATCAGTAAACATTTAAACAATTAAAAATTAGGTTTAAGGTCTACTGATGATTTGGCTTTAGCACCAATGAAATGCATGTATATAGACTAGCTAAAAACCCTCAACAAACAAAAGTTTTTTCTCTTTAAAAATATAAAAAAACATATGATTCTACTACGCAAGCAAGGTTTTATAAAATAATATTGTATTTAATATTTATTTTTTAGTAAAAAATAGTTTTTATTTCTTAAGTGTTGCGCTAGTCTATCCACATGCATTTCATCGTTGGTTATGCCAAATCATCAGTAGAACTTAACCATATTTTTGAAAAGTTTCAAACCTTTTAGCTTATACAGCAACTTTTAGAAAGCAAATAAGAATTACAAAAATTACTAGAACTTAATCATCGTAAGCTTTGGAACTTACTCCAAAAACACAACAAACATATTATATTCAATAAGAATCTATTTTATTTTTCTTAACCACTTTTGTACAACTAGTCACCCACAACAAATATCAACTTTTTTTGAAATTATATATCGGGGCATATCTCGAACAATAAATTTACTAAATACTTATTTTTTTATTAGCGCGACTACAAGCAAACGAAAATTTATTTGAAAAATTGACAAACCTACATTTCCGTAAGTTTTTTTTACACACAGTTCGTATGAGAATGTGAAATTCGGGCAGAAGTCAGTGCCAGCCTTAATAAGATAATCGAATTATCTGATATTGCCCGGAACTGATAAAATTCGATTGACAATAATTTTGGTTATGAAAATGAATGAATTTTTTATGTGTAGCAGCTGGTGGGTGGCACGTTCTAATTAATTTGTAAGACCATTCGCAACATGTGATCTTAATTGATAAAGTTGTTTTTAATTTTCTTCGGAGCCCATAATACAGCAAAAATACAACATATTCATGTTTGACAATTGAACATATAACTGTTTAGATATTTATATGTTCGTATTTACATAAATATCATTTGGATTTTTTTGTTTTGTTTAAAAGAAAAGTGCTGGGTTTGCCATCTAGTAAGAGGGCCTCATGTTGTTTTGTCCAATTATATTTTGTGTTTTGATTTGTCCACATGTATATGTACATTCACATACATATACACATTTAATAATAACCCTAGACGTTGGGTGCTGTCTACGGATTAAACTTCTAACATTCTGTAACCAGTAATTAAGCCAAACTGGACTTGTGAGATAAACTAATTTAACATATTTTTAAATTGCTGCCATTAATTATAACAGGGGAGGGAAGTTTTTAAGAACTTCTCTAACGTCAACAGCACCTGCTTGTCCAAATATAGTTGCAAGAGTCATCTATTTAACGAAAGAAACTTCTATAGCTATTTTTAAAAATATACATTTCATGTTTAATTTATATCATTTTGATAGAACAAAGTATAACTCACTGTAACAAAAAGTCTACTTGTTTTGGCCTCTTTATTTCAAAATGATCACATACAACTATTTTATTCTATATCTGCTGCCGGTGAATGTGATCAAGTGAATTGTGATGGCTAATAATTTTATCGTCGGATTTTGGCGCAATTAAATTGCGTGTATTCTAATAAACTTATTACGCTATACTTTGTGGGATTTAAATACCTTGCCTATTGCGACTGATCCCAGAAAAAAAACCCAACTTACTTAATAAACTGCTTACGTATGCCATGATATATGTGCGCGATATCCCATCAGGAGCACTTTTTTAAGCTCTTATTTCAGCGTAATGCGTATCTGATAAAATCATATTAACGTTTTGTTGTTTTATATTCGTATTTCATCGTTATTAAATTTTTTTAACTCTGCTGACGACAGCAAAGGATCGCAAGGGAGGTGGTCACCAACTTATAAAGGTGAATTTAATTATAATTCCTCTCAATAAATAATCATAACTAGCAGTTGAATTGGAAAAGAAGTGAATTAAATTGGGCTTAGTTTAGGTCACGGTTTGGAAAGGGCTTAGCTCACCTTTGGGTAGATGTCTTCTCCGTGGTAATAAGTACATAGTTAGTTCTTCAATACAATTCAGTTTATTTTGTATAATTTTATTAACTCTATTTAATGGTACGTATGACCACGAGGGCGGATTGATATTGAAGCTACCTAAGTAGGAAAAAAACTTTTTTTCAAGTACACTTAGTAAGACAATATTCCAAATTTTTTATACCATCTGAATAATATGATTTTGGGAACCCCTCAAAATACGCGTTAGTTTCGGTAATCACTTCTTCGTTTGAGATAAATCTTTTTCCTGCGAGCCATTTGTTTCAAGTTTGGAAACAGGAAAAAGTCACTAGGAGCTAAATCTGGACTATAAGGTGGATGATCAACCCATTCGAAGTGGATTTCACGTAATTTTAGCATCGTATCTAATGCTGTGTGAACCGGTGCGTTGTCTTGAAGAAAGAGCACTTTTTTCTTATTTAAATGTGGTCGTTTTTTCTTGATTGCATCAATCAATCGATCCAATAATGCACGATAATACTTTCCTGTGATTGTGGATCCTTTTTCAAGATAATCGATGAGCAATATTCCGTGTGCACTCCAAAATACAGTGGCCATAACCTTGCCAGCCGATTTCACTGTCTTCGCCTCGGAGCACTTCCACCAGCTTCCACCAATTGCTTCGATTGATTATTAATCGACGCCAAAAATCAACACGATTATTCTTTATCATGTCCAAACACCGCTGTGAACTCGTTTTTGTTCGACAAACGTGGCACCCATCTTGCCGATATCTCTTTCATATGCAAATGTTCATGCAAAATGTTGAACACACGTTCATATGATATGTTTACCATTTCAACAATCTCACGTAACTTGACTCGGCGAACACTCATAACCATATCGAGGATTTTCTTGATATTTTCTTCAGTAACCACCTCTTTTGGCCTTCCTGTTGATGGTATTGTTGCAGTGCTTGTTCGGCCGCGTTTAAATTCAGAAATCCAATATTTTACCATGTAATCTGTAATGTTTATCGAGCTTTCCTTTTGCCTCTTTCGCCGCTTTCCCTTTCAAACAATAGTGTTTAATCACTGCACGAAATTCACTTTTTTTCATTTTTCAAGAAACACAAAAGTTGATTACTTCAAACGACTACAACAAATAAACTAATCGATGAAATCGGGTGAAATTTTAACGGCTGACGTTTGACAGATCAATATCTATCCGCCCTCGTAGATATTTATATATAATTCCTTTAGCGGTAAGTATATATATTAAACAATTTGGTGTAAGTAAATTTTATAGAGTAAGTTCTTGATCACATGAAGGTTAAAATGCAAGGGAGGTTAATTATATGAGATTTCCAGTCGTGTCCTTTGTATTTTTTATAACAACAGCGAATTAACCCATTGGAAGTTTTAATTCCACACATCTGCCACTACAATTTAAGTGCTGCTAAATTTGCATAAAAATAAAAATTCTTTCAAATATAATTCTATTTATAATTTTACTACTCAAATGAGCTTGGGCAATTACTTTTTGTCATACATTACTGAATGTCATTACTCTGAAGCGCATTTGCATATCTGGAAGAGTATGTAATGTTTCCATAATCTCTTATATACTTTGCTCCAACGTGCGGTTGAATCATCGAAGAAGGATTTAGTATTGGAGAAACGCGTGGTTGCATCATGAAAGCAGGATTTAGCGTCCAAGAAACGCGTGGCGCCATTACCGAAAAAAGAGTTAGCTTCAAGGAAATGAAAGGCGGAAATTAGTATAGATGTTCTTGAACCCGGCGCGGACCAAGGTCCATGTTCCTCACAACCAAAACGTAAAAAGGTCTCAAAGAAGACGACGACGAAGAAAAATTTTAAAAATACTTAGTATTGCAAAACATACGTTGTGGTTTTCTCGCGTAGAATGTTTGTTTTTGTGTAAAATACTTTTCTCTGGCATATTATAATAAACTTTTTTTGTTTTATATAAGTTCCCTTTTCATTAATTTTGAAAATCTGACACCGGATTCGTAATCATCGATCCAAAAAAACTCCGAGTAGCAAGTTATCAAAAAAGTAACTAACGAGAAATTGACAAAACAAATTTGTTCACTTCAATAGCTGTTTTCTCGAAAACTTGTTTTCGCACGTAAGGTCCCTTTTCATAGACCAGTTCACATATGAACAATAAAATCAATAAACGAAATTTAGTTTAATATGAAAAACTCAAATACCATAAAAATAAAGTGAACAAGAGAAAAGTGTCGAACGAATTTGTGTTTGTTTTAAATGAAATTGTAAGAAAGAAAAACTACGTGTGACATTGTGGGACTGGTGGTACGTTTACAAGCGATTGACAAAAATATAGTGCAAAAACGGTAATAAATGATGTCAAGTTGGGGAACTAACCGAATAATCTAATCTGTAGTAGAAATATGCTATAAATTACCCCTGATTATCCTGATTTTCTTTTTTTCCCGATACAACGAAATGAAACCCTTGTTTGAGACTGGCTGTAGCACTCCAATGGCAAATGACTCCAGACTTAAAATAAAATGCTGCATTCTCGTTTGCACAACCATTGCTAATGGCAAAGAGGAGCCTTCATGATATAAAATTTATGAATTCTTTTGAGTTCCTATGTTTGATAATTCGTCATTTCTATCGTTTCCACACTGCATTCATGATCGAACATCTAGCATAATGTTAGTTTGTTCTGGCCACCAATTTTGTTCAGCGAAGCTATGACCATATTCATGACCAATCTTACCTCGTGTGTTATTAAGACATTGAACACTATCTTGTAATTTGACATCAGACATATATTTCAGCCCTCATCCTGCTCCTCAAACGTTCTCTACGATAAATAAAGTTGGCACATATATTTCCGTCTGAATGGTAGTCGGGCATTTAACAACGGAATCGAACTATGAAAATGGCTCATTTAACCATTCCCATCTGGAGCATTGTGCTCTAATAACAGCTCAATAAATAACTTTAGTTATTTTGTTTGTTTTTCAATTCTCAAACTAGTAAAAGCATTAGCATTTAAAAATCTTTTGTTTCAAATATTATTTCGTTTAGCGATTAGTAAAATTTATGTTAAAGTTAATTTATATAGATTAGAGAAACCTGTCAAAGAGCATGTAAGAAATTGTGATCAGTGTTGCCAGGAGCTGGAAAAAAACGCCCAAAAAAGCTTAATTATCCAAAACTAAAAGCTAAGAAAAGGTCAAACATTTTTTATTCATAATTCATCGTTTTATTTATTATTAATGAAAAATTAACAAAACATGTAAAAAGTTATTCAAAAAAGCACTTCAACTACATAAACAAAAAAAAATATTACATTGGCCTGAAAAGCATTGAAAATTCTTGTGAAGTACTCTAAGCAATTAAGCTTAATGGCAATCCCAGTTTAATTACAGAAACAAATTTTAGACCTTTTTTAACCCGAAGATCACTTGTTATGCTAGCTACACACATTGCAACGTGTTTATACAACACGTTTGTCGTTCATATTTCTAATTTTTAAAACACACACTGCAACCAAGAATGAAACAATGAACGCATCATCATTTATGTATTTTGTATTCATGAGCTAAGTGAAACAGAAGCGATTATTATTATTGATGAATTGTTTTATGAAGTGGAGGAAAATGAGGTATAACCAAAGAAAAACAGGATATGGTAAAAATTGGTCTTTAAAAAAGAAGAGTTTTCAAATAAAAAACTGTTAAAAGAAAATGATCCAAAAGATTAAAGAAATTATGTGAGAATAGACGAAAAAATTTTTCTAAAAACACGAAATACAAACATATGCACACCATGCTTGTTTTAAATGAACTAAACGCGTACAAAGAATAAACACGACTACACACTATGCAACCAACATCAATGCAATCAGAAAATATAAAAATATTTTGATGTTTATGAAACCTCGAATGCAACATGAAATGAAACCATAAACACGACTAAAGACTATGCAACCTACAATGAAACAAGCCTGGTTGCATAAACATGTTGTAATGTGTGTAGCCAGCAGCATTACTGTCATATTTCCATTACAAATCACCATCGGTCACGAACGCTAATGTACCCCACATTAACAAAGTACACCACATTACCCGCCAATTTTTTCAATAGCTGGTTTATGGGTTTCTTCACTTTCTCTCAAATATCTCTGAAACTTATGTTCCAAGGACTATTTAACTTTCCTGAATGTAAACCTAACATCTGTAGTAGAATACCAGCTGAGATAATTCTAATCAAATTAGGCTTCAAAGCATAATTAAATAAAAAAATAGGTATACCACATTACCCGAACGTACTCTATACCTGGGCAGACTTAAGGCCGAGGAACATACAATCCGTCGTATGTTGCTTTTCTCAACTGACAACTAAGTTGAAATAGAGGATTTCTTATGAGGTTTGTCATATTCCATACGTCTCTGTCAACGTAAAGTACTAAAGTTGGGCAACTTTTAACGTACGTTGAGTGCTTTAACAATATCCTTTTTTTGTTTCGTTTTTATTTAGCTTTTTGTGTTGCCTCGGCTTTAAGAGTCACGGACTAAAACAAAATGGGGAAACCCAAAAGAGACCAAGAAAGACGCGTGTTGGCTATACATGTATACTAATTCAATAAATTTGAAAGTTATAATTGATAAGACGCTAAATCTATCGTCGTCTGTAGGACCCGGGCGTTTGGTGTAAAGCTACAATTATTTGATGATTATATTTGCTGCACTGGTGGAGGTATCAGCTAGATGCATTAAGGCTGTTGCAGTGGTCACACTAAATAGAAACCCGGAAACTTAACATCACTAAAATAAACTATGTAACAATAAATGCTTGTTACTCCAAATGGCCAGCAAATATCCAAAAATCAATAAAAAAAATGCCACCGCGACAAAACATAACCTAAATTTCTTGAGTAACAATGAGCAACCAATTTTCCATTCGGCAAAAAAGGCAAAATCCGCCGACAGTTAAAATTAGCGGAGAAAAATGCGGTGGCAACTGCAGAAAAAGCTAATTCTTTAAAAAGAATGGCTAATGCACTGAAGCAACAGCAGCAGGTATGAATGAATTATTTAAATCCACAAAATGGATAGAAAATATTTTAGAAAATTTTATTATTAAAAATATAAAGTTACATGACAATTGTGATGACGACAAATAAGGATTTGTTGTGATATTTTAATTTATTTAAGAACCTGTTTTGCATTTCTGTTTATGTTAATGTTTGTCCTTTTTACACAAAACAGAACTGTGATATTTTTTTAAGGAGAATGATGTGCAATTGCTCTAAAGAAGATTATATATCAAATAAAAATAAAAAAAATTCCCCGAAGAAGTTGGAAAATGCCAATGAAACTTCGGAATAATATGTAATAAAGAATAATCTTTTATTAAATGGCCATGAAAGACCAAATGTTGAAAATATATTCATTATTCCCATATTTTAAAAATATCAAAATAGCCCTAGCATAGTCGAATAGTCCATTGAAAACTATTAAAAAAACTGATATAAATTTTTCGCGGTTTTCAAAAAAGGTCACCCACAAAACGCGGTAAAGTTGGAAAATTATTTTTTTTTAAATGGTACAGAATAATTAATATTTATACGTAATTGTTGCACTGTTTTTAAGGTATATATTGAAATGAAATTTTTATGGCTTGAGTTCAAATCTGAGTTTTACCCATATCTTCTTAATTTAAGAAATTATTTTTGGATAAATTCATTATTTTATTATGAGAGTACTTTTTAATTGAAACAATTTATTCATCAGACTAGCAGAACGGATCAGTACTGATTTCAAGGTCGCTACACCATCTCAGCAGCGTTCTTTGTTCGATTTTACCACTTTTGACGGTGGATACTAGTGACTAGTAATATCAACTATTTAACCGTATTATTTAACGAATTAGAATACGAAAAGTGCAACTTATTCATTTCTTACAAGTTAGATCAATTTCAGTAAGTACGGAATTCCATCTCTGATTTTTAATTATTCCAAATAATTTCTTATATTAAGAAGATATGGGTAAAACTCAGATTTGAACTCAAGCCATAAAAATTTTATTTCAACATGGTGCAGAATATTTATCCATTATGCAAAAAAACACGCACATTAAATTTGAAATTCATGTCCTTTAATAATTAAGAAACTTTTTAACTTTTTTTCCATTTATTAACAAAATATTACAAAATTTTTCAATACATTTTTGTCTTTAAGGATTTTATAAAATCGCCATTGTGGGTGCGGTTTTTATTTTCAAACGACCCAAAAAAAATGTTTTCGTAAATAACACGTAGTGTTAGGTCCAAAATTTGGTTATACCCCTTCGTTTATGTTTATTTTCTTAATTCATAAAAAGGATATAAGTGTCTAATATATTATATACTTTTATGCGCATTTATTATTTATGCACATAACAGGCATTCTAATTTCCTCATCGCCTATAGGAATCGGAACTATCATTTGCATAAATATCATGAGAGTCTAATAATTTTATTAAATGAAATTAAATAGCATCGAACATAAAGAGGTTTTAACAAGAACTTAGTGTTCTAAAACAAAATAAAACAAAAAAATTAGCTGAAGATGACTAAAATTTTTATTGTATTAGAAAGAGAAAAGTTCGGCAATTATGAATGAAAAATGATATCTGGCAAATGTCCAACACGACCTCGCTGACAGATGTCGATTCTATTTCGTTAATCACATCACGGATTTTGAGTTTTAAGACTGCAATCGATTCGATTGGCTCCATTTAGACTCTGTCCTTAGAATAGCCACACAAAAAATAATCCTGTGGTGTTAAATCACACGATCTGGCTGGACACTTAACAGCTGATTTTTCTGAAACTATGCGATCGGAAAATTTGGCTTGCAATAAATTTATCGTTTCATTGGCTGTGTGACATTTGGCACCGTCCTCAATAACAGAACAAAATTTAGCTGTTAACATCTCGCGATAGCGTTGTCCATTGACCGTTACCACATTTCCAGCCTCATCTTCGAAAAAACGGCCCAATCACGCATGCAAAGGCTTCTCAATAATCGCTCTAGGATTTTCAGAAGCCCAAATGCGGCAATTTAGCTTGTTGACGTACTCTGACAAATGATAATGGGCTTCTTCTGAATAAATGATATTTTCTGAAAAACCAGCGTGATGTTCCTGAATGAATTGAGCGAATCTACGGCGATGTGAATGGTCAATTGGCTTCACTTCTAGCATCAGTTGAATCTTGTAAGGCTTCAAAGCCAAATCCTTGCACAACATTCGCCATAAGGTGGTTTTGGATAACCCCAATTGTTGAGAACGTCGAGGAATTGACAAAATTTGAATTTCCTTCAACATTGTGGCTCACAACTGCGAACACACGTTGGTGTTGGCACGTTTTGTATCCAGCCTGTCGACTCAAATTCAACCACCAAATTCTGTCCGAAAATATCACGAATTTTACGAAATGTAACTTTAACAGAACCACCATTTTCATATTGGATTTTAATTATTTTAGCGCAATTTTCGAGCAAAATTGAATTCATTGTGACAATTGTCAATGCATCTACTACGAATACGTCAAAAAACTAAATATCAACACTATCATATTGTTGGTGTTGTCACAATTGAAATGCAAAGTTCTTGTTGAAAAACCCTTTACATACAATGAAAAATTAAGCATTTTAACTCTACGATACCTTTCTTTAGTTTAAATTATTTTCATGGTACTAAAAAGTATTTTAACCGGAGCGTTACTATAGAGCAAAATACAAGAAATAAGTTTCTTTGCAGCGCTTGTGCATTTCCAACTCAAAAACTTGCGACATTGGACTTCAATCAATGTAATTTTGACATTAGTACATTGGATTAATTTTTTAATGTTTCAAGTTGACTTTATGGGTTTAGTAAAAAATTAAAATTTAGCTTTTTTGAAGATAAATTTAAAATGAAAAAAAGACTATAGAAAAGCCACGAAGCTAAAACGTAAATTTTGAGGCAAAAAGACAAGGAAAGGCCTCGAAAATGCTAAACTGGCATCACTGATTGGGATACAAATTAATTAAAACAGATGATAGTGTGTGTGGTCCATTTTCATTAAATAAATGCATGCTTTACAGGCCCATTTAAATTCCTTAGTATCCTAAAACACTTAACATTTCTTTATGCAAATTAATAACATCACTATATAATTATCAGTATCATTTATTTATAAATATATTTAAAGTTGTTTTGTTACCTTTTGATTTTTGGTAAAAGTTTTGGTTAGAGTTTTGACCTACGTATTTATTTGTGTGTTATGTTTTAGTTTATTTACATGCATATATCTGTGATATCAAGATTTTCTTTTTGGTTACTTTATTTTGTTAATTGAAAAAATAACTGAACTCCTTTGTTGTTGAGTAGCGATCAGAAATTGAATAACAAGTCTAATTTAAAATTTAGCTTTTTGTTTGGTAAAATAAAATATTGAATTTTTCTTGTTGACAAGATATTAGATATCATTAATTGTGAAAGTTTTACAAAACAAAATGAACATTCAATATGAAAAACTTTAACTTTCAGAATTTAAGAAAATGACTTTATTGATTTCGAAAAAATGTGATATCTAAAGTAATTTTACATGAGAAAGTCAAATGCTCAAATGATAATTGTCTAATGTTTAAACGAATTCCACTTGCTACCTCTGCTCATTTAATTTTTGTATATACAATTTTAAAGTCAACTTCACAGCAACGTTGTGTATTGGAAAAAAAGTTTGATTCTTGACAACAAACATTTTAGAACACACAGCTGGTAAATATTGACATCTAAATAACTCATTTAATGACCGATCGAAGACAGCAAAATCGTCAATGCAGCAGATATTGCTAAAAGAGCTAATCAGCCTTATCGTTTGACATGGACCATAGACAATGTCTGATGAAAAATGGAGAATGCGCTAAAAATCCATATTCCAGGAAGTTACGAAACTTGCCCCCGTGGTGAGGAAAAGCAAGCTGCGTTCTTATCATATTTTTGTATTTTTTTCATCTATCCAAACCACGAATGCTGTATAAGTGCGTTGCAGCACAGAAAACACGAATTTCAACCTGCTGATGTATAATTAAAGGCCACAAACTCAACACTTGCATTTAGCGATTGAAACTTGCTTATAGTTTCAGACGTTGATAGTAGTGCTAGCTGTTACCTCCATTGGCTGTTGTGTTCACAGCGAACCATGCAAACGTAAAACTTTAGTATTGAATATGATAGATTGTCTGTAAGGCCTTAGACAGTTGGTGCTACTATTTATGCTGCTCTAAATTGTAATAACGTAACGCAGTAGCCTTGTAAATTTCAATAAAACACAAGACACTATACTTTCTATATCTGTACTATGTCTATTCAATTATAGACACCAAACGTGTTTAATAGTCGAAATCTACTCTACTGTGATTTTACAAGCTATTGAGTTACATTCAAGTTAATTTTTATAGTTTGTGTAAGGACATGACAGAACGTTTTATTTACTATGCTGGATTAAATCATATTTAAATAATAGAACGCAATCAGTAAAATTTAATTCTTCAGTTTCAAGAAAAATTTTGGTACACTCTGGGGTTCCTCAGGGAAATCATATAGGTCCTATATTATTTTTGCTTTTAATTAATAATTTGCCAGAAGTAATAAAAGATTGTAACGTATTAATGTATGCTGACGAAATTTGAAAATATTTTCAAGCGTTAAAGAGACAACAGATCAGCTTAATATTCAAAACGACTTGAATAATTTTTACAACTGGTGCAAATAATGGAGAGTCCTTAACGACTGTACTTTCTCTGATCAAAGATATATTGAATTTAAGATAGAAATTCTACTGAACAGGCCAGTGCCCGTAATAAACAGGAAAAAGACAAATTGGGTTCTGCAAAAACATCTTCTCCACAACCACCTATCATAAACGGCAGGCCCGAAATTGATATTGCGGTTGAAAATCTTAATAATGCTTTCAACTTAGCGACATCTGAAGCTTGCATACCTAGTATCTGCCGGGGTAGGAATAAACCACCATGGTGGAACTCTGAGATAACAAATGCTCGTAAAGAGAGCCGTAAGATTTTCAATGAGGCCAAAAGACTAGGCAACCTGTCCAATTATAAGTCCTCCGTAAACAGTTTCAAAAACTTGGTAAGACACGCAAAACGCAAATCCTGAAGGTCCTTCTGTAGTAACGTGAAATCTTAACCACCATTCCCTCAGCTCCCAGTTTCATAAAAAATCTGATGGGAGTTTGACTATGAGACATGAGACCCTTGTGGCTCTGATGGACACGCACTTTCCCGGTTGTGCTCCGTTTACAGGAGAATTCACGACAAACACTTACAATCTTACGATAGCCCCTTTTCCTATAAACAGGGTAAACATTACATGGGCCATACACATTTTGATCCGTTAAAATCAGCGGGTCCCGATGGCATTTTACTTGCTGACCCTCAGCGGAATGCAGACCTGATAGTGCCATGGCTTACTTGGATATTCTCGTCCTGCCTTGCATGGTCTTATATTCCGAAAGTATGGACCAAATGCAAAGTGGTTTTCATACCTAAATGTGGTAAAACTACCCATAGAAACGCAAAGAATCTCATAAAAGAATTATTGACTAACAGAGTCATCATATCTATGATGAGGTCCTCAATAATTTAGAAAATAGCAAAGCGAGGTACGTAGCAAGGTGGGGTTCTATCTCCAATCTTGCGGAACCTTGCCATTAACACGGTACTATTGGAGTTAGACTCTAATAGATTTAAAACGGGAGCCTACGCAGATGACGTTGCAGTAGTGACACAATCTCGAATGGTCTACAATCAGCTTTGGGTCACATTACCAGATGGGGTATCTGTAGTGGACTCAACGTAAGTCCAATGAAGGCGGAGCTCGTACTTTTCACGAGAAAATACAAAATTCCGTACTTCAACTTAGCAACTCTTAACGGAGTCACAATGCAAAGTATCTGGGCATCGTCCTGGACCCTAAGCCATCGTGGAACCTAAACGTACAAGCAAGAGCAGCGAAGGCCGCTATTGCTCTCTATACCTGCAGAAGGGCTATAGGCAACCCCAAAACAGCCAAAGTGTCTTTGAAATTGTCGTCAAGCTCATACCAATGTATGATGCAATCATCTGGACGCCAGCCTTAGGCAAATCCACCTACTCCAAAATTATAGATAGAATTTTACACTGGCTTCCTGCCGATTTAATGTTCAAACAACTGGCCATGAACTCGGCAGTTAGACTCAGTGCCGCCGGACCATGGAAATCATTAGGTGACGGACATGCAAATATTATCAGACAGTTTGAGAATCTTCCCGAACTTACAGATTAACGTTCTCCCTACCTTATGCCTGAAAAAAGATTCGCAGTGTCGGTCTCAGATACTCTCCCACCATTTAATGATCCTAGATACCCAGGGGAAGTGCTTGAGGTATACACTGGTGGATCCAAATCAGGCGCAGGGGTGGGAGCAGGCATTTACATTCCTAAATTTCAACAGAAGATACGTTTTAAGCTAGTAGATCATTGTAGCATAACTCAAGCCGAAATATCGGCCATTAAAAGAGCAGTTAACTGGTTAAGGTACAATAGTGTGTATAGGCAGGATATTTGTAAATGTACGGATAGTAAGACTACATTGAACGCTCTATCGGGTGTTTATACAACATCTGAACTGGTAAAGGATTGCCGGATATCCCCTTAAACGAGATATCGTCACATTCCAATCTTGGGCTTATCTGCGTACCAGGACACGCAGACGTGCCAGGCAACATAATTGCGGACAAGCTCGAAAGGGAAGGCTCCTGTTTGCAAGAACGGGACACCGACCGGCTGGTGGGAGTCCCACTAAAAAGCTGTAAAATTCTCATTCAGCAGAAACTTACAGGGATAGCACAGTCTAGATGGTTCAACGAATTCACATGTGCAGTCTCCAGATCAACCTGCGCCCAATATGACCTAGCAAAATCAGCCATCATTCTGGGGATCCCTCGACATCAGCTGCGTATATTTGTGGTAGTCATAACAGTGCACTGTTTCATAGGTGCCCACGCAAACAGATTAAATCTACCTTTCAACGAATTCTGTAGAAGTTGTCATAATGAGGAGGAGGTAGAACCTGTCAAGCATCTCCTCTGTCAATGTCCAGCTCTCTCGCATCACAGTGCCATGTATCTGGGTAACTCGACTCTAACCGAATTCGCAGACCTTACGGAATGCCTTCTTAAGGGTATAGACAAGTTTATTCGGAAAAGGGGTTGGTTCAACACCGACCACAATATAGGATAGTTAGTACTTTTATTTTACTTTCCACATCAGGCATCACAAAGGGACCTGTTTTCCTGGACCAAAGTGGGCCGGTTGCTTGCAATTGGCGGCCTGTGCAACACAACCTAACCTAACCTACACTATTGTTCCTACACTATTTAATATTACTCAAATTCCCACTCATTGGAATTTTTGAACAATAGTAATGTTGAATTTGTAAAGAAAAATTAGAAAAACTTTAGTTTTAAGAATACCGTTATTATTACTTAAAAAGGATGAATGTTGGAAATAGACATTCACTCATTTTATCAGTCTTAACTTGGTACCTTTTATTTTCCTAAAAGCAATCAGCTGCTTAAACACATTGGCATATAAATCTGCCTAAAGTTTCCCATACCAATGGCAATCATTAGCGCTGGTATACTTTCGGGTATTCAATATATTAAAAATCACCTACTTTTAAAATATTACATTATATATGTAAGATTAAATTTCAAGAAATTTTTATATACTAAGCCGATCAAATATAAAATCTAATCTGATCTTAAATAACAACGTCTACTGCCGCCGATCGTTGCATCGATATTTCGATAAAAGCATTTTATTCAAATAATTTCAAAAGGCCTTGTCAAATACCGCATATTTTATCTAAATCAATTACATGGTTCAAGAGAGTAAGACTTCGAAAAAAGTTTTGTTTTCCTATTTTTTTCTCAAAATCAGATGGATAGAAAATCTATAAATTTTGATCACTTTATAGTTAAAATTACAGGAATTTCGAAGGATGACCTGTAAAATCAACCGGTTTTCACATTTGTTTACTAAGTATATCAATGGTCGATCAATAAAAAATAAAATATTTTTTTGTACATATAAATTAAAAAAATATTAAAACTTTTTTTAATTGAAATTTTTTCTGCCTGGTATGGTATAAAATGGTCGAGAAAATTGCAATTTTGTAGAGCAGCTAAGTTAATCTGACCCCAACTTTTATATTAAAATTTAACTTTGATTTTGAACGATTTAATCTGTAATTAACTATTCTAAAATCCGACTTAGTTTCGTATTTATGAAGCAGATGGCAACATTTATGAGTACCTTTCTGCTCGTGCAGTACTATGAGTGCAAAGTTACTGACCATCTCAATTTCATTTCATATATCGCTTGGTTAAATATAAAATCTACTTAAAACAAATTTTATTTTATTGAAGAAAAAAGTCAGCCCACTGATTCAGTAACACAAAGGAAAACATCTAGCTGAAATATTTTCAGAAAAACACTCAGTTTTATAGTTGATTTTCAAAATATATTTTTTGTTTATTTTTTGTGAATCAGGCCTGATAAAAGCTTAAAACCCCTTTAAGTACAATTGCTTCGATCCATTATTAAATGGGGCTATTCGGAAATATATGTCGACAAGTGAAACTTTACATAGACTACAAAAATCAAATCATAAATATTTTAAAACTTTGTCGTGTGATTTTCATACAAAATGTTTTAATTATTATAATCTATGGAAAACAAAAACCATTTTTGAAATTTCGTTTATTTTTTTTTCCATTGAAACTAGCCCTCAAAAATTAATAAAAAAATGTGATTTAAAATATTTCGTTAGTTACGAGATGTCGCATTTTAGCTGACGATATTTTATAAATTTTCAGTTTTCGTAGATGTATCACTGTAAATCAGTTATTATTTGTAGTAAATAACGACTACAATAAGATGCAGTTATTTAGCTGTAAAGTGAGTAAAGCAAAAAGGTTTGTAAACTTTGTCTGCTACATCGTTGGCATCATCATCACCACAATAATAATCATTCTGATTTGTTAAGTTAATAAAATTTTTTTTAAATTACATTCTGTAAAAAGCCAGGTACAAATAAACAAATAAATTAATATATAAATGCTGATCAATGCAACGAAAATAAATACGTTTTTTGTTTTACCCAGCCAATAATTTTATTTTTTTTAATAATGAAATGAGCTGAACAAATTAAGAATGTCTAAAGAAAAATTCTTTTAAATTGTAAACAAAAAAATATATTAAATAAAGCAGCGTAGTTAAGCAGTTGGTTAAGAGTAGAATGAAGAAGATTAAACTTTAAAATTCTAACCGTAACCAGTCACAAGTTTTGTAAAGTTGTCACTATAACTACTCGTGCTTGACTAAATGTATATTCCTAACAAACAAATCGCTCTTTTAATGCAACGTATGTAGTTATAACTCAAAAAAAATTGTTCTTTAGAAAACAAGTTTGAAATTTGTAATTTACTTACACCTCTATAGAAAAATAAAATAAATTATTTCCTCTCGAGCGGTGAGTAAATAAGATATTTGTTAACACACGATAAAAAACAAGACGACAGATAATTCTGCATTCTTAACTTTTTTTAAAGAACAAACACAAATCGCGAAACCATTTTGGCTTCTCTTCAGGAACACCCATGGTCTAGTAAGGAATATAACCTGCGACCCCCAGACTAATACTCTAGTACGCTATTCACTAAACTACGGGGGCTCAAAAAATGATCTTTTTTGAAATACGACTACATTGCAATAAAGCAGCAAAATGTATGACCACGGATTCAACATTAAACCGCATTCCGCTTTTTAAGACGGCGTTTAGCCGCTGAGTTTTTCATAAATTTTTTCAGCCTTGAGTTTGTTGTCGAACGGGATAAGAAAAGTCTCGATTTGTTTTTTTCATGTTTGTTTTTGTCAATTGTTTCAATCTAACTTGATTTTTTTGTATGCTTGTGATAGAATAGCATTTTTATGAACGAGAAAATGAAGAGAATTATCCAAAAATTCATGAATAGAAAGACTCATTGCATAAATATTCAAGATTTTCAGTAGCAATTTTAAAAGGAAAATTAAAAAATTTTGTGTGAAAATTCAGTGTCTTAGCGCTATCTAAGTCTTTAAATAGTACGATGGGTGCAGTGATAAAATTATTGTTTTGTTTTGATGATTTACGGTGAGTGAGCCTTTTAAAACATTCCTTGGTTGCACTAAATTTAACCTGAGTGAATGTTTTCTGTTTTAGGGATTGACCAGGTTAACTCTCGCCCGAATTTCCAAAAAAAAAAACAGTTTTAGTAAACCTTTTCCCTTTGGAAAAAAATTAAAATTAGTCCACAAATGACAAAGTTAATTGATAAAAAATTTTAGGGGCGGGCACTTTGCTTCCATACCATACAATTTAATGGACCTCTTCTTCTCACTCTTGTATTATAAAATCTGTACAAAACTGTGTGAGCGTAAAAGTGGGCGTGATTGGGAAAAAAGTAGCATTTAAAGTAACTCAGAGTTCACTTTAATGTTGTGGGTATAAGGTACAAACAAACAAACACACATTCCGTATATATTCGATAAAGAAGCCCCTAGGAAGTAAGTCTATTTAGCAGTCATTTAATACATCGTTCAGTCTAACCAGGAGTGGCTGCTTGGTATCTTATAATTTATAAAAACATACAATTAGCTGTACGGTCGAATACTTCGACCGTCACATTTTTTTTTCTTTGGAATTCCGTTTGATCCATTCAGCCATTATCTATCTGTAAGTGTTTTGCTGTACGGGCGGTTTCATACCTTATTTAAATTTACTTCAGACATTTTATTAACGATTACTTTTTCATTTGATATCGTAACAGTACCCTTCAGAAACAGTCTTGTTTTCCCAGTTATAAGTGTGAAGATTATCCATGATTCCAGCTACATTAACTATGAGTATAAAAGGGTTAGACAAATTGTAAATAATTTAGTCAAATGATATATTTTCTGAGATAATATATATTTTCTTTTTTTGACAGATGCAGCAATCTCCGATAATTTACTGACGACATATAAACGAAAGTTAATCTCCTTTTTCTAGTGCCTCTTTTTTACTTTTCTCATAAAGTTTATACTTCAATTGTGTACATTATTGTCAACCTTTCCAGAGGTAAGTTGTAAGATGATAGTTTAAAGCGATAATAATACACCAGAAAGCTTGATGTCAGAATAATGAGTAAAAATCCTAACAAAAACATTAAAAATATTTGCTGTCATCAGTTACTTTAATTTGGCAATTGCAAGTACTTGTACTTAAGACCTCAGATTACAAATAACGACATAAAAATGTCAACACTTAAAATTCATTGAATACATAAAACAGAAAAAAATTAAATATCAACACTTGAAACTTATTTTTCGAACACATACACGACTATTAAAAAATACATTCTTTCCCCGGTATTTGAACTGCTGATCATCTCTATCATAAGAGTACGCTCCATCACTGATTACCTTAGGCAATAATTTACTTATTTATTTATTAGTAAGTAGTTTCATAATTGCTGTAAAGTAACACATACGGTATGTAGTTTGTGTAGAAAAAGTCATTATGAAGTTTTTGCTGGAAAGTGCTTGCTTTGCTTTTAAGAGCTACTTCATTTATTTTAAACATTTATAAGTCATAAACTTATAATTTAGTTTCACCAACCGAAAAACTGTTTGCCGTTGTATAGTTTGAAATTAAATTGAAACGTTATGCATTCTGTTAGGTTTTTTGTTACCTTGATTCTTTTTATATATATTTTTTTTATTTTGGTCATTAGTGAATAAATAAAAAGTTTCAATTGTCTTCAAAGTTTATAAGTGCACATGTAAGTTAAAATTTGTGTTCTACATCTGGAGCTAGATGACAAATCTGTAGAATCTGTATAACAGCATAAGAGGACATAGTTGAGGATCTGAATCCAAAATTTGATATCAATATGGTGTATCACAATAAAGCATTCAATGTCCATCATATAATTCCCATAAAAAACTCCAAAATCCGTATCATATTTCAAGGTCAGGTTATCACCTCATATTCTTTTATCTTACTAACCGATCACAATTAATTAAACTTAAAAGTAATACTTCAAATACTTTTAATATCAGCAGAGCAGTTCCACAAAGTTCAACGCTTGGGCCTCTTCTTTTCTGTGTGTATATCAATGAATTTCCTGATCTTTCAATCAATATTATAAATCATATTTATGATAATGATGATGCTGTATAGCAATATAACAGTTGTAATATTGCAAGTATTAGTTCTCGTGTTAACATAATTAAGCTATTCTGATACAAACTAAGAAAATTTTACACTTTGGATTAAATGGCTTTTCCTCTGTCGTAGAAAATAATTCTTTGCGTACCATATTTTTTTTAATGTGTGCAGCTAACTTTGATTTTTGATATGAAAATATTTCAAGACTGCCAAAAATTATGTTAAATATGAAGGTATACAAAATGCACTTAAACAAGGCTTAGGCGGAATAATTACAGAAAATATGATTTTTTGGACAGTTAATGCAAAACGTAGCTCACTTTGATTTTTTGTATGAAAATAATTTTAAAAGTTAAATGGTTCACATCAAACAGGATAATGAGATCTTAGGGATGACTTTTGATCCTGATCCTGGTTTCCAAATAACAATTCCCCAAAAAATCGAAGACCTATGTCAGACTCATTTGTGTTTGCGAATGTTTGAAAAAAAAGTAAACTAACATTTCAACTTCAACTTAGCTTTAATTGCATAAAGCCAAAGTGGTGATATACTTGTTTAAGTTCTTGAGTACTCACTTTAGTTACATAAAAAAAATCCATTCTAAATATATTTTCATGTCTTCTTATTAATCCCTGTATAGTTTCGCATCTAAAAATTTGTTATAAAAAGTATAAATTTATATATTTCTAAAATTATACTTTAAAATAATGTACGTACATGTATGAACATTGTACATGTTAAATCACCTGCTTTGGAGGACGTGGCCTTCACTTACTTTCATTATTTGCATAAGAAGACATCAGTGCAGGTGTTGGCAACATATTTACATTTGTTGCCATAATTGTCAATGAATTTTCTTTAACCGTAATTTTTCTTTAACCGTAATTTGTCGTAATTTGTGCTCCATGGTTTTCTATTTTGTATAGCGTTTTGAAAAATAAGTTAAATAGGAAAGAGATATTAAAAGAATTAATTAGATCGTGGAAAATGATGTAAAAAACGGGTTTCATATGCAATATTATTTATATAGCTTCTAGATCACCAGCAGAGCCACAAGCCGCTACCCGTTTACCGTTGACGCCTTGGAAAAACATGCGAGTTAAACTAAATATGGTCTATATACTTGCCCCTTAATACCACCATAAGACCAATATTGTCTTACGTACCCCTTGGATGGTGTCAGAAGACTGAACAAGGGAATACTTTACCTCTCTTTGTCAAGTTCTACCGACTAATATGTGTTAATATTACTGGCGCCACTGGTCCCACATATGCTCTAATTGCTATTCCCTAAATACCGCTTTTGTACTTAACTGTGCAGGAGAAGGCCTTCAGAACTATATTTTGTAAGCTCTATTGTGTGACTTATCAGGATACTGGAACTTTGTGGAGACGATCCCTATATTTGGTTACCGCATTGTGTCCCTACAGTTTTAATGTTACACAGGAACTTTAAGGTGCTTATGCCCGACAGGGACCAATGGATCAATCAGATGAGGTGGCATTGTGTAGCTTATCAGGTCTGGTTTACCGATGGCTTAGTGTAATTCATGCATCTCAATATCAGAGGGACAGCGTAATGGAAAAGTTCCCAATCGTCTTTTAGTCAGAGCTCTTTCTTGAGTCAGAGTCATCCTTGTTTGTGCTACAGAGTGCTTGAGCATCAATATCAAGAGGTATTAAGTTATATTTTATGTCGAACAGACAAACAGCGTTAAAGGTGAGCTTAGACCCCATTAAAAGATGGCACTGTGCTTACAGCTTGATTGCTTGCCAACAGACGGAACTTCATTGAACCGAAGTCATTTTTCGTCAAAGCAAATACCTATGTGGAGCGAAGGATTAGCTCCCGGATTGAATTGGAATTTCTCCGGCAGTGGAGAAGTCTGAAAGGATGTGACAATGAGGGTGATGTCGCTGCGACTACGCTTACGTTCTCTTTTCAGTCCCTTCTTAACTCCACACGCGTTTACATTAAGACTTTTTTATCGCAAGAGTCAGGCGATTTTTATAAATTCAATTCATCAATTCTTCTTATTCCTTTATTCGTAGCAGTGTTGCCATAAAGGAACAATTTCGAAGTTTTTGAAATAAAAAAATAATATGCTGCCTGTAAGCAATAACTTATAAAGCAAAAGTAAAAGTTAATAATAAAATTATAAAAATTTTTAATCACAAATATCTATATACAAGTTAAAAATGGGTCTCATATATAACAAAACTAAAATACGATCGAAATAAATATTGAAAATAAAAGCGGCAAGATTGTCGTTTCAAATCCCATTACGTGCGACTTTTACTACTCCGCAAGCTTCTCTATACTTTCCCACCGCAAACTCGAGTCGCAAGCGACGTGTCGCAGGGCCATCACCCTCAATGTAAGCATGCTCTATCTCTCAGGGTATTCCAAGGGCTTTTGACACTCAATAGTAGTGGCTTAGAATGCTTACAAGGAGGTTCACCAGACGCGGAAAACCGACATCAATCTGTGTAGGTTCAGCGACTTAGAGAATGTATTGTACGATAATCCTGCCCTCCGAAAGTCCTTAGAGACTATTTCATGACTCTAAGAAAATTATTCTTCTGACGTATTTACTTAATTGCTGACAGGAAGGGGAAGTTAACATTAACAACAATTTATTTAAGAAATAAACCTCTTTAATACTATGTACTGACTTTTCATTACTAATAGGCGTACTTTTCAGATAGTACCACATACCGCCTGTCTTACTCGGATGTATTCGAATTATAACTTGCGTATTGTTTGCTATTTAAGTTCTATCTTATTTGTGCGGAATGATTAAGTCAACAATGAGGACATTTAATGCGCTACTTGGATAATAACGGCTCAAACTTAACATCTCCGATTTGTATACAATTGTCTGCGCCTGTTTGTAGCGAATGAAATGAGTACTGGAGCATCAACGTCTTCGATGCTTTAGTAGCGTTTCGGAGCTGTCGAGCGTAAATCTCAAAAACATAAGTTCCTTCATTGGGAGCAGCGGTTTGGCCTCTTGCTGACTCCCCCATGGGCGTAGACTTATACGATTTTCCTTCACGGAATTTACATATCTTTCCTTCCCTCTAGCTATCTACCTCTCTACAACTTCATCATTAACTTCCGGCTTTGCTTTCCTCTACACCACTTCTATCACTTCAATTTAATATTTTTCAATCTCTTATGTCCTCTTTTTCCTTCTTTCCTCAGGTGAACACAAAGGGATCACAATTACTTTGGACCCAAGTGTGCTGGTACTCTAACTTTCATTTTCTTCACTGGCAACCTGTCAACGTAACCTAACCTTGTAACGAAATGAACATTAAAATTTGAGTTAATTTTGTGTCAATACGAGTATCTCAACAAATATTTTAACTATATAACTCAATGATACGAGTATCTTATTTAAAAGCCAATAATATCAGCTTTATAGTAATCAGATTATTAAAATTTCATATTTAAAAGGCGGGAACTTGTGTTTATTGGTTCAAGCAGCATATCACTTTTAATTCAAATGCTCGAATATTGTATCCGATTTGGGTTCTTTTCAATTCTCACTTTAACTTGTCCTTGTTTGGCATAACCTGTGAAGACTAGAGTCTATAGCGTTTTCACTGGAATTGAGTCTCTCTAACTGTTGACTGATCTTTATCAATTTGTGTTCTCATCGCTGACACTCTAATAGTCGACAACAATTGCTTTACGCGGACTTCCCCTCTAAAATAAATTCAATATTACTTAAATAATAATGACCCATTTAGTAAAAACACACTGTTAGCTAAAGTTTATTGAAGGATTGCTGCAAACATGCAAATTTCAAAACATTTTCTTATATTTTTTTGTAAAAACAATTTACACCAAATCTAGTAAAATCGAACAAAATATTATGTAAATTTATGTAAAAGAAAACAATTTTAAATTTATAAGAGATATTTTCATAAAATGCACCGCATACTACTTCTTTACCGATATCTATGATGAATAATAAATTTGATTATTTTATTTATTCTTAAATATTTTGTCACATTGCTTGCAATTTACATTTGAAAGCGGCTAATAACCTACTGAAGGTTTTCTTTCTTTGTCATCGTCTAATTTGCAGTTAAACAATCATTGAATTCAATTCAATCAACCAGTCAGTGAGGCAGAAAGATAGACAGACAATACGATGAAGAAAACTACAGAACCTCAGTCCCATTTATAACAATGATTTGTATGTTAAGGTAGCTGTATAAAAAACACTTGTAACTTGAATAACGCTTGGAAAAATATTTAATAAATTCAATAATGAATTTAATAATAATAAAGGAAAAGTTTTTAAATAGAATTAAGTTTTGAATTGTTATTTTTTTTTTTTTTGATAGAATTTTTTTAGTTCCATTAACACTTTAAATGGTCTTGCTATCCTAGATGTATTGCACGCGCGCCATTCAGAGATTTTTTGCAATAAGATTGTTGTCTCTTTTTACTATTTCTTGAGTGCAGCATGGAAATGTATATTTTTTTAAATTTTACTTCTATTGAAATCCAAATATTGTCACAGGCACTGACTTAAGCATTTTGTCTTTACAATACTTTAAAGTTTACAGAAATATCTTTTTAATGCGTATTTGGTCAACGTGATTACGTATTTCTTTTTTCTATTTTGCTATTTTCTTTACTATTTAGGTTTGATAAATTTGCATTATTGTACCATTTGCTTGTGATCTATTGTATGCATAATTTTCTACTCTTTATAGAAGCTTTGCACAATTGATAGATTTGTTACAAAGTGAATTATGCCTAAACAAGCTAGTGAAATAGACTCATTTAAAAACATTTAGTCTAAAGTATTACGTGTTGGATTTTTAAATACAGGCGAAGTTCACTCAATTTAGAAGGCAATTTCAGTTTTTTTATCATATGAATAATGACTGATCCACAAGTTGATAATGTAATAATTCTTTTTAAATACAACTCTTGTGTAATTTTTTCCATATATTACATTCTGAAAGTGAATTCGTACATTTCTATCGGACAATATTTTTGCCCGAACGAAATTTTATTGTTCTGAAACACGAATAAAAACCAAATCAGTAAAATACGGTAGCTTTTATTTTCTTGAAATTTGTTTTCAAATTCGTGTTGCAGAAAGAAGCATTTTTAATAAATTGTGCACAAAACAGCACAATAGAAGAGAGTTTCTGTTAATAATTATGAACTAAATAACTAAAATTAAGGGAAACTACAGAATTGCTATAATTCCTTTTAGAAATTCCTTTAGAAATTCCATGCAAAAAGTTCCTTCGTTTCTTCATCTTGATTTAATTTTTTTTTAAATTCTAAGACTCATTAGTTTTTACTTTTCGTTGCCGTTCTGTGTCATTCTTTTCTGTAGAAAATATTCCTTACTTACTTGTTGTGTGTCTAAAATTTTGGATGTATATGACTAATTAATAGGAATGAATTTTGTAAATGTTTGAAAATTTTTTTTTTTATTTGACAAAAATATATACATAAATCTTTAAAAATTTTAATTAAAATAAAATTTGGTGACTTTAAACAAAAAACTTTTAATACTTTACACAACAAAAAACTAATACACACAAATCCTTGGCTGTGACTTAACGTTGAATTCTATTTTCTACAAAATAGTCTGCAACAGAACAGAACGACAAAGTAATATCAAAACACACAGTTTTTCAATTGAACATAAACAAAACAACTGATCCGTAACAGAACAGAATGTACAAACTAATTCTGCTTTTATTCCTACTTAAAACTACCACCCACTTCGAGTGCAATTTTACGATTTCACGAGAAATGTTACGGACCTCTTAAATTGTTTCTCACAAATCTTAAAATTTTTTTTCTATTATTCTGGCACTCTTTGTGACAGTATATTTTTCGATTATATGTAACTTCAAAAAAATTTTGCCGTATTTCCATTTCTGTCGCCACTTTGCCGGGATCAAGGGCATCATTAATTTTTCCCACAAGTCACACATTTCTTGTTTTCACCAAATTCATATATATTTTTAAATAAAATTACAAATTTTTTTACTACTCCATAATAAGAAAGATTTGCTAGTGCAATAAAATAACAGTTTTACAAAATATTTGCAAATAAATTTACCATCTTTTGTTATTTTCAGTATTCAAAGCAAACGATAACTATTATATATGTACATACACAAAAAGATGTTTTATTTGATTTATCGGACAGTTGATACAAAGCAGACAATTTTTACTTCAAGGTACAAACCTTAACAAAAGTGTAAACCTAAAACGGTAGAGCAAATCGTTAGCTAAAATCCAAAACCACGCAACAAAAAAAATGAGAAATCGATTTTTTGATTGATTATAATGCATATCAACAACATCCATGCCCCCACCAATTTTTACTCCGATATAATAAAAATTAGACATTTTATAAGCGAAAACCGAAAGTACGTAACTACAACTGCAATTATTATATAAACCAAAAGCACGTAACTACATACTTGTTTCTTGGAAATAGTCACCTAGTTTTCTGTCCTAATTTTATGGCAACATTGAAGGAGGGAAATTACTCATTATTTAAACCGAGAAAAATTGTATTTATTTTTCAACATATTTTATTTAAGCATTTTTTGTTTCTACTGAAAAATAATAAAAAGGTTAGTTATGTGGTTTTGGATTTCAGCTAACGAAATTAAATAATAATTGTTAATAAATTATTTACAATCAATTGATATTTCAAACTGCATCATACGTTGTTTTTCATTTTGATAATAATTTTAGAAGTTATAAAGCGTTGTTTACAAAATTTAGGAAACCATAATGAAAACTTTTAATGTAGGGTATCTAACTGAGCAAATTTATTGCCAAAAATTATAGTTTTTGCGCATAAAAATTAATTTTGGATATTTTCTTTTAAATTATTTCCTCAAAAGTGAAAAAATCATGTTTTTAACAAAGTTGTGAAAAAAACTCCAAAAATCGGCGGACAAACCCAAGTTTTGCGAAAATTCGACTTGAGCTACCTTAAAACCTTTTTTGAATAATCTGAAAAAAATCTCAAAAATACTTTACTCTATAAGCTTTCAAATAATGCTTGAACACCAATGAAAATAAAATAAATTTTTTTTGGGACTAATGCACATGCATGTATGTAAATATTGTTAAAGGTACCCTTTCAATCCCTCACCAGATACTTCCAGGGAATTGAACTTAGAAATCAGCAAAAATAATTGCGATTTCGGAAGCAGTACCTACTATTTCTGATATACAAATGCAATTCATAGTAAACACATTAAAAGTACCTGAATAAGTTTAATACTGAATGGCAAAAAATATTTTAGTTAGATAAATCTTTTCTTTTTAGTGCTCATAAAAACTCATTTTTAAACATCCACTTAAACAAGCGCTACTGTAAGGCAGAGAGTATGAAATTATCAATTATATGATGAGTAACTATTAGTTACGAACATAAAACGACAAAACAGAACTGATTATGAAAAAAGCGTTTCGCAAGAAATGGTCCTGATTGGACATCGAACACAAACGTCATGGAATAAGAAAGCAGGTTAGCAAGCAACAAACCTTTTCGGAAGTACATTAACAGGACAGGACCGATTTTTGTATTTATTTTTATTTAATTATTATTTACATTTTGTTTTCTTTAAATAAAAAAGTTTTTCTGATCGTTAAATGGTTTCCAATGTCATGCTTCTTGAAAAATATTCTAGCAAATATATTAAAATATTTGGTTTTTTCTGACTTTGTTGCTAATAAATATTGAAATCATAAGTTATCTTTCTGTCTATTTTCTTGGCATTTGAATAATTAAATCTGTACAAGTTTCATTGCATTTGTACTTCGACCTGTATAGTCCGTTATTGAAAAAACCAATAAATTATTTAAATTTGTGTTTCTTTAAATCATGCATTGATCTTAAAAGTAGCTGTTTTCAATGTTTGCACTTAATCAAATTCTTATTTTGACTGACAAGTCAAATCGATTAATAAAAAAATTTGTAAATATTATTAGAAATATTTAAATTTATATTGCTCCTTTATTGCAACGTAGTCGTATCTTAAAAAAACACGTTCTTCATAAAACAAGTTTAAAGTTTTTAATCTACTCACAGCTCAATGGAAAAATAAAAAGATATTCTCCCTTAAGAGTTGAGCAAACAAGATATTTGTATGAATTTTCGGCACATGATAAAGAACGATACGACGAATAATTATGCATTCTTAACTTAAAAATCACGTTTTTTGAGATATGACTATGTTGTAATAATGGACCGATGTGTACGTATATAATACATTCATATGTATAAATTGAACCCATCTAAACCGGATCTTGGTTTAATAAGGGCGGTAAGAAAAGATTATTCAAATACAAAACAGCTGGAAATGGACAGTGATATTAATTATCTACAAGCTTGATAAGTGTTTTCTATATAGTATATGCACATATTCATATATTTATAAGTGTTTTTCTATTAATGTTAATTTTCCTACAAGGTGGAATAATTGAAGAACTCTGTTACTAAAATTAGCCAGTAATGCGAGACTTTCACCCGCTCAACCACGTGGGTAACTTAACTCAAACGTTTCCCAAGATATGGTTTCAAGTTTATCTATCACGTGGTTGGGAAGATACAAGAATGTAACTAAAATTTATTAATTCTTTTACGGATCTCTTTGAACCTTCGAAGCTCTAATATAAATTATATCATAAGATTATATACGTTCGTCTGTTTGTACATAGATTCCAACATTATCAAAACTTTATTGTAACTTTAAACTTCCTACGAATTCTCCCTCCAGTTTAATATTAGATATTAGAGAAAACGTTTGCTTACCCTTGCCAATCGTTGACCGAAGTGTTTGTTTGACACTTTATCAGCTTCTGTTGCGGCCGCTATTTCGATGGGCATCATCACGGCATTAACAAAAGGTTCTTAGTTCCACACAGATGAATGACGTTCACATATGAAGCGTATCTCAGTGAGCCTGGGTATGCCTGAAGAATAATGCTGTTAACAACATTAGTGATAATTTTTCTCTGAAGATACTTTGGCCATCTTGTATTTGGCATGATCTTTGATAGCACGGATGAAGATTTTGGTGCACTAGATACTTGACATTCCAAGTGGTCATAAAATTATAGACAGGCTCTCTTCGGTAGATTAAGATGTACATATATCATCTGGATCACCATGTGTATCAGTATCAGTATATCAGTGAATAAATAAATACGCGTTTTCAGTTTTATTTATATATAATTCTGTTGAAGCTTTTGCGTTTTTTAATTATATTTACGATTTTAAACCCGTATCTACTAGCTTAACGGATAACATTTATTCCTCTAAGTAACGTTTTAATGAATAAAATTCTCTAATATTTTTTCCATTTCTTTATTTAGCATTTATACTATTTAAAAATACAATAAAATGAGCTTAATTCTATGGATTTTTATACATTAAAAAGAACGTTTTATATACACATTCTATTTAATATTTTTTAAATATATAAAAGTTGTTTTCATTTTTTAAATCTGAAGGAATTTGATTAAATAAACTATCATCTTTGTAAAATAAGGAATTAAATATTAAGGATTAAAATTTGATCTACAAAAATGTATTCTAAAATCGCCAGCATTGCGCAAATTACAAGGTTGATCATCTGCAACATATATCTGCAACATATGTTTTTTCTTATAGTTCTTATAGGCATCTTTCCGAGTTTCATTTTATATACGAGTATGTTATTATAACATTCATCATAAGTCTCTGATTAACTGAGAGCCATTGTAGTTTCTGTAGTATATCACGAATATGTGTTAATCTATGAAATACACCTCATAGTTTTATTCTGTAGTTTCTGCAATTCATTTGCTGATTACCCCAATAATAATAGTGTTGAACAGTATTCAAAGTGAGGTTTCACGATTGTATTGTATATACATACGTATCGACAAGAATTTTTTTACGAATTCCAATTAGGAAAACAATTTTCTTAGAAATCTTTTTGCAAATATAATTAAAGTGTAGATCCAATTTAAATATTTTGTCCAGCACGACATCGAGGCATTTCATTTCATTAACCTGTTCTATTTGTGAATCCTCAATATACGAGTATCTCCTCTCAACCGTATTGCCATTTATTTATATTAAGTTTTAACTTATTAATTCTTAGATATTTCTCTATATTTTTCAGTTCACTATTGAGGACACGTACACACTCATAAGCATTTTTGCCACTTATATAAATAAGTGCATTATCTGCAAACAAACATTTTGGAGATCATTTACATATATAAGAAATAGCGAAGTTCGTAACACTCTGTGTGGTACTCCTATGTTGACGTTTTCGCTTGTTGATAAAAATTCTCCACATTTTGTTCTTTGTGATCTGTTTTCGAGGTAACTAGTAAACCATTGATTCCTTTTACACCATTGTTTTCTAACTTTCCCAATAATATCATCCTATCTATTCTCTCGAAGGCTTTCTTTAAGTCCCCACGACGCAATTTTTGTTTTTTACTTCTGCTTTCCATTGAGTTACTACCAGATTGAGTAAAGATTCACAGCTATGGGTTTGTCTAAATCCAGATTTGGTTTCACTCAGTAAATTGTTTTCTTCAAAATATTTATTCAGTTGAGAATATACGACCTTTTCCAAAATTTTGCTTATTATCATTAACATTTTAATTGGTCTAATTTCCTAAGGATCTTTTGTATTTTTTACCTTTTGGATAGAAACTATTTATAATATTTTTAGACAATCGGGAAAAGTTCCAGTCTCTAGAGAAGATGCCATCATACTGTGTAGATATGTACCAATAATATTAAAAATGTCTATTAACATTTTTACCGATATGAAATTTTGATCTTTTTTGTTGTTCATAGTTTTCATTAAATTTTCGAGCATGATTTTGTCCAAAATATTAAATTTAAAAATGTATTGGGGATTTTTCACTATTATGTTTTTGTAATGTGTAAATGGTATACCATTAATTATTTATTGGGCGCTGGATATAAGGAATGAATTTAATTCAGTCGCTATTTCTTGTTTACTCGATATTATTTTTCCATTTATGTTTATTTCCTGTATTGTAGAATTATCATTTTTTAGTAGCAGAGATTTTATAGTTTTCCACATGGTTTTTTGATATAAGCAGCCGGTTATTATGCTATTAATAAAATTTCGTTTTACAATTAATAATCCCAATCGGTATCTATTTCTAAACATTTTAAAATTGATCCATTGAAAAACATTGTTGCTCCATACAGCTATTTCCTCTTTCATATATTTTAGGTTACTATTAAACCGTTGGTTTGTAGAATACTAAATGTTTCTTTTTTATCTAAGATAGTTATTTGAATAAAAAACTTTGTTCGTGTGCTACTAAATAAAATTTATTCTGAAGATTAATTACTTTTACTATATTTGTGGAGAGCTATTCAAATTCTAATTTTGCCTCTGTAAGAGATTTTAAGAAAATTAAATATTTTTTTAAATTGCAGTTTTCATTACATTCATTTGTTGGGCTATCTCCTGGCTATAACTCCTTCAAATTAGTCTTATTTTGATTGTAAGACTGTTTAAAAAGATTTGGTTTCGCATGTTTGCAGTCCTTAAATGCAACAAAGTAAAATGAAATCTTGCAAGGTCAAAAGGTTTTAATCGTCTACATGAAATGTTTATGTTGAACATTAAAGGGAGTTTCATAATCATTTTTGTTGTTTTGTTTTCGAACTTCTTAAAAAGATAGGATAGAAGAAAAAACTTTCAGTTATTCCAAGCATTCATGCAGCTTCAAACTCGTTTTTGTAAAATCAAACAAAATTTAAGAAAAAAAAATGGCAAACTACTAAAAGGGTATCTTGATTGGTAACCAGAGAGGAGAAATTTTAGGGGCTTCTGGGGACAAGTTGCAAAATAAGAACCAACATAATTGACGGGTATACCAGATGGCAATACATCCGCAAAATTCCATTAGGAATTCATTGCATGCTACAGATCGAGCTTCGCCATTCTGTTTTCTACGCTTTGATTGCACAGTTATCTTCATCGGAGTTGACGTGAGTACAACAACATCGCACGATTTTTTCGTGGGATGATTTCTAACGTCTAAATGCCAATAAGCTGCAATTTACCAATGCTCTCAAAGTCTACAGATTCCAAGCAAAGTTTTGCACAGAGTAACTGAAAATTCTTATCACTGAGTTTAAATACCGTGGAATTTTTAACGATGTCATACTTCTCCAATAAAATAATGAAAAACACTGCTAAATCAATTTAGTTTCCATGACAATCTGCTATAATGAGAAAGTCAGTAAAGTAAGCAATTGCCCGCATTATTTGTACGACTTTCCTCTTTCCCAAAGGGGCCGCCTTTAACCCATTCCTGCTTAGCTTATATTCCCTTCTAACTTATATATTTTCTAAAATTAAATCTCAGTCTCGCAACAAACGTGTTGCTGTTTCTCTTGTATGTCTATTTTTCAAATAAAGGTTCCCCCTTGGGCTTAATTTTGTATGTATAATGAAGCTGGTCTCAACTTTATTTGAATTGAGTCTCCTTCCACACAATTCCTGGAAATCAACTGTATTTGAAAAGGGAAAACCGGTCTATATAAAAAACACACATTATTACTGGTATCTCTGGTCTCCGTCTGCAACTGTGGACTTAATGACTTTAGAATATTATTATTTTCATTTTACTCCATTCTCTTTTTGAACATTTTACTTGATTTTATTATTTGAAATTCCAGCCGATCTAAAAATGTGTGCAACATCAAACGCACACTTATACATACACATACATACTCGTACATGCATGTATTTGTATGTTGCAACCACATGGCCGTGATTTGATTTTGAAACTTTTATTGTCACTGGAAGTCATCCATCTAATTGAATGAATTGCATCATTGATTTTTAGTGGATTGTTTTTGTTATTCTTTCTTAATGTTGTTGTTAGTTTTAAAAGCTGCTGATGGTAATATATTTTTTGTTTGTTTTCTAAATGTTAGAAAAATTGCATCTGTCTTTTTAAAAATTAAAAGGAACTTTGTAGTTTGTTTTATGTTCTTAAAATACATCGATTTTTTTTTTATAAAACTGTAATTGAACCAGATGTTTGAAATAAAAGTAAATTTGTATTTTCCGGTGACTTTTGCAAATGTGTGCATTTTGCAATGTAAAGTGTTTAAAGTTTATACATTTTGGTTAAGACAATTAAAGTCCTTCAAAACTGCCAGAAGGAAAATAAAATCATATGATCAACAGTATCCTGTTTTTTCCCGCAATAATTTGTAATTTGCAATTTGTCAATTATGTTGCAAGTGCAAGTGTACTCAGGTTTTTTTGCAAATATGTAATTACAAATTATAATCAAACGAAAATTACTAGTCAAAATAACTTGTATTTTTGAGCATGTGTGTGTGTGTATGAGTAAATATATGACGTCAAAATGCAATTACAACAATTGATTTTTATATTAATTGTTATAAATTTTGTACGGTTTCTAAGTGCTGATAATTTTTGGACTTTTAAAGTTAAGCTTTCGTTACCGCAACATTTTTTATTTTAGTTTTCTTAAAATATTTATTATGAGCATTTTGTAATTGTTCATAAAATATATAAATTAATATCACGAAAACATAAACTATATCCCATTTGTACGTAGATAAATAAATAAAAGCACTTAGATGAGTTTCTCTCTTATCAACTAATTTTTTTTTGTTAATTGCTTTTGTTGTTAGCAATTCAAGTTGCTTGGTGCTTTCGAAAAATCCTGTTTGCTATTTTTGTCATCTTTTATAAACCAGATATCACTATAAATAAGTAAAAAAAATATATAGTGGTCCAAAAACGAATATTTTTTATTATTTTTTAATCCTAAATGAATGTTAAATCTCAAATTTAATTACATGAAATAAATAAAATTATTAAAGTAAGTGATAATAAAAAAACAGTTTTTCTCGAAGATCAAACATTAATTTATTTCACACTTGTTGCAAAACGTGTATGGTGCAACCTGAGTCTTTTCATCTTCCCTTTTTACTGACACATATCCGGTGTTGGGTTTCATGTAATCTCACTTCATTCGGAGGTGGACTATGTGCATTCGGCTTTTGCATTTTCTGCTGTCAGAAAAAAAAATTCGTAATCTATCAGTTTTTGATTTTTCTTGACAGGAAAGTCTGTTTGAATTAGTTTAAAAAGAGCCTGGTCATATCTAATAAGCGGTAAAATATTATATTTGCCCGTTTTCTTATATTCATAGTTGTTTTTTGACATCTTGTAGATCTGTCCATTAGATCAAGACCGTCCATATTGCTATTACAGTCCTTCACAAATCTGTGGACAAGATACGGTTTCGACTTTGTTCTGTATTCCACAAATTCCTTGCTAGTTCCGCTCTCAAAATTTCAACATATTTTTTCTCCTGGAAGCTTAATAATTAATTAATTCAGTACACAAGCAGCATGTGTAGCTTCACAAGGTTTCTCTTCTCATCCACAACGGCAACAGCCAATATGTATAATTACCATGGAATGCATATTACTCGTAGATCTTATAAAATGCAACCACTGTATACGTTTTGATACCCTTCACCAAACAATTTGGAAAGGGGATATATAGGTTTATCATTCCGTATGTAATTTCTTCATTATTCATTTAAGACTCCATATAGTATGTATATTCTGGATCCTTACAGATAGAGAAGTCCGTCTGTCCGTCTGCTAATGTAGAATATCGCGAAATAAAGCAACACACCTAAATTTTCAATCATTCTGTTGGAATTTGTCTCAGAATTTTTAAGTATAAAAATTACAAAATTCGGTCAACTAATTAACGAGATATAGCTAAAACATTTTTTTGTTATGTGTCCTATTTTATATTGTTTTTTATGGCCCCAGCTGTCCTGCGGTCAATTTTATGGAGCACATCTCTTGTACGGAGTTCTACGAAGGCTTAGACTGAAAATAATTGAAGTCGGTCGATTAACGGCTAAAATATGGGCAAAAAATTATATTCGAAATAATTTTACTTTTAAAAGTCTTAAAAATTTTTTTAAAAAGTTGTGTTGGGACTCATACCTACAATCTATAAGTTGGTAGTCACAAGCGCTTCTCATACACCACAGAGCAGTTGTATTTTTCATAGTATTTTCCGCGTTTAAGTACATAATATATCTTATTTACTAAAACTTCAAATTCTTGATGAAAATTGGTGTGGTTTTGTAATTTCTCTCTTTATGGTAACATGTACACATTGTGTGTATACATGTGAATAACTAAACAGTCGAAAAGCAAAGATTTGTTGTTTTTTAAGCTATTGCATAGCTTGTGTCGCGGGCTTTGAGTGCGACGACCAAATCAAGAAATTCCGTAACGAAAATAAAACCTAACACTAAGTTTGTTTCTTAAGTCTTTTGTTTTTTTAAGTATTTGAATGATTTCATTAGCATACAGTATTTTCAGAACAGATTTTTACATGTATGAAAACACAAAATGGCGTACTTACGAGCAATCGTGGTTGACAAAAAATGATATACACAAACAAACAGACAATTTGTAGGATTTTAAGCTTTTGTCGTGGGCTTTGAGCGCGGCGACCGAATCAAGAAATTCCCCACGCTCAAAAAGCGTAACTTGAATTAATAATAAAGAAAAAACTTGAATTAATATCAAAGAAAAAAATACTTAATAAATAAAAAATACATAAATAATTATAATTGCATAAGTTGATAAAAAAATGAGCTGCAATAGGATTGCCGCGGCAGTCTCCGAGTGCCACACGTTTTTCTTTGTTGTTGTTGTTGTTCCTTAAACTTACTTTTGTACGTTTATTAGTTTAATAGTATGCATGCATATTACAGTATTTATCGTTTATATTTTCTTTTCGTATATAAATAACCATAATTATTTTTTATATTATTTATATTAAAGAAATGTAATTTTTTTACACGGTGCATATAAATTACGTATCCCAAAAATTTATATTTGTTCAGTAGATAATTTTTCAACCGCAAACAAACATCATAAAAACAACATGAAATTGTTAGTGCTATTTTTAATTTCGACTTTGACTTTGTCAACACAAAGCGATGGGTCGTCAAGACAATATGCAAAAGCATATACGAAATCAATGAAATTGAATTTTGGTTTTGTTTTTAAAAAGTGTCTTAACATTTAATTTTTTATGACTATTTGTGATTTCAGAAGAAAGGCAAAATTGATGCTTATATCTACTGTTTTATACTGGTGTGCACAGAATAATAAATTTAATTATTTTCTATATTCAGGTGCAGAGCGTACTTGCAATATCTCAGAACCCGGTATTATTATTGTATTTGTACAATGTGATAAAAAATATCTTTACAATTAAAATGTTGTTTGGATACTTAGTTATAGATAACAAAGCAGAAAAATCTCTTCCCGGCTAGAATCGGATGCCTGATCCCAAATATTTTCTAATTGAAACTTTCAGTATACATATTTACTTTACTTTTTTCTAATTTTTGGATTTTATATTCACAACTTGGTATTTTACTTTCAATATAAATTCCCATAAGAATTGTTTCTTTCGTTCTGTAACATCAGTGAGTTAATCTTCAAAAGCACTTCAATTAATTGCCTTTTCTATAAAATAAAAACAAAGTTTGATGTAAGAATTTAATTTGATATCAAGCTCCAAAATGTAATTAGCAAAGAAACTAAAAACTTGAAAACCCCGCGAATATAGCGCATATTCTGAAAATTGCAACTGCAATATTGATTTTAAAAAAATCATATAATTGTGCCGATTGCAAAAAGTCTTGAAAATATTCTAAAACCGCGAAAATTCTTAAGAATACGCAAATATCAGAAAAATTGCATGATTCAATATTGATTGAAAAACAGCCAAATTATAGAGTAAAAAAACTTTTGGAATAGAATAAAAGTATTGCAAATACCTATTTTGCACAAATTTAATAATTAAATGTGGGCTTAAAATGTATTTTAAGAATCGTTCGCAATTCCTCAAATATTTTTCAAACAATCATTTCCTATCATATACATCCATATGAACTTTAGAACGATTGACCGGAAAAAAATATTTAAATTTGCCTGAATTTTATATCGGAATATTTGAGCCATAGCGATAATAGTTCATGGAGCTGTACCGTGTCTAAAAATGGTATATATATATATATTTGTATTTTGTTTGCATATTTTCGTATTTTCCCCAATTCAACATTTACAAAATAATACATTTGATACATTTTAGTTATTTTTATAACTTTTACTTTTTATTTGAAAAAGTTAGTTTTTTTAAGAATTTTTGATAGCTTTAAATTATTTTCAATATGAAGATAATATTGAAACATTTTAATCATTAGACTAACAGATTTATGTAATAGTTGGAGATTTTTTTATCAATTTTGGGAGAATTATTAAACCTTTTCTTACGTTTCAAATTATTTCTTCGTTTAGTTGAAGACCACTGGCTTTTTTATAAAGACGCTGCAACACTTCTTGGACGTCTGAAAACTGATTTAAGTGCTAATAAGGGAATGTTAATATTTTTATAATGCACTCTAGGCAAGAAAGTGTAACAAATCTGTTACGCAATTCATAATTTATGGCTGACGTCATAAACGCAGTTTGCAAAGCAACACTAGAATGCCTTGTAAACTCATGCTTCCAGTGTTGCTTTGCAAGCTGTGTTTATGAAATCGGCCTATACTATGAAATGGAGATTAGAAGCAATAATGCGTGATCGTGATTAATTTTTTGTTTCCATCACGTGAGCGTGCGTCCGTGACGGTGAGTGAAGATTTTTTTGCTTGAATGTAATTTTTTCATTTAAATTCTTAATTTTTTTTTTCTATTTCGTGAGCGTGAATTTTTTGTGATTGTGACTTCTTTCGCCACTCCATACTATGGTGAAGGGTACTAAGATTCGGCACAGCCGAATATATCTCTCTTACTTGTTTTTTTTTTACGAAAGTATGCATGAGATTGAAAATTTGTGTCTGGTTAAAAACACAATTTTAATGAACATTTATTTCTTTTGGGTAAATTCATGAAAAAATAACGCAAATACAGATGCTTAAACTTTAATTTCATTCCTAAACGTACAAATTTTGAAATTCTAAACTCTATATTTCTCGAAAACGGAGCATTTTTCATAAATTTTTTTTCTTTTTATAATAACTGTGGCAATAGCGCAGTTTTCTTCGATGTATTTTTAAAGATACATTGCGCATTCAAGGGTTAAACTATTAATTATAATAATTAAAAATTTCTTTTAAAAACTTTTAGTATCTTTTAAATTTATTAATCTTTTTTTTAGGGTTTTTTAGCTAGTCTATATACATGCATTTCATTGGTGCTAAAGCCAAATCATCAGTAGACCTTATGGTTGAAGCATTTAAAAATTAGGTTTAAGTTCTACTGATGATTTGGCTTTAGCACCAATGAAATGCATGTACATAGACTAGCTAAAAACCCTCAACAAACAAAGTTTTTTAAAACTTTGAAAAAAGATATCGAGGCAATCTCGATTAATATAAAGTTAATAATTATACAAAAACTTTTAGAAACCCAATGAGAATTTCAAAAATTACAAGAGTATAAATAAGCATAGTAGGCCTTGAAACTTATTCAAAAATCCCAACAAACAAATTAAATTATTCGTTATGAATCTATTTTATTTTCTTTACAACCTTTATACAATTAGACGCCCTTTTAGCACCAATGAAATAAATGTATGTATGTATATAGACTAGCTAAAGAACCCTCAACAAACAACAGTTTTTGAAACTCTTAATATCTCAATTAAAATATTCAATTAAAATTAATAAAAAGTGTAATTGGTAGCATCTATTTGTTAATATGTGCGAGTCCACTTCAATTTGTAATTGACATTATAAAATTTTCATTCAAACCCCTCAAAGCTGTAGATCGCACAGAAGAGTATTTGAGCTAAAAAACTGGCCAAAGAGGCAAAACTGAATTTAAAGGAATCATAAAAACTAAATAAGCAGCTCGATATGGGCAAATCCTGCATGACGAACGCTACATTCGTACGCATTTTCATTAAAATATACAAATTTTTTGTTCTTTCAAAATATGTATTTGTTAGGATATAAGTGTACTTTCGAATGATATAAAAAATTATTTATTTTTACCAGTTATTTGTTGCGAAATAATTAATCAGAAAGTTCTGTGTCGCACGCTTCAAAACGCGGAAAAAAACTTTGATAGTTAAAGACTGTTTTCGTAGTTTTTAGCGAATTTTGCAATATAAAGCACACAAAATCTAGTTCCTAAAAGAAAGATGATTATAACAGAATTCTAAAATAACTTATTTGCAGCCAAAAAAGTTTGTCGTTTTTCATCAAAAGACGTGAACTCTACGTGCCGCACGTTACATTTTTTCTATCATATTTTCTATTCTAAAATTTCATACCTAATTTCAATGTTTCCAAAATAGTAAACGTAAATTTTTCTTTACTAAAATTGAACTGAATTCATTGTATAAAAATATGACTTTCGATCGGGCCATCTTCATTAACACTAAAGTAATGATATGAATACTTAAAATAGTTAATTTCGGGTATGAAATATGAAAATCTGATCACCGAAATACACTTATTTTATTTATAAAATTATATATCTAGTCTAATATTCCTTAAACAAAAAGATAAAAATGAGTTGTATAAATTTCAAAACCAGTAAGTTAGTGCACTGTTTTTGGGACTTGCCCATGTAAAGCACCATTTTACATCATATTGTAAATTTTTAAGACTTTACGTTGCTGAAGTCAGGAAAGTTAAGAAAATCACTTTAATGTTTTTTTTTGGTTCCAAGATGTTTTGTGATAAAGGTATGACATTGATTTTTTTTTGCTGAAAGATTTCTTTAAAAAAGAAATTAACTTCAATATTAATGTTGACGCAATTCGCTTAAAAATTAAAAAAAAAATTAAATTTATACACTTTTTTTTGGAAAAAAAGAACAAGGTGTATAAAAGTGAAGGTAGCAAATGTATAAGTTATGTTTTATATCGCAGTAAGATTTAGAATCTCTTATTCGAGACCCAAAAAAAAAGTTTGCACAAGTTTGAACCATTATAAAAAGAAGCGAAAATCTGGCACTAGATTTTTTTCGTCAAATTACACCGAAAACTATAAAAAAACTCAATCTTTCAATTCAAAAAACACTTTTAATAGTTTTAGCCAGCTTTTTGGCTCAAATACTCCTCTGTC
Organism: Gymnocheta viridis; assembly: GCA_956483585.1. Lineage (NCBI taxonomy): Eukaryota > Metazoa > Arthropoda > Insecta > Diptera > Tachinidae > Gymnocheta > Gymnocheta viridis. The sequence continues at coordinate 60,246,108 of OY101441.1, read as the reverse complement.
GATCGGTAGGCATTACAAAGATTCTAAATACATTTAGCGGTATAGTGATAAGCATTCGTGAGCTAGACTGTGTCTTAATATGCAGATAATTTCGCAAGAAAATTGGGCCGTTGCTAATCATCAATAACGTGGCAAGTTGGTTGCTGACAATGGCTGAAGAAAATGCTGGTGGGCATAGTGCTTATGATGTGGGCTGGCTTTTGTACGCAGTTCACAGAGTACACAATCACTTGTATAAATACAGAATTTTCCTTAATAAATTATTTTGGTGCAAAGAGAAAACTATAATAGGAACTGCAATTGTCATACTCGTATTTATGATCTCATTGCAGTTCATTGCCATAACCAATTAAATTAAAAAAACCCTTCGACTTGGGCTGGTGTAAAAAATCAAAAAAGCCTAATTGTACTTCTTGCATACTGATATCCATATAAATTTATCATTTTAATGTATTTTTTATTATAAAAAAAAACATGTTCTAAAGAGTGATTTTTTTTTGTATTTTTCCTAAGAAGAAAAATCAGAGGCCATTTGATACTTTTTAAGCATAAAGATTTTTTGTTACTTCAGTGATACAAAATGCACTAAATGCAAGGCTCTTAATCTTAATACTGTAGATGATAATAAAGCTTATGATAAGAATAAATATGTACATACTACATGCGTATGTGTGTAAATTGAAGAAAAAATTTATAAATAAATATGCGCATAATAAATGTGACGAAGCCAGTGATATTTACATTTTGCCTGTCGGAATATTTGGCATATAATATGATATCTGGCGTAAAGAAAGTATTAAGCAGCCATTACCACTTTTTTCTGTCTGTGTTTTAAGCACATTTTAAACCTTTAGCCTTTTGATTGCTTTGTATCAAAGTGCTTTTGATATAAAAGACTTTTTTTACATTCAATATGTTAAAAGTTTATTGAACCCCGTTTAAATACAAAAGATACGAGTATAAAAATGTTTTAGAGCAAATTTTTTTTATTTAGAAATAAATTGTTGCTCTTGACGTAATGATGATTGCAAGCATTTAGTAAATTATTAATAGGCAGTGAAACATTATAGTGAAATGCATTTAAGAAGTGTTATTTTAAAAAAGTACATACGTTTTTATTAAGTACGAGGGATGTGGCGCAGTTAAATATCTAGCGAAGCTGAAAAGTAATATATTGGTTTTAAAAATAAAAGGTTTCATGGTAAATTGAATTTTATTGGCTGTGTTTTATTGACATCCAACTCAGCCTTTCTTCAAGTTTTTTTGTTTTATTATTTTCTTTAAATGTTGGCAATAGCTGCGGCACATTCAATCTGTGGCTTAGTCTCATGTCTTTGTAATCCTCATATGCAATTCTGGCGGTACGAAATACACTTTTTCTAGAGCAGCTCAGCCAAAAAATTGTTGACCAAGTATCAGGATGTGGGTTTTTTAATAAAAGGCCTTAAATACAATACTTTACTCGATTAGATATGGTTGAGTGAGTTGCCCACTTAGCGGCAAGTTCAATAGGATGACTAATTACCCTTTGTGATATCCTTTGCAGTTTTAAATAAGTATATTAATAACGAAACCACTTGGTGTTGTCTGTGATATAAATAAATAACTTAAAGTTATAGAGGATGCCTGAAAACTAACGCATGGTTAATTGAACAGAAAGTCGTTTTTAAACGTTTCATAGTTATTCTTCAATAATTTAAAAACTTATTCTAACGTGTAACGCTTTATTTGTACTTCTCTATTACATAAATGGCGGTTATTTAATGCTTGCATTAGTTTTGGGCACCCTTTATTTGCCAACTTTCCCAGGTTTTTCAAGAAGCTGTTCCCTCAAATAGATAGTGTATGGTGTTTTTTAAGCCTGATGGAACTTTAAATTAAATTAAAACAGATATAAATTGCGTTGAATGCAATAAATTTGGCTTCATGCGGAAGATAATTCTTTGCCATTATTATTTGGATAAGACTTCAGTCATGTGGCCACCGTAGTTGTCGCGTAAATGGTGCAATCTCGATGTCCAATTTTCATACTCATTCGTAATCATTGCAGCCGTATTTCACCAATAACTCTACTATGCTTGTGTTCCAAGTGTTCAATCGCCTGTGGTTTATGGGCGTATAATTAGATCGCACGTTGCCAAATAAAGAAAATTACATGAAATTTTTGTTTGCCGATTTTTTTCGTTATTTTTTAGTATTTTCGAGGTTACAACAATTTGTAAGCTTCGGTCTTACGTGCATATATTCATTATTAAATGGCAAACTAAACTAAACAAACACAAGCCAGCTGTTAAATCTGTTGTCAAATAAAGCAGTGTTGCCCATTCAAAGTTCCCTTGGGTTTATACAATTCAGGACACATCATACCATATAGATCCCCAAATTTGCCAACTGTCCCATTTGGAATTTGAGGGAAATGCTCATCTATGAAATATTTTATTCAACATTTTTAGTCAGAAAAAGTTTGAAATGAGACGATATTCCAAAGGATCAAAGGAACATTATTTTATTATCAATTTGTATCCCATTAAATAGCTGTTATAAGTTTTTAAACACAGACCTGTTTAAAATTAAATCAACAACAAAAACAAACATTTTGTTTTTGTATAAAATTGCAAAAATGTCAAAAACAGTTGAAGAAGCATTTTATATATTAGTGATGGGCAATTGAATTTTTCTTCGGTACAAAAAAATATTTTAAATAGTACTTTTTTGACCCGCAGAGTTGTTAATTCAAATCTTTGTAATTTTTTCTTTATTAACTAAAAACATGTAATGAAATATATTTGTTCTTGTGTTTATGTTATATTATCGCAACAAACAAAATGGTTTCATTTGATACCAAACGTTATTCTTAATACCTTTTCACTCAAAGATAAAGGTTTGAGATTAAAGTTTAAAATCAAATTGACGTTCAGTTCAGAGGAAAAATGTTTGGTGCAGAGTCGGACTTTTGAGGGTAAAATGCCAACCATAATGTTAAACTTCATTGATTTTCATCAAGACTTCGAATACTGAAAAAATATATTTTCCAAAATTGTTGTTTTTCTCAAACTAAAAATACATTTCAAGTAAAACTTTGTTGTTTATGCGTTAATAAGTTTACAATATTTCAAAATGTTGTTCATGCATAAAGCGACTTGTTTTGTTCCATGGTTGTGATACTGACCGATTGTAAATATTTCGGACAGAAAAAAATTATAAGTGTTAAAGTAACATATTAATCAAACCATCCTTTATATAAGGTCGTCCTTAGAATATCGCAATTAATTAATCCAAAGATTTATTATTTAGGAGTATGAAAAATTAACCATTATGGAATAATTTACTTTCAATTACATGTTAAGAATTCACACATTTTTCAAGTTGAGAAAAAACCAAACATTTATGGAGAATCCTATTTTTCTAAAGTTACGTTCAAATCGTTCAAATTATTTTCGAATAATGAGACCCAAAAAAATATAGCTGGGATTTATCACATTTTCATATCTGTTTTGATGTGTTATTTACTTTTCGTGATGGGAAAATTTTTTTAAAAGGCGAAAATATTGGAATGGCAGTTAATTAATTTTTGCTTGGGGCTTATTTAATTTCATTGTGATTTATTAAATTTCTTTGGGAGCTATTTTATTTGTCCTAAAATTGCGGTACATACAATTCTTTTATACTTATTTCATTTCTGTTGAGACTTTCTGTAAAAGGAATTCTTTTACTCTTGTAAGGTCTTCTTTCATTGTGAGATATTGAATATCTTTTGAAATTATTGTATTAGAAATCATTCAATTTACACAAATTATTTCATTTTGTACTTTTTTCATTTGGTTGGAAACTATTTCATTTGCGAGTTATTTCATACCGATCGTTGTTGCAAATCGTTCTTAATTTGAGATCAAAACTGTCTATTAGCTGAATATGTAGCGAGACCTGTAAAAGCAATTTTAAAGACAAGCTTAAGACGTTGTAATTTTTTAAAATACTTTCACTATCTTATATATGTTGAGATATACTGGAAAGCGATTGTTGAGCACGTTGAAGTTTAATTAGTTTTAAAGTACTAAATGAACCGGAGGAGTAAAACGGATAAAAAAATAACTATATCAAATATTTGTTTGTACCTAAGAAAAATCTAATTTTCCATCACACAAAACTTCTGACACTTTAACAATTTTCGACCATTAAAAATACAACGCTTCAAAAAATCAGCTGGATTATTAAACATTCCTGTATTATTGGATCATGCAAATTTAAGCAAACGGTGATTGAAAGAGCAGCACAAAATGTTTTCTTCAAAAACTTCTTCAACCCCATTCTGTAAATCGAATCCATTTAAATTAACTCAAATTGAGAAAAATTGAAACAAATTTATGAAATCTTTTTCATGGTTTACTATTTTCGAGAGTTGAGAATATCATATCTGAAATTAACTTGTTTGAAAAACTTTGTTGAGTAAACTTGTTTGAGTCCACTTTATATTTCTGGAAATCATCCAATTCAAACCGACTAGATATGCAGAACAGGCCCAACCCGTATGTGTTTTCTTAATTCTTCCACAACCAACTTGATGATCCAAAGCTAATCCATTGTTGTATAGTATGTTAAAGCTCATGGATAATTGCTCTGAAGTTTTAAGGAATGAAAGCATATCAAGAATAACGATGTATAAAACTAGAATTTATTTTGAATTAAACTAGCTCATTTAAATTACGTATTACACTAATTTACAAAATGAATATACAAACACTAGAGTACAATCATATTATTTCCAACAACTGCAAGATTTTTCATGTTTTATTTAATTTTTTTTTCTAAACAACCTCAGCTTCTCTTGGAACGTAAATTGTCAATTCCCAAGATTTAACGCGCTCAGCTTTCTGAAATAAATTCTTAAGCATTCAATGCTTCTGTATTTATTTTGTTATAATCTATTAAAGCTTTAAGTAATGTTTGTAAAATTTTTGTATGTTTTTGAATTGCTCCAGGTTCACCCTCGTGTATTTGAAAAGTTCAACACTAAAACATGTTTCTTATGTTAGCACATTTCACAAGTCATCTATAATTGTTGCATTTGGACATTGGACATATACCAAATGGTCTGTCTGTTTAGTTGCTTAAATTCATTTCTTTTTTAATGGCTGGTAATTTATCTCGTTTTCATGTGTCCATAGAAATTGATAAATTATGTGCTAAATACTAATTAATCATTAAGCAAACATTATTGCCGTATATTTTCCGCGTTCCTTAAAGTCTGAAAATGTCCGGCCATTTATGAAAGAATTGTCTATTTATATTTGTATATTGAAATAATAAAATGTCTTCTGAAAATCCCAGTAAACTTTTTTCTAGCCTTTTCAAATTCTTTACACTTCAATTCAGTACAAACAAAATAAAACTTTGAGCTAACAATGTGCTTCTAAAACAGCTTTTTAATTAGTTTATAAGTTTATTTAATAGTGGAGTTTTTAAATAATTACCTAGCTTTTCTTTTAGGAAAAAAAATTTCTCCTCAATGTGAATTGATTCAGCTAAAAAACATAAGATTGCTTGTTAAAGTGTCAGTCGTATTACTAGGAAAGATTTGGAAACGGACTGTTTTGAAATTTCTGTAATAGTTAATTCAATTGTATACATTAAGAAATACTGGGCACCAGTGGTGTTCAGCCTTCCACTTGAATTATTGAAGGTAACACTCATCGTCAAGACATTGTGTGATTTGAGGATAACACGACAAATGTGGGAAGAGATAGTTCTAAATCGTAATATTTCCAAACGATTCTAAAACAAATGCTTTCATTTGCATTCGAATCCATGAAATGAAATATCAACAGCCACTTAATTACAATAGAGAAATCTGTGAAGTGTAGGTTAACCTAATAGCTGGTTTTTACAGGTTTTAAAAATTTATTTGATACTCTTTAACACCAGGCTAAATAGAATGCTCTTACGCACTTTTACAAGATCATGTCGCTTTTTATCGCAACAAGGACGATAACGCGTAACATCGTTGCTTCTCCAAAGCCAAGCAAGGACTGTATCAAGGTGTATTTAACTAGGTGACAGCTGTCACCTGGTTAAATACACCTTGGACTGTATAATTAATTACCGAACAACTTAATTATATAGCAGTGGTGGGCAACACACATACTCTCTCATAGGGAAAGCAGCAATAATTGTACACTCAAATAATTCTTCATTTTCCAAGAGTAAAAAACATTTCTTGGTTTTCTAGAATTCTTATATGATTTGAAGTTATTTTTTTAATAATAATTTTTATGTTAATATAATAAAAAAGAAAACAATATTTATTTAAAAATAAACTAATTACACAGTGAAAGAGAAAAATAATATTTAATAATAAGTATGATGAATATTGGTTTCATTAAAAGTTTTTTGATGGTGAATAATATTTTCATCAATTATAAATATTAAGAAAAAATCAGCTTTTAACTGAAATAGTTTTAGTGTTCGATCACCCTTGCTAAACTAATCGTAACAGTAGTTGTGTCCTCTTAGACAAAACAAACTTTTATGACTTATAACGCGATGGAAAATTTTCTGTAAAAAGAATATCATTTTCCCATTCATCATTAAACATTTTGCTTTGATAGTAAAAAAATGAGCCGCGAGGTTTTACTCTAACAAGTGCTGATAGACGACTGCACAAAGAAGTCCAGAGGTGACACGAAACGGCATGCTATTATTGTTGTTTTGCTGACTCTGTCACACAGAAAGTAGTAAACAAAGAATTTTTCATGTTTTCTTGTGGTTTTGTATTCTTATTAATTTCTGGCTCATTAAAAAAATTTGTAGAAAAATAATAATTTAAGCAATAAAAATGCTAATGGTAATATAACATTAAAAACAAAATAAAATAAGAATTATTCATGATCTATAGAAGAAGTAAATTGCATTACAATTCATCATTTCTTACGTGCAAAATGCTTTAATTTTGTTTTGTTTATTTTACCTTATTCTTACATTATATTGCTACAGAAAGTATAGGGGCGAAAAAGCTGATGCACCAAAACATAACCTCAAAGTTTCATATCTGGTCTACTCTGTGCCGACTGGTTTGGTTTATTTTGACAAAATGATAACAAAGCAACATCCGAACGTTAAATATCATAAACTGCACGAAGAAGCTTACAATATACATGTATCAACGTAGAGCAAACAGAATTTTCAAAAAACGTCCTCCACTGCTGTATAGAAACGCTGAGCAGCAGCAGCAAAATTCAGAATAGTAATCCAAATAATTTTTGGATTAAAGGAAGAATGTAAAGAAGGCATTTCAGCAATGCGTTGATACTACACTTTCTAAAAATTGAGGTTCTAGCAAAGAAGTTAAAAATAGCCTAAAATATTGAAAGCATTAGTGTAGTCTTCTTAATTCAACTATAGCTAAATTAAGAAGATTCAATTCATATGTGAATGACATATTCCTTAATAGTTACAAATAATGGAAAGGTGCTACAGAAAATGTAAGTATACTTCCAATAATTTTCAAATAATGTATCCAAATATTTTGGTGAAGGTTTGCATGTTGAAGCAAGATTAATCGATAAGCAGAAACGCCAAAGACAAAGACGACTGAAATATTTGCATAATATTATACAAGATCAAATATACTCATATAATAAGTTTTCCAATAAGAACTGTCACTCATGTAGTATGTCTACTATTGTCCACGTCCTTATAAATATGCAGTTTAGTTCAGACCAAAATATATTGAATGTTATTCACATGTAGCGAATGTGTGTATAAAAATTCAGCAAGTAAAGAATTAATTAAAGAAAAAATAGTTAAAATCAACTAGTTTAAGTCCTGAGAAATTCCTATAAAATTCTTTTGCCAGTTACTACAAGCAGGAATATCTCCATTACTTACACACATGTTTGTATATTGCCAAACCTTGTCAATAGTTGCACACATAATGATGACTTGAAATGTTCCAAAACTTTAAATAGTCACACAATACATTGTGCAGTCACAGCTTTATGGATGACCGCAATCGATTTGCTTGCATTTTAAATTTATGGGACTTTTCTACTTTCACATAATTTTCTTTGTTGTTTTTACTTGAATAGATTAGGAATTGTACAACATTCTAAGCGCGTGCAATTACAAAAATTATAATTTGTATGTACAAATTAATTTAAATTTTTAATTTATGTACTATTAAAGATTAAATGTTAAAGATACTAGACGGACAAAAAAACAAGTCTTGTAAAACGGTTCATAAAACTGAATATGATTTTTATTTCTTTTTCGTTTTTATAATTTTAAGTGCCGGCATAAAAATTTACGATGTTGTCTGTATTATTAATAAAACTTTATTACTTTCCACAATTAGTAAACATAAATACAAGAAATGAAACAATAAGCTGAAAACAAGTAAATTTGTATAGATAATGTTCTAAAAATAATAGATCGATTCTTAATAAATAACTTTAATAAATTGCATATTTTTCATATAATTTGTCATGCCATTCTAAAGGAAGCGGTTAAGTTTTTTATGTTATTCGAAATGAATTGGTTTAAATAAACCGGTTAATTTTTATGCAATTCCACATAAACCGGATTGTTTTTGCTAATAATAATTAACATGTTTATTTTTATGATGTTTGTAATGAACTAGTTTTTTCTTCTTATATATTCTAAATGAACCAGCTCCTTTTTCATGATATTTTAAATGAACCCGTTCATTTTTCATGATCTGCCAATCGAACTAGTTTATTTCTCATGACATTTTAACGAACTAGTCCGTTTTTTAGATTTTTTTTATAATATACTGGTATATTTTTAATGGTCTTCGAAGTGAATAGTTCCATTGCTCATGATATTCCGAATGAACTGGTACATTGTTCATGATTATTTATGTTATTAGTCAAAAGGTTACATGCAGTACAGGGTGTCCGCTGGGAAGGTATACTACTTTGCTTTTTATTTATTTATTTTGGTAAACATTAGTCTTGACAGTTCATATTTAGCAGTCGTAAAGTAGACACGTTGCAAATTTTTTATATTAAAATTCTCGATAAACCAACGTGTTTTAATCGTTAAAACATTTTATCAAAATCAATCATCGATTACTGTGACAATGAGAAAGTTCCGCACTATTTATCGTGTAGTGAATGATTTCGAAGAAAGCGGGTCTATAGGTGATAGGTCCACGCACGGCCCACAACGTACTGCAAGATCGGCTGAAAACATTACTGCTGCTCAAGAAAGTGTACAAAACAATCCATTCATTCGATGACGTGCTCAGGTAACTGTAGTATCAAGAAAACGGTGCCACATCGCGTACAGCCAGGATTATAATGGAATTACTGCGAGAACTTTTTCCACAACAAGTTATTTAAAGAAATGGTCGCCTGATTTGACTGTTCCAGACTTCTTTTTGTTGGGATATCTGAAAAGCATGGTTTATGCAAACCAACCAGAAACTCTTGATCAACTCCAACAAAATATTCATGATGAAATTAATGAAATTCGTCGTGAAATGTGTAAGAATGTAATGAAAAATGTGCTCAAAAGGGCTAACAGAGGCAGATATTTATCTGATATTGTATTCGATACATAATTGCCGACATTAAATAAAACATTTATCAATATAAGATCCATTCTCTCTCATTTAGTCAAAAATTATAAACAAACAAAGTAGTATACCTTCCTGGCGGACACCCTGTATAAATGAATAATAAATAAATCAATATCAATTGACGATATTCCAAATAAACCAAATGTTTTTTTTAATTTTTTTAAATATACAGATTTATTTTTTACATTATTCCATATCAAGCGCCATGAGTTTTATGATATTCAAAATCACCTATTTTAATTCTCATGATGTTCTAAATGAACCACTCCATTTTGCATGAAAAATCAAACGAACCAATCAAGCTTTCATAAAACTACAAGTGAACCGTTTATGTTATTAATTAAATTCCAAATGAGCTGGTTCCTGTTTTTTTCCTTCAAAATGAACTGATTAGCTTTTTTACTGTTTTAATTTACCCAATTAATTCTTTAAGATTCTTTAATTGATCCATATAGATAATAATGATTTATTTCTTATGATATTGGAAATGATTCCTTCATACTTTATTATATTTTGAATGCGTACAGTGGCGGACTTAGCCCTGATTCCTCCCTAGGCACTCTTTAATATGCCGCCCTTTTAGGTTATATATAAAAAAACATAGATTTTTTAAAAATTTAAATTATCGTGTATTAATTTTTATTAATTTAAATACTGTTTAAAGATATAATTACTTTACGGAAGTTATTGTAAATACACAAACAGCCCAATTATAAACAGAAATTCCTCATGAAATTTTTCCCTTTTTTCTTTTTTCATTTTATGAATAAAAATTCCCTGATTTTAATTTTTAGTCCGTTTTTATAAACCGTGTAAAAGGGAGAAAAAAATAAAAAGCTAAAAAGCAGTTATTCGAAATATGTTTAAGTTTTGGAGTTTCTCTAAAAAAAATCTCCTCACAGAAGGGAGTTTGAATTATTTGGAGAAATTTTTTTCTCGAGAAAAACCTTTCCTCATGAAACAAATCCTTGCGAATATATATAATTGGGCTGAAATCACTTTTTTCAAAAACATGGCAAGTTACATCTAGTTATGAATTGTTTGAACTGTAGCCTTTTTTATATTATTGTTATTATTGAAAATGTCAATATTGTCCTCTCTGTATACCAATGAATTGTAAATTATTGATGTTGAAATATCTCTTGTGAGAAACTTAACGAAATTATACTAACGAATCTCATGTTCAAATTAATGATATGTTGTTTTTGATACGGCACTTATATTGCAAATTTTTTGTATGGAAATTTACATATAAATTAAAAAAAGTTTAAATTTTATATGTAATGACTTCTACATGAATTGTGAATCTAAATTTTTTTACCTCTAAGATTGTAAAACAAACAAACAAAATTTCATAATTGTTAATTTAATCGCCAGTGTGCAGGAAAAAAATATATTTAATATATTATTTTGATCCTCTTGATTGAAGTTTAAAATAAAAATGAATGGCATACCCATTGGCGGAAGAATAACGTTATTCTGGGGATTTTTCATAAAATATAAGTTATTTTTACTTTTTCTTAACAACATTATAGATAATGGACCGATCTTTTAATTTGAACACGTTTTGGGAAATAAAATATATGTTTTTTTAATTTGCTAATAATTGTTCCAGTCTTTTGGCCAATTCAAAGCTGATTCATATCAGACTTATTCTTAATTTTTTTTTGTTTTATATATAAATTAAGACTTTTTAAAGTTATATGTTAAGCTATTTTAATTATTCAAATGCGCAGAAAAGGCTTGGTTCATTCTATCTTTCCGTGGTCCCATTTTTTAAGGTGGTCAAAATTTTATTAAGCATTCAAAATTAAGATTTAATTGACCTTGTGAGAACTACGCATCCATATTTTAAAATTAAATTTTATACCTGGCAATATACATAAATGGTTTCAAAAATGCAAATAAAAAATTAGGTACACAGGCTTTTTGAGAATATTATTATATTTTTTGTTATCAAATCTGTGGTCAGAATCGATAACTATTTAAGTCGACTTACTAATTTAAAAGTAAATTCAACAATTGAATTACTTGCTATATATAATTTAATAGAAATTTCGTATTCGTTTAAAGCAAAACTTTGCCAAATTAATTTTTGAATTTGAATTGCCTTTACATTATTTTTCCTTTAAATTTTGGCGCCCTTTAAACTATGCCGCTCGGGGCGTAAATCCAGCCCTGAATGCGTAGCTCTAGTTAAGTTCATTTCTCTAGTTAAGTTGTTGGGGATCAGAATTCTTCTCAAAGTCTATATATTTTTAAAATAACTCAGTTTTTATTTTTGACAGAAATTGACAATTGCACTGTATACAACAAAAGCTCAAAATTGTACTTAAGCGCAAGAAATGAATAGAAGCACAAGATATAAGAGGAACACTTTTCAAGCTTTTATTTATTTTTAGCATTCACAAAAGACGAAAATCAGGACTTATAATATGTTTCAGGGTTAATTTCGTACTTATTAAGATATTTTAAGTTTAAAATTATATCTAGCATTCAAGCTGACCTTTAAGCGGAAAAAATTAACCATAGAACGATGAGTTAGAGCGTTTAAGCATATCACGAAAATGTTGATTAATCTGCTTAGCATGCATTATACTTAAAAAATAAAGATTACAATATTTTCTATGCACACTTGCCATAAAAATTTTAAAAAGGAGGCACCTTCAACTCAATATACAAAAACGCTGAGATATAATCTTTAAGTCCACGACACTTTCTTATTTTGGTCACCTTGTATCAGAATCATTCAGTAGAACATTAAAAACATTTTAATTTTGTTGTACAGTGTTTTTGATAACAATCATATTATTTGTATTGTTAAATTTCAATAAGCGAAATTGAGGGAAGGTCCATTAGCAATCACTCGTATATTATTATCTGTCGAAATTTATTTCATCCGTTAATTTCCTATAATATTATTTTTCCTTAATGAATGTAGGTAGCACAAGAAATTACAAGGAGCTTATTGCTTCAAAATATAATTTTCTTCAGTTATGCTTTAATGCCTTTAATTTCATCATTAATAAAAATCAATATCAGGCGTTTTAAAGGAACTTGACTGAACAGGTATCTTTAAATACACATATGTATGTGTACCACCTCTAACTTTTGCATATAATTTACTTTAAGTCCATATAAACATGTATTTTTAGTAAATAAAATAAAAAATACCGTGCACCAGATATGTTCGCAAAAAACGAAACATTAGTGATACAAGAAAAAATAAACAAAAGCTTCTAGCAATTAAACACAACTCAATATATAATTACATGAGAGAGGCATGTAAAGTAGTCAGAATTATATTTAATTGAATTGAAATATTACCTTAAGGTAGGAAATAAAACTAAATAGTTTATTTTAAATCTAAAAAAAATCAATAATAATTTTGTTTACAAATTAAAAGACTTAAGCGACAAACGTTAATATCCGCTTAAACCCACTCAAGTTTTTACTTTTACCATAGTCAAAGCTAATTTTAAACGCCGACATTATTCTTATAAACAAATCAATAGAACTGAAAGCTATTTGATGCAATCATTTAGAAAAAAATCATATAATGAAATTTTCATCAAAAAGTTATTTAATAATTTCCGGAGGTTTATCGAAATATTAATGCATTTACCAACATATTGTCGCTATAAATTTTAGTAGGACATGTTGAAAATTTATTTAATATGTCATAAAATAATGCAGAAAAATATTTTAATTTGTAACATATTACCACTTGACAATGATCATGTTTAGAATAGATAGGTTCGAAGAAGCTGAATTATTTTTCTTCCTATTATATTTAACATGATGGGCAGCACCGTCAAATTATTATGTTCGATGATAAAAAATTTTAGATTTTTTTTTTGGTAATTATTTCGATGTGTGTCTTTTTTCGAACTTTTAGTCAATTTTAGTATTTGGTTGAGATCTTAAATAATATTCGTAATTTTCGCAGTAGAAGTGATATTTTCCAGTTTCCAGCATTTTCAGTTTGTTTAAAATTTTTGCAATTTTCTGCGAATTTATTTTATTTATTTAAATATTGAGTCTATGAAATGAATCATTATGAATAGTTTTACGTACATATACAATTAATTATAATTACAATAAATATCAAGAATTTAATGACATATATAATGCCTAACTATATCAACACTAACGGAACATTCTATTAAATTTTAAAGATTATTATAATTCTAACAAATTCTTCTAAATGGCTCCATGTTAACTTAGTTTTTATGAAAGAATTGTAAATGTAATGGATTAAAGTTTCCAGTTGGATGTATATGTACGTTGAATAAAAGAAAATTTTAGCATAAATAATTAATTTAAAAAAAAAAAACATGACATTGAGCATGGTTCCTCGGCTTTCCGAAGTTATCATATCATGATAGATTGATGGACTAGTTCGGAAGAAAATTTCGCTGGTAGAATTCTAGTTTATTACAGCAAACATCATATTGATACCAAATAATTGAACCATATTCTAAAATTAGCTTCACTATTAATGTATAAAATAAAACTATTTGGTGATGTAAGGAAAAGAAATTTCTTTTCCGCAACATTTTACAAAGGCAAAAATATTTCGTGCTTTAACAGATGTCGAGGTAATATGTTGAATAAAATTTAGTTTGGCATCCAATAGCAACCATTGCAACCATTTACAAAAAAGAAACTCACATCATCCCTTTTTCGGGAAAAATTCTAAATCTTGTTGAAGTAGAATTTGATGAACATAGTTGTTCACGCTGCAAAAAATAGTGACATCGTCAGCGTGTCAGAATGCTACAAAATTTAATAGCGCTTCGTAAATTCTTAAAATAAAGTATAAACAAAATGGGGCTCAGATGACTGCCTTATAGAATGCCTGACTTAACGATAAAACATTTTGATATTGTATCACAAAAACAAATACGTTGAGTTCTTCCACTTAAATAGAAATTATCCAGCTCAAAGAATTTCTGGTTAGCCCCAACATATAAAACATTTTGAGCAATAAAAGAAAGTCAGTGGAAACAACGTTAGTATGCAGTCCGTTTGTAAAATTACAAATCACTTAGTATGTAAGTTCTAGCAGATTATTAATCTTATTATTGATTTTAATTGAAATTGAAATTGATTTAACTTGTAAGAAATGAATAAGTTGCACTTTTCGTATTCTAATTCGTTAAATAATACGGTTAAATAGTTGATATTCCTAGCTACTAGTATCCACCGTCAAAAGTGGTAAAATCGAAAAAAGAACGCTGATGCGATGGTGTAGCGACCTCGAAATCAGTACTGATCCGTTCTGCTAGTCTGATGAATAAATTGTTTCAAATAAAATAGTACTCTCTTAATAAAAAATAATGAATTTATCCAAATATAATTTCTTAAATTAAGAAGATATGGGTAAACTCAGATTTAAACTTAAGCCAAAAAATTTTCATTTCAATATTTCTTAAAATTTAAAACTGGACTGACAGGATAACTTCCCTGAAGGAAACCTTGGGGCATGTGTCCCCAAGTCACCAATTCTGTCTACTGTTTTGGTAACTATTTGGCGTCATTGTTACTATAAGAAAACTTTAAAAAGAATGAAATGAATTAGTACTTTATTTTTAGTAACTATACTTTTCAAACGACTGTTATGGATTAGCGACACTTAGTGTTTTAATAATACTTACATTTTCATTATCGACATCTACTTCAGAAAAGTAGGCAAATTGTAATCTAGAATTACTAAAACGTACTAGTGAATCACTAGTTCTAATGTCTACAAAAGAACTACCTAGTCAATAGTACCAATGTCAGTAGTGGATTTCCAATGACACACACATGTTAAATGTCTATAGTAAATAGCATTGTCTGGGGTATTATAATTCGTTAGTACTGCTGACTGTGTCAATAGAAAGTCAGCACAGTTTCACTATTGACATTTCCTGCAGGTTTAATCCAGAGTCAAACAAGGCACTCACATATAATACAATTGCAGAAATAATTGGAATATTTGTTATATATTTTACCTTTGAAACAAGAGAGTAAATCTTTTGAACAGCTGTTATGTGACTTTTCTATATTGTTGATTAAAAGCTTCAGTATTTTTTTACTACAATTAATATTGCTAAAGTTTGAGCTATTTTATGGCCTTATCCTGCAGTCGTAAAATACTGTCAACTGTAGCTAGTTTATACGTTTATAATTGCAAATAAAATTGTTAACCAGGATAGCTTAAAATTAGCCTTGATGATTAGACGTACAGAGTGACTCTTTTCAATCAGTTATAAAATTTATAAAAATTATAAAACAAACGGTGTGTTTTCATGAAAATAATTTTATTGGATTGGTAGTTTAAATAATATAAATTGTTCGAGCATTAGCTAATCAAAATCTACAATTTTCAATTGTTCGACAAGCAATAGAGTGGCTATTTTTTGATTACTAAGAGGGCGGTCCGAAAATTATCCTGCTTTACAAATAAAATACGACAAATTTATAATATTTTTTCTTTATTTCTCAACATAATCTCCTTTTTGATCGATATACTTTTCCCAACGAAATTCAATAGCTTCGGTAACGTATTTATAGTAAAAACTGTCTAGATCGTTAAAATAGCCATCCAACGTACACTCCTCCCCTCGAAAGCGATACGTCTATAAAATTAGAACATTTGAACCAGACTTTAATGTAAAGTCTCACTATCAAAATGCAAGTATCGTATAATCCATTTGATTCATTTTTCGTAAGCGAAAATAAGTCACAGAACATAAATATTTTTAAATATTTTGTCATCCGGCGTAGATAGCTAATCACACCAAGCATTCGATAGTTATTGGGGATGCCAATGATATTAGCAGTCTATTTATCAAATCAAAGTTGATATCTTTGCGAAATATTTTGCGCGTAAATTGCGATCTGTAGCGTCTAGTGTCTTTATTTCTCGTATTGCCCAATGCCTAAGAACTTTGTGCACACTTACCGGCATATAATACTATGGATATAGAAATAATTGAAGCTCTCTGGTTTCTGCTGCACAAATAAATTTACATCGCCTTAAGGGTTTCCAATCTATACCAGTTATTTCGGTAGATTCTACGCCAATTCTGAAAACCCGTCTAGCTGTATTTCCGTCATTCGTGTTCCTGGCGTCTGCTTTGGAAAAATTGTGGTTTTGTTAGGTTTGCCTGTTGCAATGTTCTAAAAAATTTAGTGCACAAGTTTGAAGCAAGAAGAATTAAAATTGTATAACTGTTGCGGGCTGACGCATTGCAAAAATTTGACTAAATAAAGACAGCCATACATTAAAAAGATCTTTGCGGGTAATTAAACCCGAGCTCATATTATTTTTTTGAAAAAAATATTTAATGGGGTAGCTTAGGCCAGGAATTTTATTTAAAGTCGGGAACCTTTTAAGGTAGAACTTTAAACGTCACTTATAAGGCTACCTCTGTAGAGAGACCTTATATTTTAAGTTTCATTATTTTATGATAAAGTGGAACAAAGTTATGAGGGGGGTTTCGTGTAATAATACACACTCTGCGGCCGGAACTTGACCTGGCGCACTACCCCGGGCCAAGATCTGCGATTTTAAATGAAATAAGAATAGGTAATCAGTTAATGTGTCTTCTATACATAAATAGGATATTTGAAATATAAATTTGATGTTGAACAATTTCTTTTTATCAAATGATAGTAAAATAATATTAAACTCATAGTAAAGAACAATTTTAGTTTTACCCGACTACATTATCAAATGAAATAAACTAACAATAAAACAAATTTTAGTTTTACTTGAATCCATAAAAAATGATTGAGAAAGGTATTGAATCAATTAGCAAAATTAAAATCTTCAAATTCAAGAATCGAATGTTGCATGATAAACGTATCCGCACAAAAGTATAAATGTGCAAATTAGGCCAAGTTCCTATCCAAAAATTTCGGCCGTAAGAAGTACTGAGATCAAAATGAAGACCAAGTTCTTGATAGGTACAATACCATCTGAATTCTATGCAACCTGTTAGCTTGGCAATAGTTTTTGCCTTCCTAATATGGGAAAGAATTATGGGAAAAATGTTGAAAGATTACATTTATGGATGTTGTGAAACTGATGGAGATCAAAAGATTTCATCTGAAAAAGTTACTTTCTTTGCTAATAATTGTAAAAAATTAACAATTAATAAAAAACTTACCATTTATTAGAAAATAATGTGTTTTTGTGTGTTAGTTTTAAAAATTACAACAATTGAATAGAAAAAAATTAATAACGCTTCTACGCATAAGATACGCATAGTTTTTTTTTTGTGTTTTTATTTGTTTTCTTTTAACATATCATTCAGAGTACTGTCATAAGCATACAAACTGAAAGATATACAAGAATGATATAATTTGAAACAAGTCTGGGCCTTCGCTTGCAAATAGTGTGGTCAATTTAAATTTTTAGTTAACTTTATTTATTTTTTGTTTTGTCTTCCTAATTTCTGAAATCGAACACTGTGCGACGGCTTATAAAAATCCAAAATTCAAAAATAAGAAGACCCCTAATGTACATGCGTACTACATAAGCTAATTGTCTTTTCTTCTCGTTTTTATTAGTATTATTTTCTAAAACAAATCTACACATCGCTGCTGCATGTATTCGCCATCTGCATTTCACACTTTCAAAAAAGAAGTTTCAAATTTCTGACCGTAAATGCAATTTATCTTATGTCTCATTAGATAAATTAAAACAACTTGAAGGCATCATTTTCATTCTCTTTCTTTTGGAATAATATATAAAACAAAAGTTTAAATTATCCAAGACATTTCAAATATTTTAATCAGAAACTTGCACAAACTCAACATAAAATAGTCAATTATTTCTGACTAGTTTTATGAGATTCAATTTAAAAAATAAATAAATTAAATAAAACCGCCTGTGATCTTTCAAAAATAGCTAAAGAAATGTAGTAGTTTAATTTCTATTTGATCTTAAATGTTAAATTGTGTAAATTTAATTTTAATTTTTAAAAAATTTTTGTTTTTTTTGTTGCCCTGGATACGTGCATTCAAGACCAGTTGCTTATAATTTTCAAAGTATTCATTGTTCGCTCCAATTGAAGAAAAATATTATAAATAATTTTATTTTATAAACGATCATTAAATCTTGTAAAACGTTTTAAAAATAAATATAAGAATAAAAAGCATAATACTTAAATAAATTATAAGCCACAAGTGAGTTTTCTGGCTCAAAGTAATTTTTGATTTTCTTTGGAAAATTATATTTTGCAAATTTTATAGTGCGGCAGAGCAAAGTAATGGCTGGAGGAATATCGAACGAGCAGACAATGTTTGGAATGTTTTAGGTCAACATTAATTTTTCGCCGGAGGTTTGTAATATTTCTTAAAATAACAATATCCTTTAATTGTATTAAGTAAGCATAATTTTTGCATGGTAAGAACCTGTCGTTTTTAACTGTCACTTTTATATAAATTATCGAAGAAATAGGTTTTTAAAATTTTGCATAAATATGTTTTTCTTTCTTTACTTTTTATAAATATCTTCGAAACTATAGGAAAGATTAAGGAATAATGGTAGTATTATTTACTAAGGTTAAAGTTCTTTAGAAACTTTGGTTTCACATGAATTAATTTCGATTACAAAAACCAATATAGTTGGAAATATTTAATGGTATGTGTTAAACAATAGCTGTTGATGATCTTACAAAAGTTTATGTTCTTTATTTTATTTTTAAAAAATAAACACATAAGCTGTGACAATGCAACACTAAGTGATCATAGGTACATTTTCTATTTTTATACTTTACTTTATATTTGATAAATAAAAACTCAATTAATTAAAGAATTTTACAGAAACGAACATCACCTAATATCGCCTTGCATATTACAATAAATTTCCAGCAATGACTGTCAATTGTTGTTATTGCTATGAATTTAGTTTTTGAAAGCAAATTTGAACATGTGTTAAACACCACTTACTTGTCATCATTATTTTTTTTTTTGAACAACTAAAGTCGTCACATAATTACTTCCTGCTGGGCATCTCAACACACATATCTTTTCATTCGTTATTTGCAACGAAAAAAAGCATGCAACAAATTAAACAAGTGCAGCAGCCACAACATCAATGGCCACATCAGCTTTTTATAAAAATTAATAATGAACATAATTCTTATTCAGTTCTATTATTTCAATACACGAACCCATCGTAGATCGTTGTGAGCTAGTCATGGTTTTTGTAATCATCAGCATAAAAATACAATATCCTCTTTTATATCTTAAGCCAAACAAAGTACCTGTGTGTGACTGCCTTGACTAGAGGATGTGTATAACACAAGGTTGTTTAAACTTGCAATTGTTACTATCATGCCGAATATTTTTAAAGGTGCTTCAGCTACCACAACGATCTCTCTAATTTTTTTCTTTTAGATTTTTTTTCAATTCTTATTTTTTGTTTTTTACTTTTTTGTTTCATCGTTGTTGTAAGCAAAATTTTTATCTTAACATGAAGATGTTGGCAAAAACCAAAAAAAAAATGACAAAGAGCCCCAGTGAACTAGCTCGACTCGACTGCAACAACAGTATTTTCTATTGTATTCGATAATGCAACAAAACAAAAAAATTAAAATACATGTTTGTAATCAGATGACCACGTTGCGGCTGTTGATGAGGACGACAACGAAATTGCTGTTTGATAATATGACCCAAACAAATCGTACGATTATTGTTCGTTAGTGTGCGTATGAAAATGTTGTTCCTTTTACCAGTTTAGTTTTAGTTATTCTTTTGTTTAGATTTGTTGCAATATATTTTCAAATAGTCACACTTCTGAACAAGCAATGCTTGCGCTATTATTTTTTTGTTCTTCTGTGGACAAGGAAATTTAGAGATATTGAGCTTTAAAACAGAGGCGTGCTTGGAAATATGTTTGTTTACAAATAAATGCATCCTTGGTACCGAAGCTGATCTATATTTTATGAACTCCTTTTTAACCACATGACCATGCATGTGCGTTCTGAATCAGATAGTTGAAAGTTGTCAAGCCCCTTCCCAATCACTAAGTCGTACCGTCCCCTCATAAGCGACTTATACTTGCCAACTTTCCTTCTGAGTCGTCAGGAATCGCTAGCATTTAGATATCTTTAGTCCGATTAATATTATTCACATGTAAAATGTGACTACCGGTCATTTTTAATCTAATCCCAGGCAGGGTCAGGCTTACATACACTTTGTGATATCTCAACCTCTTCTAAGCATTATATTCTTCGATCGTTACCTTAATCATATTTAATCATTCCTTACTCATACTGACACTTGGGCCATTATCCAGATTAGAGCAATCCAAATATATCTTAGTCGTTGTCTAAGATATAAATACTTCGAGCTGATCCAAATCTTAATAGTGTTCTCCTCTCAACGACATACTAATTATATCTTCTTAACTGTTATTACTAATGTTACAGAAAATAATTTTATGTGAAGTCATCTGTTACTTTAGTTTTAATTGTGTTGAATTCCTTCATCAGTTATAAATCATTTATCGAGAAACGCGTTGTAAATTTCAGAGTACATTCGAGCACCAGCTTGATGAACATGTTCGCCGCATTCATTTAGACACTGACACTTTGCGCACCACAGTTGGAATTTTTTCTCTATCACCCGATCTAACGCATTCATTGAATAAAATCCTTTGCCTGGTAAACATACATGGCCTGTTGTAAACTTAATATACTACAGTACCAGCTCGATTTGCGCAACTGAAACGAAACCGGGGTTGTTGCTTTTACCGAAAAGTTCTGATAACCGATTACTAAAAATCTTATTTAAAAACTCACCACCGTTTAGCTCAAATTCATTAATTTTTATTTTTTTAACATAAAAAAATCATTTATAAAGCAAAATGATAAAATTAAAGTTTTATACATAAATAAAAAGCAAAACAAAAAATAATCTTCGTAAGTATTTTACACGTGTATTGATGCCAACTTTATGAGCATTTTATTCCTTTAATACTGAACCCATTTAAATAATATATAGGCGGGTCGATAAAGCTCAACAATGTTTACCATTTATTAAAAGAATAAAGAAAGTCGGTTGGCAATCAAAGGAGAAAAAGGGATCTAAAAATTTGTCTTTGCCTATTTATATATAGATATGTTTAAATTCTTAGTTTAAGGAGAAGAATGTTGAAATTTTTGTTTGAGTTTTAGTTGAGTTGTTAGCTTTTTGGGAAATTGCAGCTTCCTTGATTTCTTGAAGAGCGATTAATTTTTCATAAGAAATGTAATTTTCTGTTGCTCACCCCATACAAATGTCCAGGGACTTAATGACATTAACTACTTTAACTTTTTGTTTATGTTCAATTTGTACAGTTTCTACAATTCTGCAATTTCACCATCTGATAAGCTTATATCTGATAAAACATCCTGCAACAAACTTAAAATGGATGGTGTAATTGAAGCCTGTTCTTCAGCTATCTGATCCCGTAACAAAATCAATGGAAGATCGTCTTCGTCAATCCATTGTTAATTTTTTGACATTAAAAAGTTCCAATATTACTTAATTGCGATCATGGAAGCGTTGTCCCATGCATTAGCTAAAATAGTAACTGCCATACGAATACTAAAAGTTTGAAGCTTTTTTTGCAAGTCTGTGCCTTTTGTGATAATTAAATGTGTTAAATGTTTTTTAATACTCGTAGATTTTTGTTCTGATTTAGCGGTTGAAGTAAAGCTGTGCAATTTAGAGGCAGGCACATTATGACAAAGTTTCCATGATCACTTTTGAGTTCGCTGAAACTTTAAGTACTTGTTAAAACTACGTTTCTGAAGAAATAAATTCAAAGAGAAAATTCCTTTCAATTTTATAAAACACAAAAAGTTGCACTTATCGAGACTGGTTTTTGGAAAAAGTTGCACTTATAAATACTCTAATGTAAAAAATTACGTGTTGCACCACAATACCACAATTACTTTTGTGACCAAATGAGATCTATTTGCAAAATATTGATTTTATTTTCAATAGGCTTATTCTCTTTTCTTCACTGCTTCTTTTTTTTTGGATTAGCCACCAGTGCAACTTATGCTCTGCACCTACGTTTGCCTATTCCAATGCTTGTTCAAAGATTTTTAAAGATAATTTTACATCGTTTCGAAAGCTACACGATTCATAGGCCAGTTCCGGTTTCTATACAGCTTTTCATATATTTTTATAAGACAAATTGATACCCAATTGTTTGTGCAGGACCTTTTTCTAACTACAATTTATTTAATTCATTTTCTGTCGCTTTTTTCTACAGTATTTTTTTAATCGACAACTTTGGCAGAGCTGCCTACAAAAAATAAGCTTTCTTTTAAACAAAAAATTGACAATTCTTCACAGTCCATATCAAAAGTTTGCCTTTAAGTGTGATATGTACCATCGCTCTACAGGAGTCACTGTTCTTTTATGCCTACATCATGGGTTAAACAAAGCTTGCCAAGTGGATGGTAATAGCCTCACCTCAGCTGCACCTATTTACCTTCACTTCTCAACCAATCCAGACTTCAGCTCCATTTCGATCATCAAAAGTTGAAGAGCCACTTCGGCCGTAAAAATAAAACGTATGCAGCTCTGACGTGTCAAATGCTAATAAAAGTTTTTATTAAAATTGTTCAATTAAATAATTTTGACATTTTAAGACTGCTGATTTCAGCCTCTCTTTGGAAAACTAAAAACATTCTAAAGTATCTAGTTGGACAATATATGTTATTGCAAGCTGAAGTATATGACAGAAAGACTGCTGACTAACTGCTCAAGTATAGAGGTGAAAATAAAAAGCATTTAGTTTTGCTGGTATCTGATCATAATTACTGTAGAACAATTTAATCATGATTTAACAAGAGCAAAAATAACTGAGCAAGTATGTTTCGCTTAAGCCTTTCGTAGATTTTCTTAAATATTAGCGTTAATTGACAACGACATGTTGAAGCTACAGAAGTTTTTTACATTAATTGTAGAAATCAAAAGCAGTTTACTTTTTGCCTTTGAAACTGCACTTGACTCACACTTTTGTTCTAACGCATTCACACTTCCTGAAATTGATCAAGAACTTGAATACAACTTTTCTTTCAAACCATCTCTTAGCTGGACGGTCAAGATAAGCAGCTGATCACAATAATTGTAACTAGATTTTTGCATATCCTTTTGAAAATCCTTTGAAGCAATAAACCTCTAAATAAAATTAATAAAAACAATCATGTGATGCGATTCGTAGAATTATTTTTGTATTGTTGCCTTTAAAACGGCATCTTGAATAATAAGCAAATTATCAACTTACGTGCAACTTATGTCACAGCTATCAATTCAACGACTTTAATCAAGCAGTATGTGTGATCAACTTGAAACTAAAATTTTGAATGTACAACTGCAACGTAAGGCACAAATTATGTTCCGATATTCTCCTTTACCAGGTTTGAAACGATTATGCAACTAACAAAGTTTTTATATTCCTGTATTGAAAAACTATTATTCTTATTATTATGCCATCGAATAATGTATTAGAAATAAAATCCTCCTTTAAACCCACATTCCTGCCTGCTGCAGTTCGATGCACTTAAAGGCCGCTGTGTCTAATCTTCATTGTCATTTGTTTCGTGTCAGTGTTCTTGTTCTTGCATGTACAACAATTTCTTTCTGTTTTATCAATTTTATTTTTTCAAATTTGCATTCAATTCATTGATGCTGATATTTGTTCTAAAAGTCTTCAATATATATTTTTTTCTTTCATTTTCACCAACTTGTTCAACTAGTTAAGTGTATTAATGCATTCCGCTGAGCAAAAAAAAGAAAGTGATACATGAAACACATCGAGAGCTTTGTAACACCAAAACAGTTCTCCATGAAGTCATCTAAAATTTTATAGAGTCGTATATAAACTAAACTCCTTGGTAGCCTAACCAAAATTCGTAGTCACCAAAACTTAATCTCGTTAAGTTGTTTTTAACAATA
Organism: Gymnocheta viridis; assembly: GCA_956483585.1. NCBI lineage: Eukaryota > Metazoa > Arthropoda > Insecta > Diptera > Tachinidae > Gymnocheta > Gymnocheta viridis. The sequence goes on along the minus strand of OY101441.1, from coordinate 60,221,552 downwards.
ATTGTCTTTATCATCATTTTATTGATGATATTTTTAGCACGTGTTATTATTTTATATCTAGTTTTTTGTGTTTACAATTCTTGTTAGTTGATTGCTGCAGAACAAAAGCTGACTGTAAATATATTGAAAAAGCGTTAATAGCTTGTTAAATTATTGTCTTTAATAGATGTTTAAAAAGTTGTTCAGAAATACATACATAAATTTTCGCTTAAGAAAAAAAGCTTAATCGCTTAAGCCTTTAATGTAACTGAAAAATAGCCACATATTAACCCAATAGCTCTAAATTAACGTAAGCCACAAAACACCATTTACTTTATTATGTTGAAATATTTCCAAAGATTTATTGAAATATATAAAAGATTTTAAAAATACTGTGATTATCTTATTATTAATGAATTAAATGGTGAGGTTCGAATTATATAATTACTAAAGACATACCCTAACAGTAATATTTTCCCGTATAATCGCAATTTGTATTATCAATAATACGGATAATAAAATATGGTTAAATATAATTATAAATATTTAAAATGATTACCATTTAATTTTCAAAGGACAAGTAAGATACAAACCGATAATATTTTATTTAAGCGAAAACGATTCTAGTTTGTATTAATTATTCATAACGCATTTTATAATTTTGAGGACAAGTGCGGGCAAATTCAGCGAAACATCTGCATCCTTTGCTTAATTTCTACTCAAATACTATACAAACTATTTCCTTAAAGCCGGAGCTGCGATAAAAACAAAAAAGGCTCAGCTGTTAGCTATTTTTAATTCGAAAAATTAAAAAAATCAATTGTGCCAGCAATTACTACCGTTTGTTGATCTGTTACAGAACAAACAATACGCTGAATCAATTCAGATATATCTCATGCGTTTAATGATCCCCAGAATCGGGAGAAGGTTCCTGAAAAGCATTTCATAGTCGACTTTGTACTATTAAAACTTATGGATGCTAAACGGGAAATCTTAAACCCGTAAATCCCGGGATGTTCAGTATTTATTGAATCTTCTTTTTTGATTTATAACAAAATATTAAATAAATTAAAATAATAAATTTGGTATGTTATAGCAAAATAGTTTCTCAAATCATAAAAATAAGAAATAAATAACGCTTTGATCTTATTTGTACAATAGATTGCTTCACATTTTATGGATATGAAAAATGTGTTTTTTACTCTTATCCAATTATTGTTATACTAGTATATCTAACGGTCGACTCAATCGACAGCATTCTAAAAATTAATATTAAACATTTACATAAAAACATACGATAAAATACAAAAACAAAAATATAAATAAATAACTTAAAACTCTGTCTCATTTGTAGGCAAAAGCAAATTGAACAAATACTCATGCACACTTTGTTTGTTTTACAAGTTGAAGCTGGTACACGTGTGCATGTGTTAGTTGCAATTTTAGCTCCCTGTATTTCGACCCGATTTGAATAAAATTAATAATGTACACATCTATGTAAGATACCGTTTAAAACCATATAAGTTTTTCCAAAATCAGTTTAGCATTATGACCGTAAAAGGGATCTAAAAACGTGTTTGCCTATTAATAATATAGATTTATTTGTTTTATTACAGTTCCCAAAAAACAATTGTGATGTGCTTTGTCTTAAAAATCACCGGATTAAATATACGTATTTTATTAAATATACTTACGTATGTTGCAAGTAACTGCTTAAAATTATGTTAAAAAAATTCAAGTGATATAACATTCTATTTAAATAGTTCTTTTAAAAATCTAAAAAAATCATATATAAACAAAAATCATTACAACCAACTCATAAAATAATGTAATCTTATATGTGAAAAAACTACATGTTCCTACTCAAAAATTTTGGGCATTAAAATTGTTCAGATCAAGAGGAGGACAAAGTTCTTAATAGGTAAAATAGCATTTTATTGTTGGTTTTATCTCATGTACCATTTTCCTTCTAATTTTTCTGTTTTACTTAGGACTAACTTTTTTGGTTTGATTAATACTTAAGTACTATTGTTTGTTTTTGTCAACTAGTTGAGTTTTTGATTTATTTGACCAATTTTAACTAGTTATGTGACAGCAAACATTGCAAGGCTCAATTGTTTTACTTTAAAGTGATTATTTTTCGACCAAATTAGTTGTTAGTAGTTTTTAATCCAAAGTGATTATTATTTTGGCTAAAGTTCGTAACATTTTTAGTCAGAAAGAATTGGACATGAGACAATATTCCAAATGAACAAGGGAAATTTTTAACATCAATTAATTTCATTCTTCACGGATGACGCTCATATCAAAAGATAGTTCGTCAGTTCTTTCATCTCAATAGCCATAGTTTAAGTGCCCCATGTATTGGAGGGCCTCAATAATTAAGGGAAACCTAGGCCCATGTTCAAAATGGAACATATAACCATCAAAGATGGGACATTCGCACTAAACGCAATCGATTTACCTTGTTACAACAGCGAAAGAAACTTTCCTATTCTAACTTGTTAAATAATTTGGTTCATAATTACTGGTGTTCACACTGACTAGTGTCAAAATTGGTTTAAAAAAATTCTGATAAGAAGGTGTGGCGGCGTCGAGAACACTAGTCTGAGGTTTAAAATTAAACAATGTTGGTTTTTTATTAAAGTTTATTTGATCTTATCAAACATTCTTTAAAAAAAATAATTTTAACTCCAGCCAAAAAAGAAGCTTTTCAATTTAAAATCCAAAAAAGGAGTCCAAATTTTCGGTAGCTAAATAATATTTTAATTTCTATGATGGAATATTTAAGCAAAATGTTGCTTACGACATCTTGGCGCTTAGGGTTTAATATTATTATTTGGTATAAATGCAGCAGAATAGACTTTTACCAAAAAAAATATTATTACAATAAATATATATTTTTGCATTTAAAGAAGAAATAATTTATGAGTTAAATATAAACTTTCATAAAATTATCCAATTTTATGGATCTCAATCTGTATAGATAAAATCATATTTATTAATAATTTATTATAACTGAAAATTTAATTGCAATTTTAATTTTATTGCATTTTAAAGCGATGTAATCTTATGCGAGAAATTAGAACGGGCTGTTTCTGTTTTTCCGGTTAAATAATTATTGTAAAATTATTTTTTTTATATAATCCGATACTCAATGAGTTTTCTCCATGAACATCGATATACATTTAATTAGGACTAAAATATTCAATAGTAAACAAGTTAGGCAAACAATTTCAAAACTCATAGATTCCGCAGTGATGATACCAGGTAGCTGAAGCTTAGGAGGATATTTTTAGCAGATTAATTGAACCCAATTATTAACTATTTCGATATTTAAATAGATACGTGACTGCGTCTAATGATCATCAAAGTCAAAAATAGGAAGAAAAAAATCCTAAAAAAATTCAATAAAAACAGTTTATTAAAAATGTAAATTGGCTTCAATTCTTTTCGTAATTGAAAAGCGAGAAAAATAAAATTTTTTGTATATTAAAGGTCGCATTAGTTTTTACTTTCCTTTTCCGTTCTATGCCGTTATTTTTTGTAGCAAATATTTCTTACTTACTTGTTCTGTGTATGAACTTGCGGATTTGGACGATGTAATTATAGGAATGAATTTCGCAAATGTGAGCAAAATGTTTTTTTATTTATCAAAAATATATACATAAATCTTTAAAAATTTTAATTAAAATAAAATTTTTTGACTTTTATAGTCCATTTGTACTGTACCGAAAACTATTACTTACGAGATTTCGAGCCAAATCTAGTTATTTTTGACTAGATCTCCCATACAAAACCAACCTACTTCTTTACTGCATTTTGACAAAATCTACTCGAAATCTAGTAGTACTTAGCGAAGCAACTATGTTTATTCTCAAATTGTGATAAAAAATAATACGTTATGCAAGAATATTAACTGACTTTTTAAATAAATAAAAAGAAATCAAACAAAAATATATTAAACGCGTTCGGGTACCCAAAAGTTTTTAAACATTTTTGCTGAAATACAATAAATGAGAACACAAATTGAGAGCGTAAAGTGACAGTTTGTGGCTGAGTATTTCCAAATTATGACTGCAGAAATTTTTGCAAGTAAAATTTAGTAAAACAAATAAACATGATTCAAAAGTTAAACAAAAAAAGTATTCAATTAGTGAAAAAATTATATAAAAAAATTAATAATAATATTTATACAAAATGAATAATAATTTTTAAATTAATTATTTGCTGGTTAATCAAATAAATAAATAAATAAATAAATAAATAAATAAATAAATAAATAAATAAATAAATAAATAAATAAATAAATAAATAAATAAATAAATAAATAAATAAATAAATAAATAAATAAATAAATAAATAAATAAATAAATAAATAAATAAATAAATAAATAAATAAATAAATAAATAAATAAATAAATAAATAAATAAATAAATAAATAAATAAATAAATAAATAAATAAATAAATAAATAAATAAATAAATAAATAAATAAATAAATAAATAAACAAATAAATAAATAAATAAATAAATAAATAAATAAATAAATAAATAAATAAATAAATAAATAAATAAATAAATAAATAAATAAATAAATAAATAAATAAATAAATAAATAAATAAATAAATAAATAAATAAATAAATAAATAAATAAATAAATAAATAAATAAATAAATAAATAAATAAATAAATAAATAAATAAATAAATAAGTAAATAAATAAATAAAACAAGAATAACATAACAGCTTTTAAACTTTCTTTCCTTTGTGTTATTTTAATTCTTTGGAGTTGTTAGAGTGCTAAATATATGGTTACTTTGTACTGCACTTGTTTCTAAGCTAGTCAATATCAAAAACAAATAATCACAAACTCACAAAACAAATAAAATAAAAATAAACATGTGGAAAAGATTACAGAACAAAATTTGATTCGAGTTCCAACAAGAAAAAGAGTTCAGTAGTCAAAAGTGTAAATATACTTCAGCACTACATTGATTTGAAATCAGCTGTTTCTTTAATCTTACTAGTTTTTACAAATTTTCGTTCACGTACTTTTTGTGCAACAGCTAGGAAGTAAATTTTTGAGTTTACTCAGTAATTCCCCATCTATTGCATTTCCCTGTAAAAGTAATCGAACGCACCTTTTAATTAACAAAATGGAAAGAATAAATAAAAGTAAAAATATAAATGAAGTGCCTATTTTCTTATAATTCCCTATATTACAATTGTCCTACACAAAAAAAAATTAAGAAAATACTAATAAATAATCAAATCTTCTAGATTTCGAAGCAATCTAAATGCACTATTAATACAAAATTTGTAATATTTCACACTACAAAAAACGAATACATACAAACTACTGGCTGTCACTTAACGTTGTATTCTATAAACTACAGAACAGTCCATAACAGAACAGATCGAAAAAGTAACAAAAAACCACAAATACAATTTTTCAATTGAACAGAAACAAAACAGCTGATCCATAACAGAACAGCATGTGCAAACTAATTCCTCCTTAAGAATTGCATATCACCTCAACGGAATAAAAGTTTTACATATATATAGATTCTATTATTAAAAATCAGAAAGAAAGCAAAATGTAAGAAATCACAAAGTATTGATGCAAATTATTAGCTCAAATGTTTTTAGCTTGAATAAATGGTGTTTGAGCCGGGACTCTTTATTACTATTTCCAAGCCATCACATGATCAATTTCGGGGCCTCTTATTACTCTGACATTATGATCACCACAGTCATATTTTTTTCTTTGCATAGAGAAACAAAATTTACTTTTTATAAGCGTTTAACCAATTAGCATATACAACTATTAGCAAAATTAAAAAACTTTGACTATGGAAGAATTCAAGGTTATATTAAGAATAAATATTCGACTTTTATTGTAAGAAGTCCTCAATTGACATAAAAATTCAAAGATATATAATAATTTTATAGAACTTAAAAATAAAATGGTCTGTGAGATCCCATATTGACAATTGAAGGTTAAAAAACATTGAAAATAAGACTGTTTGAATATTCCGGTTAAATTTTAAGCTTAAGAATAAGTCAAAAGTTATCATTTAGAAAAGTTTTTTATCGCCGCTAGTGGCGATATTATTCCAGACAAATAGATTTGTGACCGAATTTAATAAAACTTCAATGCCAAAATTCAAAAATATTAAGCTAGCGTCATGAAAATGCACACAAAAAGATCTCATTTAAAAGCTGACATGATTGTGATACACAAAAATGAATACTGAAATAAAACGGGTTCAATTGAAAAAACACATTAATTCCGTTTTCAAATTAAATTTTTATTTTTAGCTTTACACACACAAAACGTAAGAATAATAGATTTGTTTTCAAAACATACGCTATATATATATATGGCTTAGATATCCTTGATCTTGCTTGTAAAGAAAACTTAACGGTCATCTCAATTCGATAGATCTTGTTATAATTTTTTTTGAAATTAAAAATAGTTGATTATTTGATATCAATGATATGGAAAAAATATATTTAATATGAACTGAAATGTTTCTTATGGATGTAAACGAATTTCGATATTTGAACAATCTTTTATAGTTTGTTTTTGGCTGCATGCTGATGTTTTCAATTTTTTAACATTTCGAAACAGACATAGAAATTTTTATAGTTTAATTTAAATGCATAAGTTTATAAAAAATACTTACAGTAGCAATGACAGTCTATAGAAGTAAAGATTCATATTAATCTGGATTTGGTTGAATTTTGTACAACAAGTAGCCAATAATTTACACGCAGATGTTCCAAGTTTATAGATTGTTGGTGCTGCTGCTGGCATGTAAACAAATGTGATTGTGGCCGTTAACGCCTTTACTGTCAACTACTCGTATATGGTTTTAAATATCGAATTCACTTAATCAAAGCCAACTAACGACTTCGGCAAAAGAAATTATTCAAATTCAGTTGAAAGAAAATTAATTGCTTAACATTTATTTTCTTTACAGTACGTCAATTTTGAAATTTTTCTTTCATCCATAAAATAATATTAAAAACAACATCAGATGTAAATCCAATCTAAATTAAACATCAAAGTTCATTGGAGCTTCATCAGTCTAATTAGTTTTTCTGAAAACAAGCTCAAAAAAGTAATTACATTTTATTATTTTTAAACCATTAAAATTGTGGCAAAAGTAATAATGAAAATTTTTTTATTTAATTTTCTTAATTATTTTTAGCTTTTTGCGAACGTATTCAAGAATTAATTGCTATTCAACATCAATATAATATTATGTTTTTTAGAAACGTGCAAGTTTATTATCAAAATGATTATTAAACTTCTCAATATATGCAGAAAATATTATTTGTTTTTCAGTATTTAGTTTGTATGTATTCGCAAAACAAGTATTTAACGAGTAATAAAATAGCTGTACAATGGACCGGTGAGAAAAAAAACTTGACATCAAGCACAGCAAATCCTTTAAAACCACGACTGTAATACTCACAGCAGTCATCTCCTTTATAAAGTAATTAGTTAGAACGTGTATTAAGTTTTAAAAATAAATCATAACTATTTTTACAGTAACACAACCATAACGGAAACACATGCCCTTTTTGGAAGCCGCTGCTTATCAGTGTTCACATCTACAGATGGCGCAGAATTAGCTCTATTGCCTAAATTCTATATAACTTTTTTTAATTGTTAGTTTTTCTTTGTTTTTTTCATTTTTTGCAGAACTAAAGGTACGGTTACACTTGGCAAACTAGTGCCAAAAAAATTTAACCACTATTAACATGTTTTTTATATCACAAAATAAAGTAAATTATGTCGCAAAATACTATTTGTATATTATTTTTAATAAATGCGAACCCATATTTAAAAAAATATTGGAATTAGAGAAAATACAAGTTTAGCTTGTCTGTTGGTAACGTTTTTTCGGCAAATGTTTGTCAGATATGACCGTACCTTTAGAGAATTTAATTTAAATTTCTAAATACACAATCGAACAAAGTACCAAACCTGTTGAATTTTATATTTCAAATTAACAATCCGTCGTCGTTTAAGTGTGCAGATTCCTATCTCATCATAAAAAATGGACTATTTTGTCGGAAGTTTTCAATAAAATGGTTCTAAAGCAACTTTTTCTAGTGCCGAAGACATTAGACACAACTTGAGCTATTACGGCGCACTGTGGCTGAAAATCGTTTTTCATTGGCCAAAACTCAAACTTTTTTTTTGTCACCGATTTTTAAAATTTTTACGCCCTTTTGCAGCTAATATATCCAGATTAAGGTAGCCAAAAAATTAGGTTAAACTATTGATAATTGTGAGCGTGGTATGCTGTCAAACTCAACGGTTTTTTCTAATTTGAGAAAAAGGTGTTTTTCTGTTGTTTTTTGGCGGTCGCTGCCAAAAAGACTTGTTCCCATATAAAGTTCAACTTGGACAAGAATTTAAACAGACAGACTGCCAGCAACAGTTTGACTATGATGATCAAGAAAATCAAGACTGATAACGAGCGATGAAGCCCATTTCCAATTAATCATCAAATTCATTTATCCTAAAATTGCTACATTTATTATCCACTAAGGCCAACTAGAACCCCTCTTAATCGAGCATATGGAAAACTGACGCTTATAGACCTTTTGTTAACAAATTTATCCCTCTCATTTAGTGATATTGATACACATCCTTTCAAATTAAACTCTTATCATATACCTATAACCTTAAGCATAAACGAATATATTATAGAGACCGAGAAACTATTCCCTGATTACTCAAAGGAAGACTGGGAAAGCTTCCGTAGAATAATGGATAGTAACTTGAATTCATCTTTAGAGCTACTCGTAAATAGGGACATAACTCTACACAACATAAACAATAAATAATGTTTGGAAACTATAACACAGAAGACTATTACACAAAATTCGCTATAGGTTTATCCGTTGTGTAAGCACATTATAACAACTAGAAATAAACACAGAAGGCAATATCAAAGATGTTCTGACACAAACTTAAAAAATACTCTTAAAGCAATAATTCGTGAACTTAATAAACTAATATTAACATATATATTAACAATGCTAAAAATAATAAGTGCTCCAACATGCTTTCTAAAGCAAAATACATCAAAGAGAAAAACAAACCTATCTGCTCTTTAGAAGACAATAATGGTATAATTACGGCAAATACAGCAAGGACAAATGTTTTATCTGAACCATTCCACAATGCACATCTCACAACAATAAACAATAGAAAGAAAAGTAAACTCAATAAATAGATCACTTAAAAGTTAATGGCTCGAAATTGACCCAGACACTTTGACAAATAGGGAAGAGTTAGAATTTTATATTAGAAGACATAAAAACTCGAAAGCTCCCGGCCTAGACTGAATCCAAAATATAGTACTCGAAATACTTCTTACTCACCTTTAGAGTTCCTCGTTAAAATTTTTAATTTCTGTATCCGAAAAGCTTATTTTTCAAATCACTTTCCAAAAGCAAAAGTTATTTCAATTGCAAAGGCTGGTAAGAACCCCAAACTTTCCGGTAGCAGCTTGTTGAGCTGCATTGACAAAGTATTCGAAAAAATAGTTTTCAGTATACTAAAAAATTTTGTGGACGAGAATAACCTTATTCATGATTGCCAATATGGTTATAGACCTCAACACTCTACAATACATCAAGTCGAACAAGTGGTTAACACGATTATTTTTAACAAGAGAAAGAGACACTCAGCAGGCATACTGTTTTTAGATATAGAAAAAGCTTTTGACTCCACCTAGCATGCAGGACTTGTATATAAACTTCATAAAATGAATCTACCTTTATACTTAGTTAAACTAGTTATGAGCTTTCTCAGTGATAGGTTCTTCCTTGTAGATATTTATGGTGATCAGTATAATGAAATGGTTATTCCTTCTGGTGTCCCACAGGGATCCGTGCTTATATTCGTTATATATGTCAGATTTTATATCTCTCAGTGATAGAGCACTTGTAAGCCATGGCAAAGTCTCTAATGCAATTGTTAAACGCATGCAGAGATCTCTTACATCAGCACATAAATTCTTCACCAAATGGAAAATAAAGATAAATAAGGATAATTCACAGGGCTTAATCTTCTCATTTAATAAATCACCAAAGAGAATTCCAACTCGTATTATTATATAATATATAATAATTTCTTTTTACTTTTTGTATATATTATATACAATTCTGACAGAAAATATCCCTTTACGCAATATATTTTAGAATATATAATAGAAAAACTAGAGTTTCAACTATTTTTGCATAACTAATCTAACAAGTGATGTGTTGAATTAAGCCACTCCGGAGACAAGTTTCTTTTGAATGTTTAGCACAGAAAAAATATGTAGCCATTATTTGAATTAGAATATAATCAAAGTGATGTAGGAAACACACAAACACTCATTACTCGTGCAAGACATTATGGCTACACAAGCTTCCATCAATTATACAAACAACTTAATAATCATTATTTTCCGATTACTTTTTTTCTAATAGCATTTCATATATGCACAAGCATACATGTGTACAAGTACGAATTAAGTTATTTTAATGACATTTTAAGATACCACTTAAGAATCTTGTAGAATTTTCGCCACTTACTTGTGTAACAAGTATTATTATTATTATCATATTTTTGTTGTATTTGCATTGAATGTAATTAATAAATCATTTGCATAATTATATTTGCTTTTACGTCGTTATCATAAATTAAATATTTAAATTATAATTTGTCATAAATATTGTTTTAAAGATTTGTTAATTGAAGCACCAACCACATGGATTTAAAATATTTCAAAAAAGGTAAATAATAAAAAAACAAAAGACTTAAGACACAAGCATGTTGAATTTTTTTTAAAGACGCACTCGTATGTGTGGAAGCAATAGGGAATATCCCAGTTGGCCACGTTTTTATGACATGCAGAACACCGCTTGCAAGACCTTTATAGATTGGAGACACTTTAAGCCAAATACTTACGAATTTGTCAATAACGAGTGTCTGACAACGAATTTATTTACGTATAAGGGAATTTTATTTTATCATGTCATTGATGAATAATTTTTCTAGTGTGTTAAATTCAGCAATGTTTACTTTCTAGGTTGCCCTAAGAAGTATCCCAGCAAAACAATTAAGTTTCTGGAAGCAGTAAAATTTTTATTCGCTTTCCAAATGCGCTATTTTGAAGTGCTTGAGAGGAAGGTATTTCAACTTTTGTCCAAACATAAAAGAGTTTTATCTCTAATTATTGCACATGATTTGATTTAATTTTGCATAACGATTTCGCATAAGAAACATCGAAGTTTAAATTGGTTGACGTAATAAGAGGAAGAGACAGGATCTTATCGCATGTGGCACTTTGTGAACAATAATCAAGCTTATGGAAGCGTATTTAAAATCAACAGGTAGAAAAACAATTAACAACTCTCGCTCACTAATCTGTTTCGGGCGCAGCAGTAGTTTTTGCTGGGATTTGTAGAAAAATTTATTTTGGAATTTTCTTTTTTCTAGGATACAACTGGCCATTTCAGGAATATTATAAAAATAAGAGGAGACTCTTTCCAACAACTGAAACAAAAGTGAATATTCAGGAAATTAAGTTAATTGATTAGTTAAAGTGTTTCTAACATTTCCAATTTTTACGTTTTTTATCATTTTTTTTAATATAGTTTTGCGCTGCAATATTAAAAAATTATGAATATGTGTACATGTAAAAAATATTCTGCACATTTTTTTACAGCGTAGAAGCAAATGTAGAGTTTTAAACCAGACATTCAGACAGGGGTGTGTAATAAGCTTTATGTATTAAGCGATTCAAAAAGGTAATAGTCTTTAAAATAAAATCTTTTGTGAGTATCGAAACCGCAAACATCAGACTTTTAGGCCAACACCAACAGTACCCTATAGTCTATAAATGGTCAAATCTTTATTATTATAGTTATTAAGATTTAACGAAAAGAAATTAAAGACAAAGTAGCTTATGGCACGACAAAATTCATGCGAACATCGCTCATTTTCCAGTTCAATAATAATTGCAGAAGATATTCAAAGTGCAAACACGGCAGATTTCATGTAGTTGTGTATCGCCTTGTTCCCAATAGGATTAAGGTTAACCCTCTAAGCATTATTTTGCTATCACGCGGATTTTTTTATAGGAGACATTTGATAAATTGTCCTAATCACACCATCATGGAAAATATCGTTTATAACTAGCTGACCAACTGGGTGTTGTTTGAAGTGATATAAATGCCTACAAATATAAACTGAAATATATTTGTGTACATACTTTAAATTCTTCAAGTTCTAAATTAACTGTTTTCATTTCGTTGGCATACACACCTCAGCTACATAAAGGGATTTTGTTTTTGAATTGTTTCGTTTATTTTCTTTTGATTTCAAACCTGAGGCGTCAAGTATCTGCCTTCTAAAAATGTACGTATACAAATGTGTGAAAAATTTCACCATTATTACGTTGTTGATATTGTTTTGTATCGTCTCATTTTGTTTCGCTTGATTTGTATTAAATAATAAATATTATTGAATATTATACAAACATGCAATTTTTATCGATTGAGTTTTTGAAAAAGGAGAGCACGTATTCTTTTACTTTACATTTTGTGTGTTTTTGTCTTTACGTGTTTGAATTTTAAATTCAAAGAAAAAACAGTTTGTTATGCATCATTTATAAGCCACAATATTCTATTTGGTGAATGAATTTTCTTCGTTTACATTTTATAAGTAAGTTTTATCATTTGAATTATTTATTTTATTATCTAATAGATTTGATCCATTTATAATTGATATGTAGACTCCTCAAGTTTGTCTAACAGGATTTATTTAAATATTTTTTCTTTAAGTTTTTTCCAGTATTAAAAAATCTCAGCAAAAATTTCGATGAACAGAAGCTTTCACATTTCGATGTAATTGGTGACAAGTATATATAGTCCCTCTGATAACTTCTTGGTATAACAATTTAGTATAACAACTATTTTATTATGCGTTAGAAACTGGTTTTCATGAATATACAGACAACTAATAAAGCACAACCTTTGGCAGCAGTTAAAGAGCCGATCAGCTTCATGGTAAACTCACACTCTTCAACAGCGCCACTCGGTAACTAATTTTCTTTTTTATCAAACGGTAAGTAGTTTGTGTAGAAAGAGTATGTTGTTCTTAGTAGAAGTCACTACCAAGTTTTGCTAAGTTGTTGAACTACATCACCTTAAAGCAGCAGATACAAAGGTCAGCCAATGAAACCTTAGAACGCCGTAAAAGCAGTAAGCTTTGAGCAAATTTTTGTTTTTGTGCATTTCTTCAAGCGATTCTCAAATTTTGTAATAATTTTGAGGTGCGTAACAAAACAAAGCGTAGCAGAGGTAACCTTCATTCGACTCCTAATCCAAATTGCTTCTGCAAAATATGTAGTACAATTGTGGATGCCTGTACCTTGCATACCAAACAAATAGTTTGTGCCAAATTGAAATCGCCCAGCAGTGTGACAGATACGTAGCCTTGAGTCATTCATGCACTTTCATTCATATCTCACTTATTCGCTCGGTCGTCATTGACTTCATTTACAAACAAACTTCATTTAATAATTTTTCTTAAAATGTTCTTCCATTATATTCTCAAAATAACAAAACACTTTTTTATATTACGTCATTATAATACCAATTAATTTTATTCTTTCAACTTTTTGCTCGACCATTTGTATTAAACCAGAAAATAAGAAAAATCCAACAAATCATTTCCTGACCACCATCATTCACCATCAGTTTGCTGCATGTCACAGTACGAAAGAAAAAAAAAACAAACAAAAAGATATTGACAAGCTTACCATTGTCATTGTGAAAAGCAATTTACACTTAAACAAAAATCACAAGTCACTCCCCAATACCAGTTATTTAACTTTTTTTCAAACTCTAAACTTTTGACTTCAAACCATGCAAATAAAAACGCAAAAAAATAACACTTGATGATTCTAAAATAAATATACAAATATTGCGTCAACAATCAGGCAGACCAAAAATTACGATGATGATCATGATGATAATTATGCACTTGTAATGATATTGATCAGAGAACATCGTAAAAAATAGTGAATTAAATGATCACATAAATATATCGAGTCATTAATGCAACATAATCAAATCCCGAAAAACAGACATTTGATAGAAAAATAGTTCTTAATAACTTATTTATATAAAGCAAATCTATTTCGGATATCTATCCCAATGTGGGCCGATGTTCAACCCAATAAAAAAGCTAACACCTGCTATTCACCTGCTAAAATTTTCAAAACCTTTATCGCATTTTCCCAAGCTTGATTTGTTTTGAGATATGAGTACGATGTTGTAAAGCAACGAAATATGTGCATATGAAAAGGATTAAAATACAGAAAATTTATCTTTTACTATTTTGTAGCTTTTTTTATTAAAAAATTATTAAATGCTGAAACATGTACAAAAATTGCCAATGAAAATTTTCATATCCAACTGTCATTCAAAATTAAAAAATCATTATTAAAAAACCCATACACAAACATAAATTTTCCCCAACATTCTCTTAGTAGTATGTACTAATCATGTGTATGCAAAGGCTTAAATCATGCATAACTTACATGTTTTTATGTGAGAGAGAAGCTTATGGCTGGAAGTTTCTAAAAGTACACAAGAAAATTTTAAAGTATATTAAATGTTTCGATGGTTTTGTTACGCTAATGAAAGCCTAAGCACATAAACTAAGATTAAAGTAAACTGATTTTATAGCTTAAGAACTCTAAGAGTTATGTTTGTTAGAGTTTTTATAAATTTTTTAAAACTTAACATTATTATAAGTTTTCATGCAAATTGTTCACTAAATTTGATTGCTTGGATTCTATAAACAGCACATAACTTAAAAAATGTATTTGAAAAATTCTTGCTGATATCGTACGACTATTTTATGCAGTTTTGAAGTAAATGAGTGCGAGAAAAAAGGACATCAATAATAAACATTCAGAGAGCTATGTTCTACTATATTGTGCAGTTTCTAGCAAAATAAAATGCCTTAAGCCAAAATTAAACCTTAAAAACCAATTTTTTTAACAGTCCAGGGGCATAGAGTCTTAATATCAGATACATTCCTTCATTCTTCTCACACTTCCACCTTTCGTTTACCTGACCATGAGCGTGGAAGTCCATCTGAAAATTGCGGCAGTTATGAGTTCGAGTAAGCACAAGAGGTTTTTGCAGGTTCGACAGGGACAGAGGCATCTAGTTTTCTGAGCACAACAAGAGGCAATTGTATTTGTTCAGCTCATCTTACTTTGGCCTAAGCTTGGCCATAGTACGATTTAGAACACATTGTACCGGTTCTTATAGGAATCGACTTGAAATCGGTTTAATACTGACGTTTTTTTGGACTTTGATTTGCAGTTGATGTCTTCAGATTCACCTTATTGTGATTCTTACAGGGTTCGATAACGAAGTTAAACCTACTAATGACATTTGATTTGTGACTAACAACACAATAAAAGTGTTCGAGTACCAAAAAGTTTTTACAAATTTTTACTGAACTTTACTGCGTTTTACTAAGTTGAGTTCGTTTTCTCAAGTTACAGTAATTGAGAACACAAATTGAGAGCGTAAAGTGACAGGTAATGGCTGAGAATTTACAAATTTTTACTGCAGAAATTTCATGTAGTAAAATTAAGTAAAACAGAAAAACATATTATTCAAAAGGTAAACAAACAAAAGTAAGAAAATAAAAAGTACACAATTTGTAAAAAATTATTTAAAAAAAGAAAAACTGAATCAAAATAATAAAAAAAAATAAGTGAACAATTATTTTTAAATTATTCGTTCGTTAAACATGTACATGTATGCCTATTAAAAGGAAATACATTTTGTAGAAACCATTTATAGCCATTTTTGTTGTTATTTCTTTGGAGTTGGAAAAATGCTAAGTAAATGGTTACTTAGTCATTACCAAAAACAAATAATCACATACTTTTCAATAAATTAAATCAGATACAAATTAGGAAAATCAAATAAAATAAAAATAAACACATGGAATAGATAACCGAAAATAATTTGTTAATATTTTCTTAAAATATTCGTGTTATAGTAAATAGTACATCGAGTACCAACAAGAAAAAGAGTTGAGTAGTCCAAAGTGTAAATATCTTTCACACTATATTGATTTGCAATCACATGTTTTCTTAATCTTACTAATTTTTGCAATTTTTCCGTTCGCGTACTTTTTTGGGCAATAGCTTTTTCTGAGAGCAAATTTTTCATTTATGCAGTAATTACTCATTTAATGCATTTTGCTGCAAAAGTACTCGAACACAGCTAATATCTACTGGTATTATATTTTCATGTTTTCCTTAAATTTATATTGAACTAAAAATCAGAAAAGGTTTTATTAGAAGTTAGAAACATTTTTTATTTGAATCGAGGAAAGATTATGTCTTTTTATAAAAATTTGAGCTTGTAAAGCGAATGCTTTACTTAAAAATCATAATGCATTAGACTTAATATGAAGTAAATTTTCATGAAAATAATACCAAGCTCCTGTCTAAATTATACGGCTATAAAAAGTACTGAAATTAAAAGACGACCAAGTTCTTGATAGACACAACACTATCTCATTTCTAGGTAACCTAATCTTTCTAATATGAGAACAAATTATGAAAAAATATAGATAAGTTAAAAGGTTGCCTAGAAATGAGATGATGTTCTACCTATGACGAACTTTGTCCACATTTTGCTCTCAGTAGTTTTTACGCTTGTAATATTTAGACAGGAGCTTAGAGTTATTTTCAAATTCAAGTTTTTTGTGCGAATACATACATTTTCTCGCAGTTGCTTGTAGTATACTAGTTTTTAGAAACAATACAACTTGTAAATAAATTTATATGTTTGTGACAATGATTAAGTTTTTTCAACTTCAGTCTCTCGACATATTGTGGCAGCGCTGTGGGTTAGGCTACTCTTGTCTGCCTCATATGAATTCTTATGACAGAAAATGTACATTTTATTGCCCTCTCTAAATAATTACATAAAGTTATATTATTAATCACTGGTTGCGAAAAATGTTGCGAATGTTTCGTAGTTTCCAATAGAGGCCTCTGGCCAAGAAGAGGCGAAACAGCAATCCACAGAGAAATCGCAAAGAGGAAATGGAGCATATACAATACGTTCCTTCACAACGGAAGTATGCTGACATTGTAATGGCTTTTAAAGCCGGGTAAACCGAAAAATATTATGGCCTCGTATAGTCTACAGCCCATCTTCCCCAAGACTTTTGAAAAATTATTTCTGAGAAGTGACATTATTCCTCACCACCAATTTGGTTTGAAAAGTTAGCATGGTACGCCAGAACAGTGTCATCGAATCGTAAAGATCTCGATACAATTTTTGGCATGAAAGATTGCTATACAAACTAAAAAGTATGCGTCCAGATCCATCTTATTTGCTCTATTTGTCTTAAAATATATGTTTCTACGTCAAGGCTAACAACAATACTTCCAACATTTTCCTTACAAGGTGAACTTTCGGATTTGATTAAAAAACACATAAAATCAAGAGAAATTTATTAAATATTTATTTGAATCCATAAAACGATCCATATTATTCAATGCTTAAAGTTGATTTCATGTAATTGGGGACAGCGAGCACGCCTCAAATGGTCCATACGCTGGTTCAATTTTGGCATACTCTCTCCAACATATCGGCCATTATCTCACGGCCTTGTCCCTATAGACATGAGCCTAGTCGGTCGATCTAGTCGGTCAACTGACCGTGACCAAGCGTGAAATAAACTGTACACCGTTTCGCTGAAACCTCATGTCAGACAAGTGCAGCTCTTTTATTTTGGGCAAAAAAAAATTGTAATCATCGTACGGTAGCGATCGCCATTCACACTAACGTGCCTGCCGGTCATGAACGACACTGGCGCATACAGCTACGATATTGTCCTCTGACCGCAATCTACGTATACGTGTTGGTGGTTTAATGTCCAATAATATAATTTTGGTGCGAAATTTTGTCAAAAGATTCCGCCTCAGAAACTGACCACAAAATGAAAGAAGTGCACGGGTGCACTTTCTTAGCCAAACATGAATTTTGATAATGAAATGTAATAATCTGCAAGCGCTGTTTGTTTGTAAGTCGATTCATGGTTAAATTATAGCACAAGCTGAACAGGGTTAACACCAACATTACATGTTACACGAAAACAGCTGAGCTGATAAAACCAGTTGAGCGTTCAAAAACAGTGTTGCCAAAACTAAAGTGGGTAAAAAACCACCTTTTAAAAGCAGGAATACTAAAGCGATCTTGGACCAGCGTTGTATACGTTAAACACATCTGATATGACAACAAGAGATGTCGTGACTGTTGTAACTTTTGAAAACGACACGACATTTTTACGTCTAATGTATCTCTTTTAGAAGCTTTAAGAATCATACAACTGCACTTAATAGCTTTGATCACTGGCTTACAAATTGGAACATCGTAGTCAACACTAGAAGATCAAGCAAAAGAATGACTGCTTACATGGATATTACATACAAGCTTTAAAAGAAAACAACTTTACATACAATTTAAAAAAATGCTCTGGCTCCTTGAGCCTAAGTCTCAACTCTATCTGCAATATTAAGTCTTACTTTACATAATTATATTGAAACCCATTTGGATTTGCGGTGTAGTATTATGAGGAGCTGCTGGAAATTCCAATGCAGAATCATGCAAAGATTTCATTCAAAAACTTTGCACTCATTTACAAATTCTCCATGTTACGATACTTACTGTAATTAATTAAAGAGCTTATGCAACTATTAAAAAACAATTTTTATTCTTTGAAACATTCGTACAAATCCTTAAAAAGTCAGATTTTGTTTGTATATAAATCAATTAAAATAAGGGGCTGTGAAAGTCAAGTTCTTTAATAGAAATTTGTTTGCCAAAAACACATCTCTAGTGCATTTGTTTGTGGACGCAATAGAAATTGATCAGCTGTTTGAATGTGTTAGTTTCTTATCATTTAGAAGGCGTGTTTTTATTCTGAGTTTCTGTGTTCGGATGATATTAGGCGAGCTTCTCATACTGATATTGATATAATTTAACTTATAGATCTATGTCACAAAAAATCCATAAGGTGTCGCAGTGCCGGTCTTTGGACCAGATCTTCCTCCTTTTCTATTCAATTATATTCTTCTAGTTATCATTTAGTTACAACCAACTGTGAATAACTTAAGTAGGTACTTAAAAAAGCTTACACTTAGTGGTAATTTCTGAATATGCGCCAATATGTAAAAGAAATACACAGAAAAAATATAGTGCCCATTTCTATGTAGCAACCCTGCAGATAATGCGACTAGTCCAAACACGCATGTAAAGTATACACCATAAACGACTAGGACTAGTCCAAAAGTAACCCAAATGTATGAAGAAAACATGATCTATTTAACATTGGACCATATGGTCCAAGTTTGTATTACGTTGGACTAACCCAAAAACTACTCCATGTCATTAAAAATGGACCACTGACAAAAAGTTTGTTAGGCACGAGTAAGTTCGTGAAAGCACGAACAATTGTCGTATAGCAATAAGTTCTTGTTTGAAAATGACTCCATAACTGCATTACGTCGGACCACCTTGTTACTAGTACGCTTCAGCTATAATGGTAAACGTAGTCCAATATTACCTGCAGTGAATCACGATTTACCAAAGAGCTTTTGGCAGCTATAATATACCCTGAAGCCTCTGTTGATAGTACAGGAAATATATCTCTAACGAATGAATGCCTTATTAAGAGTGGATATATATTTGATTTTAGCGATCTGCCTTAAAATCGGCCATCTGATAGCTGGAATTTTAGCTACTTGATTTTTTTAACAAACAAAACTTCTTCGTGTGTCTGCAGAAACATCCAGTGTGCTTGCAAGAATCAAACCCACCCTGTCCTACTAATAGTCTAATATGCCATCAACCACCTTCCGGTATGTTTTCAGATCTAATAACATCGTCTCAACAATATATGTAAATAATTAAATCGGGAATGGCAGACGGGGGGTAATATAACGTATGTACGGAGATTACATTCTACTCATACGTATTTGAGCTTTCCTACGGTTTTTCGTTATAATAATATATCCTTGGCAGGCACTTTTGCCTCAATAAATTGTTATGCATAAGTACTCATATAGTTTAAGCCCTAAAGACTAGAGAAGAAGTCAAACAAATGTATTTAGCTATCACAAAGTTCAGCTTATACTGCATCTTTTTCTATGCACTTCTCTTATTTATTTTCCAATTCATTGGTCAAGCCAATACATTCAGTTAAAGAATAAAATAAATGTATGTGAAATAAAAAAAGGAGAAAAAATTAATATTTTTCCCAGACGTATAGAATTTTTCAAATGCTTCAAAACATTTCACCTGGACCATAAAGAGAGGGAGCGCTACTCTGCTGGTTGTCTAACAAACGCTTAAACACACAATTGTTGATTCGCCAAAGAAAGATATTGAAGAAAATATTGTCACTTAAATAAATGTTTAGAGCTTTGGGCTAATTAAAAATTTCGAATAAAAAACACATGCGTACTGACAAAAGTTGTTGTAACAACTTGTTTCTCTGAACATTTTTCAAATTAATTCAAATCGAAATGATCAAAATAGAAATTTCAACAATTGCAGATAAAAGAAAACAACTATGAGTACGAATGTCATTTGTTGTACAAATGAGTCCATGTATGAGTGTGTGTAGGTATGTTTACATGCATTTCAATTTATTGACAAAAATACTCAAACAGTCAGTAGCAAATTTGTACCAGCTGAATCTAATAAATGTAACTGTTTATTGCGTTGCATGCACTTGTTGCACTCAACTCTACACCAAAATGCTCAACTGCTGGAAATTCTCATTTTATTTAAAATTTCTTAAAGTTTTTAATTTATTCCTGACTCTTTTTTTTCGTTGTTCTTTTTATTAGACAATTGGTTTGTTAAATCTTAAAGTTAAAGTTTCAGTTTTCTTTATAGCTAAATTTTGTTACGCTTTTGACTATTGCAATTTGCTCGATATTGCGTGAACGTAGATTACAATGTAATAAATCAAGATGTATTTTAATATTTGTTACAGTTTCAATAAATAATCAATAAATGTTATGGGGAACTATTGTAGGTATGTGTTTCAATTTATAATTTCCTATGTATGTACGAGTAGGTACATATAGTTTTTTTTATTAAAAAATTTTGATTAGATAATTTACTTTAAAGGTGAAATGTATGGAGCAACATGGATATAAATTTTAATGGCATAAAACAAGTACTGAAATCCTTAACTCTGTTGGATAAATGGAAATTTAAGATTCGAGAGGGCCACATCACTTTTTATTATTTATTTTAATGCTACAAATTTTGTGAAATCTCATCTATGAAAAGACGAAAACATGTTCTAAGTTCATATTTTATGTGAATGTCCCATCGTGTGCTTTTAGCATTTGGAAAGAGTTAATAATCTCCATCATAAAATCTCGTGAAGTAAACTGTATTTTATTTATAAAATGAAATGTGTTTTTTTTTAATACGAAAGGCTAAGATTTTCGTTTTCTCCACTGAGCCACCCATTTTAGTGGAATGAAATCGAATCAGCGAAGCTTTAAATGATAGTCAAAAGCTCTGGCTACTTGCCGACAATAGACTGACAATGAGAAATTGCCAACACAATGTAGATTGTCAGTTCACACGGTTGCAAGACATTTGTCATGAAAGCTTACAATTACTTTGTCTTGTAATAACTATATCTGACAACGTTATCAGGCAAGAAAATGCCAGTAGGCTTTTCTTTTTACGATAATATTTAAAAAAAAAATAATTGCCAGAAGCAATAGAAGCGACTTGCAATCCCATCATCATTGTCACATGCATAAACATCGAGCATCTGACCATAAAAAATAATCTTAGACCGTCTCAATGTGATTTGACAATAGCAACGAAAGAATGGACCGAGTACACCTTTTCTGACAACATTGGTAGACATATATTTTCAGTTCATACGATTATAACAAATTGTACACGGGTTACTTACTGACAATACTAAAAGATCTGACATGCGTTTGTACAAAGCTTAATACACAATCAACTTATTTATTGACAAAGTGCATTCTAAACGTCATATTTTAAATTTGAGATTTTTAGGGTGCTGTTGGCTGAAGTAGTTAGCGCGTTGACTACAAAGCAAATAATGTCTAGGAACGAGTGTTCGAGCCCAGTTTCAGGCAAGTCAAAATATCCAGCATTTTTCAGATGTGCATTAGTATGCTATTGTATTTGTTGTTGTTGGACTGTTTAAGTGACGAAGGCATAGCACTGGTCACTGACAGTACCGGCAGAAATTGACACTGCTGTATGTTAGTGTAGCAAAATCTCCGGCGAAGTAAAATAATTAATAAAAAATGGCTACACAGCTTAAACCACTAAAAAGGTAACACAACGCGCCATATCAGAATTGTAAAAATTAAGCTCTCTCACTTTCACCATCTGTCCTCTCTCACTATCCCTTTCACAAAGAAGGTAACAAACCTACTGGTTGGTAGGCATACTAATTAACTGAGTGTTTCTTCTCTCTTAAAATATACAAGAAAAATTGAATGGCATTTTATCATGAAAAATGTTTTTGGCCAGTTGATATAATTTTAAGAAAATGTTATATGCAAAGTAGAATCAAGAAAGTAGTCATAGATCGAAACAATTGTCTCTGCTTGGCGGTACCAAAGCAAAGTTCGTTTTCTCCGGTCGAGTAGCAGATTAAAATAAACTTTCTGTGTCGCTCTGTGGTGACATAAATTTTAAAAATTCGAACACGGGAAACTCTCTGCTATTTGCTATAGTTCTGCGAATAATAGACGACAACTAACCGTGCTTTTAGACGTACTTATTTATTTATTTATTTATTTATTTATTTATTTATTTATTTATTTATTTATTTATTTATTTATTTATTTATTTATTTATTTATTTATTTATTTATTTATTTATTTATTTATTTATTTATTTATTTATTTATTTATTTATTTATTTATTTATTTATTTATTTATTTATTTATTTATTTATTTATTTATTTATTTATTTACTTACTTATTTATTTATTTATTTATTTATATATTTATTTATTTATTTATTTATTTATTTATTTATTTATTTATTTATTTATTTATTTATTTATTTATTTATTTATTTATTTATTTATTTATTTATTTATTTATTTATTTATTTATTTATTTATTTATTTATTTATTTATTTATTTATTTATTTATTTATTTATTGATTTAATAGAAAGTTACAAAATTTCTTACATACTAGAGAAAAACTATTGAACAGATTTGTCTTTGCCTTATGTCTTAAATATTAAGAAGAGATATATAAAGAAGTAAAGTATAAATAAAAGTATTATTAACTTGAAGGACAACTTTTAACAAAAACATTCAATATAAAAATAAAGATAAGGTGTCAGATAATTACTACAGTACGTCTACGTGTAGCAATTATATGATAATTATTTATAGTTACTTAACTGGTATAGTTGTATACAATCGGCACATGTAATAATTAAGTAACATTTTAACAATATAAGAAAATTTTTACAGTTCATTAGTTCCCATGGCGGCACCTCCCCTGCTGAAAAATACGCTCAGCGTACATGCTTTTAGATACGAAGGCCAGAACAACAGCTACT
Source organism: Gymnocheta viridis (assembly GCA_956483585.1). Classification (NCBI taxonomy): domain Eukaryota; kingdom Metazoa; phylum Arthropoda; class Insecta; order Diptera; family Tachinidae; genus Gymnocheta; species Gymnocheta viridis. The sequence continues at coordinate 60,197,840 of OY101441.1, read as the reverse complement.
CCCCCGGCAAAAGAGGGAACACCACTATAATGAGTATAGAGTACATATGAGCGGATTTACCGAATAGCATTATTTCGCTCTAAAACGTGTGTCTAAAATATCAATAGACTCTGATACAATTTTAGTGTTGCTGATTATATGTAATCTTGACGTGGAAAAATGCCATGGCGACTTAGGAGCTATTTTAAGGATTTTATTCTGTGCTACTTGAAGGCTCTTAATATGACTTGTAACACAATTACCCCAGACTGGGCAACCATAGAGTAATATGGACTGTAAAATTGTTTTTACAATTAGAATTTTATTTGAGTTACTCAGAAGAGAGTTTCTATTAATGAGTGGATACAATATTTTTTTTATATATATTAAAATTTTCAATAACGTGACAGATATGAGCGTTAAATGTTAATTTAGTATCTAAACAAATTCCTAAATATCTAATATTGTTTGAACAATCTATGTTGCTGCCCAAAAGAGTTAAATTATAATTGGCTAGATAGCAAGACTTTTTTTTCTATCAAAAAAGGTAGCTTGTGTTTTACCAGAATTAAGTTTTATTTTCCACTTGGCATAGTATTCTTCTAACCTGTCCAATGAACATTGAATTTCAGTCAAAATGTTCTCCATAAATTCATGTGAGTAACAAACTGCCAAATTATCTGCATAAGCAGCAAATTTACTGGGACTGACTGAGGGCATGTCAGCACAATAAATATTGTACAAAATTGGTCCAAGAACAGATCCCTGTGCTACACCTGAAGGAATTTTGTTTAAATATGGAAAGCGATTTCCTATCCAAATGCAAAACTATCTGTGATTCAAAAAACTTTTAACAAGCTTAACCAGAAACAGTGGAAAATTAAATTGGATTAGTTTATAAACAAAGTTCTCTGCACGTATTCCCAATATAAATTTTGAAGAAAAAACCACCCGACTGTCTTGCAAGTTTACTGTCATATAAAATTCGTTGCAAATTGGCGGCAAGTGCCAAGTGTAAGTTGTTTAGTAAAAAAGTTTGGGAGTATTAATTTTATCGAACTTGCATTCGTAAACGCTAAGTAAAACTTACACGGATGACACGGAAATTCTAAAAGTGCTCCACATTTTTTGTTGTGTCGTGTAAGTTGAAAATAATTAAAGTTAATTTTTCCCTTGTTTTCTTTGGAATTTTTATTTCTTATTATTTCTAAATAAAAACGCTAAAAGCTTGAGCCTATCAATAATCACCTTAGATAAACTAAAACTTACGATTAAATTCATGTCTTTGTCTCGAAAAAATATTAAATTTTTTCCATTAACCCCTTCAATTGAAGAAAGTTATTGTTAAATTGCATCTTGTTTTTTTCAAATAGAAAGATTCAAGATGTTGCAATCAGGCTCAAGATCATAAATTTTATTTTTTTATGAAGACAGAATTTATTAATTGGCATTTATACCAGACCGAAATCTAGTAGATTTCAATTGAAATCTCTATCAAAATCTATACGGTTTACACCGGCTTATTCGTGAAATTTTCCATGATTTCGTATCCACGTCAAAAACAGACGATTGGAATTTTCATTTTCAAATGTCAAACTCCATACAAAAATGATCGGTCGAATACGAAACAGCTGGCGAGTACACTTCTCAAAGAGTTCATGCAAAAACAGTTGTTTGAAATTTTCAATATAGATATCAAACGCCATACAAAAATTATCATTCATATGAGAAACAGCTGGTGAGTACACCATTCAAAGAATTGTTATTAAACAGCGTAGTATTTTTAAGTATAATTCAGCAAAACCCATAGTTGCATCACTAAGTACTAAGAGACTTTGAGTAGATTTTGTCAAAATCTAGTGACAAAATCTTGTAATTACCAGGTTTAGGTCGGGTGTAAATGCCATATAATAAAAATATAAAAAATATAATAAAAATGTTTCGTTTATTTCAGTAAAATTTAACTAATTATTATTAAAATTAAAAACATAAAATTGAAATCGCAAAATATTTACTGCCAGTCCCACGATGTCACACGTATTCGCTCTTTCGTACAATTACATTTAAAACAAAAACAAATTCTAAAATTTTGAACGAAATAAGTGTGACATCGTGAGCCTGGCAGTTAATTTATTTACATATTTTCGTTTGATTTATATATTCCGAATATTTCAAATAGAATCATTGCTCATATTCAGGGGTTCTAAAATATATAAGAAAAAAATGCAGTCAAATAAGAAATTATATAAAAAAGAAATAAATAGCAAAGGAAATAGTACACACAATTTAATTAATTATTTTTATAATTGAGACGAAAGTTTCGGCCTTATATATGTTGCACTCTTGTCGAGTAACCAAAATTTTGTATACTGCTTTCATCTGTGGTTGTCAATTTCCGGCTAGGCAACAATTTCCAAGCTATTATGGCTTTCGAATATTTCAAAAAACACTTGGGAACGGCTATTGAAGGTGATAATAGAATGAACTTGCTAGAGCTCACGAATCAATACTAACCCTATCAGACCTAGTAGTTTTTAATCCAAAGTGATTATTATTTTTTGGCTAATGTTCGTAACGCTTTTAGTCAGAAAGAATTGGACATGAGACAAAATTCCAAAGGAACAAGGAAAAATTTTAACACTAATTAATTTCAACTTACACGGCAGAACAGAAAACCTAGCTTAATCGATTGTGAGGCCTGCCTTAATATACAGTAAATTATATGAAAAAAATAATTTTCGTCAGTTAACCTGGAAGCAGTTATTGTGCGTTGTGTGATTTACTAAAACAAATGCAAAAAAGTAAAACAAAAACTTGGAAAAGCTAAAAAATATTCTGATTTTGATTGTGTCATTCAACGCATGTAGACATGCGTCCAATCAGTATGTGTTGTTCTTGCAATTATTAAAAAAAATAGATCTAGCTTTTGTGGCAACTGCATAACGAATGTGTGAAATCATTTGGCTGCTTAAATTTAACTTTTAGCATGGTATGAATTATTTTGGGTGCTAAGAAATACAGATATCGAAATTGTGTCGATCAGGCACAATGCAACATTTTATTATATGCTCATGTAAGTTTTATCTTATAGTTTTATCATAATATTTAATGATGTTGAAGCAGTTTTAGGGGCTTTGGACGAATCTGATACTGACTTCAGAGACGACGTCATTGCTGCTGACGAAACATGGATCCCTTTGAAGAAAGCATTGACAATATTGACCTTTTGGAGCTCACAAATGACCAGCTAATTAGACCTAATAAAGTCCTCTGACTCACCAGCAGGAACGTGGATTTGTCAATGTAAAGAACTCATTATACGAGATATATGGTAAAGTTTTAGCGACTGAGCTGTATGTAATAAGTAAGTGTGGTCAGGAAGCTGTGCAACGAATTGGAAACTGAAGCCACAAATTATTCAATCGACGAACAAATGATTACATTTATCACGACCAGTTGGATTGAAAAATCTGGTCTGCGCAACTTCTGATGGTATGGTAGTTGACTTTAAACTCTTTCAGGTACCTGGAATATTTAAAGATTGCGGTCTGGGATATGAACAATCTATAATTATAAAACTAATTAAACATTTACCAAAGTACAGCCATATATATTTCGATAGGTTTTTTATATCAATTCGAATTTTAGAATCGCTACATCATATGGGTCATCTAGCAATAGGTACAGCTATGGCCAATCTAATATAAAATGTGTTAAATTTTCCTTAAAACAAAAGCCATGAACTGCTGTGATATTTGTAAATAAACGTTGCGTTGCTAAGTGGAAGGGCAAATGAGCGGATATATGTAGCTGCATCAAATATACATTACGGGATTAAAATGAAAACTATGAAATGGACCATACTAGTATGTATTTTTTTTTTTTTTTTTTTTTTTTATCTTGGACCAGCACTCAGGGGATGACCCCTACACATGCAATGCATTGTGCTGGAACTAGTGGAAAGGGATAGTGATAGATATGAAAGGAGGTGAAGCTTCATTCGTTCTTTACAACTCTGCTTTTTTTTTTTTGCACGTTTATTCGTAGAGCAGTGTTGCAGCGCCTCTGGTGGCGAGGAGGACATTACGAGGTTTGAAGCTGTGTTTAGTTTAGTAGCCACTTCTTTTTATTAATTTTATTTTACTTCGCCGTTGATTGTGCTACTCAGTACCAACGAAGGAGGGCGCTCTGATGTTACATTGGGATTAGTATCAGCTGAAGTTGGTACTGTTCAGTGACCAGTGTGACCATGCCTTCACCACTGAAATCTTCCGCCAACAACTGACACAAAGGCACACCAATGCACATCAGAGAAATGCGTGGTGTTTTTATTTCATGACTCTGTCTGACACTGGGTTTGAACCCAGGTCCTTCGGTTTGTAGTCAACGTGCTTACTACCTGAGCCAACGTATTTTATACAAAAGAATGCTAGTTTGTGGGATTAACTAAAGCAAAGGTAAACTCGTTCCTAACTTTTAAAATGGAGCTAGGTACCTTGTTAACGTCTACTTTTCAAGTTCTTGAGCATGTTGAAATTTTATTAGATTAATGATTTATTTTGACATTCGTTTCAGAGGACGACGCCAAAAATGTAAAGCAACATTTCAATTAGCAAAGAACAAAGACTGGTTCGAGAAATATCATTCAAAATGTTGATATTATTTCATTTCTTTAAAATTATACTGAATCGTTTTTGTTTTAGTTAATAATTTTCTTATAACATATTTTTTATAACTTATGTTGTTTTCGCTCACTTAAAAATAAACCAAATTGCTTTTTTTCTTAATTAATGATTTTTTTGTGAAATGAAGTAAGTACCTGATTAATTTAAATTAAAAAACACACATCAGAAAACAAAACATTGAAGGAAATATTTGAAATAAACAAAAAAATACTTATTATTTTGGAACATAGTTTCACATGTTATGACCGAGATCACACAATTGTGCGATGCCCTGTTCACGAAAAATATACATTACGGGATTAAAATGAAAACTATGAAATGGACCATACTAGTATGTAGTTTATACAAAAGAATGCTAGTTTGTGGGATTAACTAAAGCAAAGGTAAATTCATTCCTAACTTTTAAAATGGAGCTAGGTACCTTGTTAGCGTCTACTTTTCAAGTTCTTGAGAATGTTGAAATTTTATTAGATTAATGATTTATTTTGACATTCGTTTCAGAGGACGACGCCAAAAATGTAAAGCAACATTTCAATTAGCAAAGAACAAAAACTGCTTCGAGAAATATCATTCAAAATGTTGATATTATTTCATTTCTTTAAAATTATACTGAATCGTTTTTGTTTTAGTTAATAATTTTCTTATAACATATTTTTTATAACTTATGTTGTTTTCGCTCACTTAAAAATAAACCAAATTGCTTTTTTTCTTAATTAATGATTTTTTTGTGAAATGAAGTAAGTACCTGAATAATTTAAATTAAAAAACACACATCAGAAAACAAAACATTGAAGGAAATATTTGAAATAAACAAAAAAATACTTATTATTTTGGAACATAGTTTCACATGTTATGACCGAGATCACACAATTGTGCGATGCCCTGTTCACGAAAAAGAACCTTTTAAAATAGTTATGTAGGCCTATATATAAAATAAATCTTTGATATTGAAGATTTAAAGGAATTTATACGCAATATAAAGTATTGGTCTGAAAGGGCTAAGCCGCAACCAATATATAAAGAAACCTCTAATAAACTTGTAAGTAACCCGATATACATTCCGTAAAAAGTTTGTAATTAATAAATCAATTCTCGATATTACGAAATATTTATTATTTTGATCTTTAACCGGTATCAATTTACCCAAACTTTTGTCGAACAGTTTGTTTCTATAGTTCTTTGCGTTTAGGAAACATTTATTTATTTTCGAATGTCAGGCTGCCTGGATTGTTTTATCCATGTAGCATCTTCTGAAAGTACCGGGTTTTCCAAAAAGGACTTGGAAACTTTTTTAATAAAACGGAAACCGTTTGAGATATTTCAAAACTTTATGATCGACTTGAAATCGCTAAATCGCACGAAGAACCCTTTGAGCGAAAAATAAGTTTCGTCCCTGAAAATGATTTTACGATGAATTTCGACGTCTTAGCGCATCTTCGCCAGAGCACTAACGGCGAACGCACGTCGCGTCATATGGTTCATCGGCTTCAATTCTTGAGTCCGCTTGATCTTTCAAGGGTGTAAACCAAGATCCTTACGCAAAATTCGCCATAAAGTTGTCTTGGCGATGACCAGTTCTTGAGAACGCCGCGGAATCGGCTGTTTTGGATCGTTTGCTACGAACGCCTGAACGGAAGCGATATTTTCGTCACTTTGGCCAACACGTTGTCTCACTGGCGTGGCAACCACACAATGAATATATAGACTCAAATTTTTGTACCAAACTTGTTATTGCTTGTCTACTACGGCAAAAGTTTCAACGGAAAATTGGAGTTAACGCTCTTAAAGTTGCTGTCACCGACTCCGAATTACGGTAGTACATTTTTATAATTTGCATCGTTGCACTCGTTCGTGTACTTTACCCTGATAAAAATGTTGAATTTATTGAGGAAAAGAAAGTAACAGTTAGATGATCAGTACGTTCACAAATTTAATTCAAAATTGTCAAGTACCTATTGGAAACTCCTTTATATAGTATATCTCTTTTTGTAATTCTACTCTGATGTAAATATATTGATATTTTTCAAACACAGGCTGTGACCAGTTAATGAAGATTTGGCTGCATTTGTGTTTATTTTAAGTCCGATTTATGTGAAGCCGCGCCAGTCTTCAGTCCAAAGCAGTTTAGTTCTATACGCCATGTTCGATTTCTTTTTTCTCTCTCGCTCTGGTTTAATTTTACTAAACAATCCCATTTGTGTGAACCGTTAAACTAATTATTTTAATTTTTATTTGCACTATTATTAATTAATATTTCACATATTTAGTAAAACATTAATAATTTTGTTAAAAACAAATTGAAATTGATTATTGATTGTTACAACTTTGATATTGTTTAAACTTTTAATTTTTTTATGAAGGTTTAATATAATATCTCCAGTTGTTCTAAAAAATATTTGAGTAAAGTTCCCTGATGATCTGCATTAGCAACAGTGAAATGTGCATAGGAACAAGCTATACCCCTCAATAATTAATTTCAATTTGTTTTTAACAAAATTATTACTGTTTAACTTGATATGTAAAATATAAGTTTTAGGGAAAAAGGCGAATAAAAATTTAAAATACTAAAATTTTAGCAATTTCCGTTAAAATTTCCAGTTAAACTAATTAGTTTCTTGATCATAGATCTCGGAATTTGTTAGACTTTCCAAAAACCAAGGAGCGTATTCTAATGGCTCTTACGTTTTTAAAAACTTTCCAATACAAATTTGTTAATTGTGGCATATTTATATTAATATTTATATTTTCCAGCTTGCCTAGCATAGTTTTCTTTGAAAATAATTAATATATTTTTAATTTTGTGTAAGTTTTTGATATATTATAACTATTCACTTATAGATAAAACTTTTGTGATAAACATTATAGCTTTGAATAGAAGTTTATTGATCCAGCTGAACACATTGGCTTTTAATACAAATTCAAGTTTAATTTAGATCCTTGTCTAATTATGACAGACAATTTTTATATTTCTATTGTAAATTTAATTTCTTCGTTAAATATGCTTAATGTCTGCAAAATATTTTTATTACTTTCTGTTTTGACAACTTGCGAAGAGGCCGTCAATAAAGAGTAAGTGGTAAAGTGTAATGTTGTGTAGTAGCTTTTTTGAAACTAACAATATAAGAATAATGGAAACAAGCTTAAGAGTTTGGTGCTCGCAGAGAATTAAAAGGACACTGATCTGTTTTCCTTCGGCAAGGCATTCGTAGGTACTAAATAAGTGAAGAATATATGCAATTTCTCCATATGTGCAGTTTTTTTTTGAAATATATAAATATCTACAGTAATTACAAGTGCAGCTATTGTGGATTAGTTTGAGTCAGCTAATTTTGTATAGTGCGCCGCATTACTTTCCAACAAAAAAACGGAATGCCGAAAAAAGGTACAATAAGGTAGCAGAGGATATGAAAAGAGCTATACAAGCTGTTCGATTTAGTAATATGGGTATTCTCTTAGCTTCAAAAATATTTGGTGTACCACAATACACTATACCACTTTACCAGCATATGGTGTACGACATTACGCGTACAATATTTTAAATCGGGTTTAATAGGATTTGCAATATTTGCTCAAATATCTTTGATAATGTGTGTTGAAAATTTTTCGCAAATGGCTTCGTGGAAGCTCAACATATGTAACATATAGATGGTTAAATCATGTTTTAATCGTACAAAAACTAAAAATTTTACAATTTAGAATCAAATGTGGTATTAGCCGCATTTAGTCTATTTAATAGATATTCGTGGGTTATTGTTAATTTTTTCCCTGAGCTATAAATAGTAGTCTCATTACAATTCCCGCTATTATCGGTGAAGAGGTTAAATAAATTTGCATTCCTTTCTTTTACTCATAGAATTTGTTTGATTTTTTTAAATAGCTACGATCTTGTATGTATCCAAAACATACATTTATGCATCCCACCCTATTCTGCTAATTCTACTTTTTCTCAATGATTTTGCAAACTAGATGAAATTTCTGGACTACTAGAAAACTTCTGGAGTCTTATTTAATTTTATGTTAATCAAATAAAAATATAAAAATGTTAGTTTTACGGTACCAATAAAATAATACTGGGCCAAGTATTATTGGTAATGTTATCTTTTTTAATAAACTAAACTTTATGATTACTACTTTATTGCCCACCCTCGTACTTCTAGCGAATATTTTTGAACAAATTGTATATACATAGTTTCATAATGGTAAAAACTCTTAAAGAAATAACAATTATAACGTGGATTTTAGCAAATATGTAAAGAATTTCAAAGTTTTACTGTTAAAAAAAAACTTTTTTAAATAAAAAAATCCGGTTCATAAGAACATAAAAAATATCCTTTCCAATTAGCAGTAACATCAATAAATACGCATGATATTTCAAGATTTGAGCTTATCCAAATCCATTTATAGCTTCAAAATATTCAAAGCTTTTAAAAATTATGATAAAAATGACCAAATCCATGCCACTTAAATGTTTTAAGGAAATAATCGCCAAAAAAAGGAAGATGCCACTAAACTTCGTAACGAATGCAATCAAGTTTAATGCTTAAGTCTTTTGTTTTTATGATCAAAGCATTTAAATCACATAAAAAGTAGTCTGCTGTACTTTCTTCATAATTTACTTAATGCTGAACAACACGTCTGTTATTTATAGTTCTTATTTATTTTTATATGTCCATTTTTTTATATACTGCCATTACATAAATTGCCATATTCTTGCATCCGCTTGTGTAAGCAAAATAATTAATGCTACTGCTTTTTTAGTAGTTTTTTATGTTTCATTTATGCAAAAATATAATTAAAAAAGTACTTGAAGAAACAACGATTTCTTAGAAGTTAAATTTAAAATTAAACAACAGCGACACAGATTTATTAACTGTTTATCTCTATAATACAATTCTCTTATTTTTTTTTGTATTTTGCACACAAGAATACAATCACACATAACCATAACTTTTCATTCATTAACATACACACAGGTATTTGAGATAGTGAATTGTACATAGTAGTAAAACTCAACTAAGACTTTCCTGTTGACCCTCACCTAAATAATAGTGTAAATATGTAGACGTCAAAGCAGATGGCGGTACGAATATAATTTTAGCAGTTCAGTGGCAGTTGTTATAAATAAAATACAAAAAAAAAATCTGGATAGCAAAACTACTTATAAACTAAAAATATATAAAATGTAGAGATCTAAACACGCACTTGCATGCATAAGAGTCACTTGGGGAAACTCGTTTTTTTATAGTAAATTAAAGCAGAAAAATTCAATTCATAAAAATAGTACTCGTACTTATTACAGAAGTGAAGCGCAAAAGCATTCACTGAGTTGCACAAGATAAAAATTGTATTTGTGTAAGCAGACACTAATACCCGCAGGAAATTGTATTCTGTATGTTATTAACACCTCCACTTCTCATTATATAAGCAGCTCAAGTTAAATCAGCACATGAGTGTAGAAAAACGGAACCGAATAAAAATTGTTTTAGAGTTTTTTATGTATAGAATATAATCAGGGTTGTCGGAATTGGATTTGAAATTACAAAAAGAAAATGCTTTTGTTTTACCAAATTTTATTATAACATTTTAAAAGTTTGTAAGAGGTTTTTGGGACAACTTTTCCTCAAGCCGGTATTATTAATACTTTTCTTATTCAATTATTAGATTTAATTGTTGTAGTACGCTTAAGCAAAATCTCATAATATTGTATCTTATTTAGCTTATAAGATTCGTAAATAAAACATTTTAATTTATAAAAAAAAAATAAAGTAACATTCAACGCTTTTTATGCGCCAAGTTTTTTGCTTTGATCAGTTGTTGTGTAAATATTTTTATCAAATAAAAATAAATGTTGCAAATTGAAAATTATAATTGAGAATTTAAAAGAATTTTTTGAGATTGTGCACATAATATTATGTGCTATTGAGCCCTGAGAAAAGCATTTAATGCTTAAAATTTGTGATTTTTTACAACATTAATTGGCTTCTTCTCCATTGCACTTGCTTAATAAATTTATAAACTTAATAAACATAACAGAGAGGAGACTCAGTACGTAAAACTAATCGGCAACAAAATTACAAATTTTGTTGGTGGAAAAATTGTTTTAAAAAATTAATTTTAATATTGAAAAAAAGTTTTTTTTATTTTGAAACGACAGCTTAATTCTCAGCAGCAAATGGCGCTAAAAAAGCGAAAGAGACTGAAATATATGGAGTAGTTATTTATTCAGAGATGAGCTTTCGTACAAACCGAAATTGATTATCCATTAAGCGAACACCAGATCCTCGCAAGGCATTTTTGGGATTTTTTTTATTTTTTACCTAGATATCATAGACATCGCCTACTGATTTTTTATGAATTCCTCAGTTAAAGTGTTTTGTATGAAAAAAATTTAAAAAGTTTTAATTTTTTTTCTGTGGGCGTGAAAAACTCTTAAAAAATTTCTGTTCACGTTCAGGGCCCAGCCAGGCCTTATGTGTAAAAAAGATTGCATAAAATCAAAACAAAACGTATGAAAAATACACTAAACACAAAAAAGTCTTTGCTTCCGTTGATAACAAAATGTTTCTTCTGTGAGTGATAGCAAGAGAAATTTTGACACCAATGACTATGGAAGAACTAGAAGGTTTCTGGAGAATATTGATTTGTACTTTATTTCACGCAACAATGTCCTTGGAGAAATTTAAAGATCTCTGCGGCAAATACGATTTGAGGACCGCCGTACAAGGTCATTTCAATCTCAGTCTGACAGAGCAGATATTTGGAACGTGCCAAACATAAACCTTAAAAATAATTGTAAGCCGTACGAAAATATTACGATGGATAGGGAGGGAGTACGAGGTTTAACCAGTATATCCCTTGATACCTGCTAAATATGGCATCAAAATATGGTGGGCAAGTGACGCAAAAACTTATTTCCCATTAGAAGGTAATACCTATACTGGCAGAGAGCACGGCCAAAATGGAGCAAAAAAGCTGGGAGAAAACGTGCTGTTGGCTGAAGTAGTTAGCGCGTTGACTACAAAGCAAATAATGTCTAAGAACGTGGGTTCGAGCCCAGCTTCAGACAAGTCATAAACTCCAGCATTTTTCAGATGTGCATTAGTATGACATTGTACTTGTTGTTGTCGGAGTGTTTAAGTGATGAACGCATAGCACTGGTCACTGAACAGTACTGGCAGCAATTTAATACTGGTGTATGCTAGCGGACATCACAGCGCCCTCCTTCGTCGGTATTGTAGCAAGATCGCCGGCGAAGTAAAATAATTAATAAAATGGCTACAACAGCTTAAAACACATTTAATGCGCCTACTTGACATCAGAGGCGCTGCAACACCGATCTAAAAAAACTAACACAGCGCGCAATATCAGAGTTGTAAAAATAAAGCTTTCTCTCTTTCACCATCTGTCCTCTCTCACTATCCCTTTCCCAAGGAAGGTAACACACCTACGGGTTGGTAGGCATACGAATTGCCTGAGTGTTACTTCTCTTTTTTTTAAAAAAAAAAAAAAAGTATGCGCCTTGAAATGTACTATACAGGTTCTAGGAGACCAACCGTTGCTGATAATGCTTGGCAAATACACAACCAAACGAAAAACAAATCGATGGACACTTTTTTACAACATGATTGACGTAATGGATTCAGCTTCGTACATAATATATGATAAAAATATGTCTGTGAAGAAGAAAGAAAGTGCCAGAGGAAAATTTATATCTCGACTATCGGAACAGATTGTTTAATTTTGCGTTGAAAAACGAAGTAAGACCAAAAAACTTACGGCAAATTTCGTCAGTAGATCGGAAAAAGAAGCATTTTTAAATAAAACCATTCAGGTAGTGAGAATCAAAACAAATTATTTAAAAACCTAAAGATATTTTGAGTCAAGAAAGCTGCCCTGAGGTGTTGAAAAACAAATCAAAGTGCGCTATTTGTAAAGAAATAGACAATGTAAAACGTAACACTAGACTCTTCTGTAAACTTTGTAAAGATCCAGTTTGCCTTTAGCATTCCAAATGTGATTATAAAGGGTGGTTAAATTTCAAAGGCCGATGTTAATTTTGAATAAAACACAAACTATTTAGGAAATTATTGTAATTTTATTTTATTATGATGTATTGGTATTACTCAATTATGTATGGAACAAAATATCGGCCAAATGGGCGCCGCGACCTCGGCGGCACACCTCCATCCGATGGTCCAAATTTTCGATGACGCTGAGGCATAATTGAGGTTCTATGCCGTTAATGTGCCGAATTATCTGATCCTTTAGGTCTTGAATTGTTGCTGGCTTATCGACGTACACCTTTTCTTTCAAATAACCCCAAAGAAAAAAGTCCAACGGTGTCAAATCACATGATCTTGGCGGCCAATTGACATCGCCATTACGTGAGATAACACGGCCATTGAATTTGTTGCGCAAAAGAGCCATTGTTTCGTTAGCTGTGTGGCAAGTGGTACCGTCTTGATGAAACCACATATCGTCCACATCCATATCTTCTAATTCGGGCCATAAAAAGTTCGTTATCATCTCACGATAGCGAACACCATTCACAGTAACTGCCTGACCGGCCTCCTTTTAGAAAAATGCGAACAGCAGCAGTATTTTCTGCAGTACGAGCTGTACGAGCTCGCACTGGTGTTCTCACATCTTCTACAGACCCGGTTTGCTCGAATTTTTCCACGATTTTTGCGATTGTACGCACATTTGGACGATTAAATTGACCAAAAAAATTACGAAGTGCACGATATGCATTTTGATTTGAACGCCCATTTTCATAATAAGTCTGGATAACTTTAACACGTTCTTGGATTGTGTATCTCTCCATGGTTCAAATTAAGTAAGTCTGAAATAGAGAAATGTCAAATAAAATTCGGAAAAAAACTTGGCGTTTAGGTGTGGTTCACATTCAACATCGGCCCTTACAATTTAACCACCCTTTACATGCTTTATATGTAACCAAGACTGTATATGATTTTGTAAATATGCCCGCCATTTTAAAGATTCGACTGAATTTTGTTTTTTGCTTTCTCTTTACCTTTGTTTTTTTGAGTTGTAATATTTATTTGAGTATGAATAAAAAATTATAGTTTATTTTAAAAACCTACATGTATATTTGGTTAAGATGCATGCAGCAGCAGTTAAAGTCCATACAAAATACAAGAAGTCCCAGTCAGGCCCTGGGGTTCATTTATGTAGAATCGTTTTGGTGTTTGCTAAAGGTTTAACGTGTAAAAATGAATAAGTTGCACTTTTCGTATTCTAATTCATTAAATTATACGGTTAAATAGTTGATATTCCTAATCAGTACTATCCACCGCCAAAATTGGTAAAATTGAACAAAGAACGCTGATGAGATGGTGTGGCGACCTCGAACTCAGATCCATTCTGCTAGTCTGATGAATAATAAATTGGTGCATATAGTATTCTCTTAATAAAAAAAATAATGAATTTATCTAAAAAAAATTCTAAGCAATAGAAATAAATGGGTAGACTCGGATTTGAACTTAAGCCAAAAAAATCCTTACAATATACAAATACATTAGTTCAACTAATTAGTTACAAACATTAAACATTATTTTGATGTATTTTATTCTTGAAAATATTTCTAGTCTTTATTACGAAAGTTTTTTTAAACTAAAAACAAAATAGGTAAACGTAATCTACGATACAAACATATTTATCAAAGAGATTGGCTATCAAAAACGACGCACATGTTTAAATGCTGCTTGTGGTGCGTACAAAAGTATAAAGTAAAACCCTTTCACGTGTTGTAAGCGTTTAAGCGTTCTACGCTTTGTGCTGTGCAACTTTTCACATACAAGTGCACTGATTCTACTTTTTTGACAGACGTTTAGAACGTGTGATGTATACTTTCAGCTTTAGTTTAGTCTTCAAACGGTTGATCTAAAGAGAACTGCAATAAAATTTAATCATTTCAATTTGATAAATATCCAACAAAAAAATTTTTGTTAAAATAAAATTAAAAAAAAATTAGCAACCACATTTCAAGGTTATTAGTTTGGCAGTTTGAGTAAGCGAATTTATATAGAAGTTCAGTGAACCAGAACCATTTTTGAAAAAAAGATCATTTAAAAATACTTTATAATTATATATCTGGATCTTTCTTTGTTCTTAAAAATACAATGTAACTGTTCTAAATGCAAACTAATTGATTGAATGATTCATGTGTGTTAAAAAGGATTTGCATTTTTTTTCATCATCATCATTATTATTAATAATAATGTTTTGGAGTTTTGAAAAAACATTTATCCATTACTTCAAGTACATGCTTACACACACAACACAAAGAGTATTATAAACAGAATAAATGTTTGGAATAATCAAAACAAGATCGTATATCATTCTGGTTTTTTTTGAAAATATCAATGACATTGATCCTGGCAAGATTTTGTTTCAATAGGGTGTTTGCTACGTCTCACACAGTGACCGCAATCAAAGACTTATTTAAATCAAAATTTGCCGATAAGTTGATTTCAAGAAATGAATCTTCCGAGTAGCCTCGATCGTGCCATTCTTTATGTTACTTATGATATACGGCCAGCGATGCTCGAAAAAGTGGCACCAAATTGCATGTCCAGAATACGCTTCGTCAAGAACAGTCGCGTTGATCATATAACCGATATCCTTTTCATAAGTGAGTATTTCAAATAAAAAAGATTCTTGGCTTGAAATTGAATTTTTAGTGTAATTTTTTACAACTTACAGATCTTTTTGGCATAAAAAATAAAGGCTTATCTGGCAAAAAGCACAGCCAATACAAAATTAATTTAGTAAAATTATATTTCAAAAGGTTTATAGTAGTATAGTATAATACTTGTGGACAATGTTTGACAATGTTTGAATAGTAAAACGGTTATTTTCTTTGGCTGGAATGTAAAGAGACACAAAATTGTTTTTCCCCAAAGTTAAAAATTGATATTTCTTAAAGCATTTATTTTTTTAACGCAAACCAATAACTCCCAGCAGTATTTTTTAGTTGATTTCTTAAAAAAAAAAATTCACATGACAAATTTTTAGATTTCAGAAACTTTGAACGATAATACAAATTATTTATTAGTATGACATTTTAAGCTTTAGATAGCCTACGTTTAGGAAATTCAAACACATTTGTAAATACCGTAGTAAATTTAAAATAAAAAACTATAAATATTTATATTTTTCAAAACAAAAGACTTAAGAAGCATACAGGCGTACTCCGTTTAAGGGAATTTTGTCATCATGTATTAAGATAATATTATATAAAAAAAAATTGTTGTATTGTATTTGTTGTCAATGTCTTTCTAATGCCAAGTACACTTAAAAGTAATTGTCACAAACTAAATTATTATATCATGCTAAGTTACTTAAGGGCAATTAACCTCAAGCTCAAACAAAAAATAAAGAGCGGTAATTTCGTATTTGTCTGCTTTTAGAACGATTAAATAAACAACCTCAAAACATATGAGCACAAAGAAACCCAAACTTATGAAATAATATTAATTTATTTGGTTATTTTTTATCGCAACTGCTAAGTAGTCGGTCGGGTAGTTAAAAACTACTTGTACAACGACATCAATAAATTTAATTTGTCATGTTGTTCTTTTTTATAGGTATAATTGTATTTTTAAAAGGTTTTTGTTTTGGTTTTTAGTCCGTTATTTTGTCATTATTTAGTTTTGTGTGTTTAACGTGTGAATTGTCTTTCAGTGAAGCTTTTTGTATGATAATTTGTATGCAAGCAAACAGAAAAAATACATTTATCATTAAGCGGAACTACATAGTTGATATATTTATTTCATTTCTTTTAGCTTTATTATTTACGAGTTATGAAATTTTATGTCAGCATTAAGTCACAAAGTGCTATGACTCTTTTTTATTGAGGCAATATAATGACATTGGCAGTGAGAATTTTAACTCAAAATTTGTTACAAAACTTGGGAAAGCTCCTTTTTTGTTTAATGTAGAAAAAATTAATTATGAGATTTTTAGTTTTAGATTTTTTTGTTTTCTTTTGCAGAGTAATAAAAAAATTATTATTACGTTTTGTTTTATATAATTTATTATTCCAAGTAAAAGTATTCATCGCGTTGGTAGATATAAAGAAAGCAATTAAATAAACTTCAATTTTAGACTTTTTTCAATCGTGCCTTAGTAACATTCATAAACATCAACCAGGAGACTGTTTCATTTTAAATTTCCTAAGCCTTTTTTCTAAAAATTTTAAAGAGAAGAAAACAAGCAATTTTAAATCGAAAAGCTATAAAGCATTTATCCTATAACGTTAATTTTGTTAATCTTCTAGTATAAATTGCTTATAGCTTTTTTATTATAAATTTTTGGAATACAGTATAAAATTGGGAATTTTTTTATTGGCTTTGAAAAATAATATCCTAATTGAATTGTATTGAATCCACAAAGCTGAACGCTTTTCCACAGCTGGCCTAGCGAAAATTACCAACATCGCCCCTTATGCATCACTGTTGACAGAGATTGAAATAAATTCAAAATATTATGTACGTAAAATTAACTGAAATTATAATTTAAAATAAATGAAAGTTTACTTAAAAACCGGTCTACTCAATTTTCATTTCAATTAAACAAAAAGTTCATTTAATTTTTAATGTTTAAAATTTAATAGACTTAATCCTATAAAAATAAAAGGCTTTTCTTTTGTTTCTGTTATTTTTACTTCCAAATAATCAACCCCAAGTTCCCTAAAAATAAAAGACTTTTCCTTTGTTTCAGATTTTTTATTGTAAAACCTGCTAGTATGTAGATCCATTACCCAGCGGTAAATGAACGGAATTACTTAGGTAATAATCAATAACGTCAGTATGATCGTAAGGGAGCAATCTGGTACATCATGCACTGCTCATAATTCCGATGATTATTTTTTAAACAAAATAAAAAATACCATAAAATGAAACAAACATGCATTGACTTTTAATTACAAAATCTGAAGGATAAATGTTTGTACGCACTAGCTTTACCACAAATTGGACTGTAATTTTTATCGCTGGGTATTTAAGCATTGCATGCTTGCTTTTTTTTTGCACTTTGGAATGCTCTGGTTGTGATATTATTTTTGTATAATATACCTGCAAAAACAATTCGAATTATTTCAATGATTGTTATATACAAAATGTTCATATCATCAATAAAAACATAAAAAGAGAATCACTGATTATATTTATAAATTAAGAATTTTAAGGAAATGCAATAATTCTAAAGCACATATGTTTGTATGTACCCTGCAGATAATATTGGACTACGTGGTACATTACAGCTGCAATGAACTAGTTACAACATGGTCCTATTGAATGCAGGCAGGAACCATGTCCTTTTCAAACAAGAACATGTGTTATACGACAAATAAAATGCTTTGTGTGTTCCATATATTAATGACATGGTGTAGTTTTAGCTTAGTTCTATGTAATGCAAAGCTTTTTACGTTTCAAATAACCAAATGGTGGTTTGACTGTTTAAATTTTTTGACGATCATTAAATGAATTACTTGCATGTGTAGGAGAAGAAATCTCAAACAGAATAATAAATCAAATAAAGCAAGCAAAGAAATAAAAACAGCACTTGAAAACAGCGGACAATATTGAATGTAACCGAATATCTATATTAATATTTGCTTAGTTTTTTTAATGAATGTTAGAATCAGTTAAATATAAAACTGCATACAATTTTAAATGTTTATTCTTTTAAAAATGACTAAACGAATTACTTCTTGAATAACGCATAGTCCGTTACCGTAATAATATTGTAAGTGTACCAATCGCATGTTTAAACCTTTCGAACTATAAAACGCACCAAATAATACACTTAAGTGGGTGCAATTGTTGTTGATGAGCTGCTTTTGCATTCTCCGTAGACAAAATCTTGCAGATTTGCGTGGTGCCATTTAATGCGAAATTGGCATCATCCCTCATTATCAATTGTGTCAAGAAAATGAATTATTGGTTTGAAAAATAAAACTCAATAATTTTGGTACGTTATTCGATAATGTAGTTACTTATATGTAATTCGCCAAGTCTTTTTTTATTCAAATGCTGAAAAAACCAAAAAAATTAAGAAACGTTATAAAGTATTCTGTGCCATGCTGTATTTGCAAATTTAACGCTGTTGCAAACTTCTTATTCATTATTCTGAAGACCCAAAAGCGAGTAATATCCTTTTAATTCATATTTTCTTAATTTATGATATGTAGTAATTTTGAACACGTCAAATACAAACAAGAATACGATTAGATTAAAAAATTATTATTATAAAACACGGAAGGAAATCCTTTTAAAGCCATGTGCTGCCAAAAATTTTTTAATAAAACTCGCAGCTGACTAATTACACCACAACTTTTAAGTAATATCCTTCTGGTTTAAACAATAAATCCTTGCCAAAGATTTTTGGGCAACGAGTATTAATTTGTACTGAAACCAAAAATGTGTTTTTGCTACTGCATCAATTGGTCTCATGTACTCGTTTGTTTGCAATTAATTACAAGTATTAGCACTTTTAACTCCAAGTGCTCTTTTTTATTACTTTGGAGTGTTGAAATTTAAAAAGAGTCTTATTGTTAGCAAAAGAATTCCGTGTTTGAAAACAAAATACCTTTAATTTTGCCAAAATTTCAACTACAGCTGCAGCACATATGAAAAGTTTGTAATAAGACTTGCAAAAATTAATTGTAATCAAAGGCTTTAAAGCAAAAAAAAAAAATATAAAAATAAAAAACCAACTAAATGTTTTATATTTGAGCAAAAAAAAGTGAGTTTGCACATCTTTAAGAATAAGCACCTTGCTAATACGCCTCACTTAATGATCGTACAACACCAGCAACATTACTGCGGCCACGCCATCACCACCAAAGCTGTCATGAAGGGACAATATGCATTACTGGTTTAATAAAAGATAACAATAAAACAACTCCTTAAATGGCCATAATAACCACATCATACAAACAATCCCAACAAAAGGATCTCTAGCACTCCTTTTTTAAATTTTCTTCTACTTTGAAATGGGGAATTAAACTTTCAATTCGGCATTTAACCAAGTGCAGCTAAAAATTGAGATTATTGCAAGTGCTTGTAATGATTGCTGAGTATGAATTTAAGATGAAGTTGAATTCAGCAAATAACTTGAAAAAACGTATAATATGCTTGTGCTATGAACGTTTTTTTATGGATTTACAAATAAGTTAAAAAGTTTTCGTACATATTGAAAAATATATTTTAATGTCTTATCACTGTAGGAACGCTAAAGCTATTATTGGTACAAAAGATATCACGAGTACACTAAAGCTGGATTCACCCATACATTTTTTTCCGGGCAATTTTTTTCATATGTAGTTTGAAGAAGAGAGACGCTTTACATTCCTGAGACTGCCCAGGTGCAGAAGAAAGAAAATCTCAGAAAAGTTGTTAATGAAAGGAGAAGTATTTGCGTTGAGCAGCACTCTGTTAAAGTAAAGCATTCCGATAAAAATTCGATCACGCAGAGCTCTGTAATAATGGCAACTGGTACTGGCAGCGATTCCCCATCAAAAACTAGGAATTACTTTGTTCAATGTCTTTTTGAGCTTAAGAGTGTTGTATATACTGAAAATTGTAATCCTCAATCACAAAATAACCATTTTGTCAAGAGTTCAGATGCCAAACCATTGACTGACGAACGATTGCTTTAAATCATCTTCTGATTTCGCATGGTATTGGAAGATAATGATGCAATGTGCTCGGCCACATTATGTATTGGGTTATAAAGATCAGCTATAACTATTTTAAACCGCTTTAAATCACGAAGTTTATATATTGACCCTCATCTTGCATCAGTGTATGGATCAGAAGAAAGAATGAGTTAAGTCTCTCTTATAATCTTGAAGTTTAGAACTTTTTTTTCTCAAAAACTACCAGTTACAAATGCAGTGAAGTAGCTGGGAGTAAACGTCAACGAAAAATAAAAACTAATATTTACTCCGATATCTTAGAATAAATCTCCAACAGACGACAAGAATTGGCTGAGGGCTATAGATAAGGTTTGCTGAGCATTATGTTTCTAAATACTATCAAATTATAGATCACTGCTAGGACCAAAAAAGTCTTACAATAAGATCTTTAATACAAGGGTATCGTTCGTTGACCTTTCTCAGCTCAAATCTAGAGGTATGTGACCAACTCGTTCAGTCACTCATCTGAGACACAAACTTTTGCTAAAACGAGGGACTGAACGAGTTTGTGGTATGTCGACTTAAATTACTTTTTGGAAGAAAAATTAGATAACACGAGTCCTTGGACACAAATACTTTATAATAAATATTAAGAATTATTACTAAAGCATATTTCATTTAAAGGTTAAAAATTGAAATTAAATCAAAAGGTTAAGAACTTTAAATTAAATTAAGAAATATTTTTATTAAAAGTAAAGTAAAAGGAGTGTTTGTATAATTTGCTCTGCAAAGGCCAGTGCAAATGCCATTTATATATTTCCGATAAGAGTAAGAACAATGAATTGGATAGTTTTTTGTTGTTTAAGTTAAGTTTTGGGTGTTAGTATGTTTTAACATATTTAGTAAAATTTTATGGCCAACATTTTTGTACCACATTTTATTCCCGCCCTTCCCTTTTTTTGTGGATTTTTTTTACGATTTGTTAGAATAAAGCCAAAATATGAAGCCATGCGGGGGAGTTAGAGGCAGAAAATATTTTCTTGACATACCCTACACCTCATATGTAAAGAAAATATAGTTTAATATACCGATATGCGGCAAGAACAGGTCAAAGCTGGGAAACTTTAACTTTAAACTTTAGTGGGACTTGAACATTAACTTTGATCTGCAAGGACATAATTTTAATGGAACTTATCTTTGCTTTGAAGATGTCACAATTTTCACGAGCAGACTGACAGAAAGTTTAAGGTGTATTAAAAGAAATTGTGTATTTTTCGAAGATTAAATTTGATAAAACCAGCGAAATAGCATTTGATTATATCCAAGTTTTCGGCTATGAAAAAATTTATTATTCAGCTATTCGGCACAACTAGAGAAGAGACTCTTTTCGGTTGAAAGCCTGGCAGGCAGACAATTTTTACTGTTATTTGCCGTACAGAAAGAACGAACAAAAATAATTAAGGGATATGGAAGTAAAAGAGAGATAGCGGAATTAGTTCCTTTTCATTTATTTAAAGGGTTCAGATACGTATGCTCACCTTTGTGGAGGGAATTCCAAAATGACTGGTGAGTATATGGACCTGGGTGTGAGAACTTATACTTATAAAAGTAGGCACATTGATTTTCCACGGAATTAGGAAGTTTTTGGGGTATGCAAAGTTGTGAAAAAAAATCTGGTAAGTGAATCCAGATACCCAATATGTTTTTCAAAAGAAAATTCTCCTTTTTGTAATGTTAAGAAACGTTTTGAAAATATATATTTTTGTCGCTTCATAATTCAATGTTAACAATTAGTTTTTAGTTTTAAAGTTAAGGTTTTCAAGCAAGGCATATTTAACCAGGTGACAGCATAACAGCAGCTGACTATTCGTTGCGAATGTCAAAATACATACAAAATACTTTTACTTATTTTTCTGTATCTTGTTTCTTTGTTTTATGGGTTAGGTTTTTGACATAAGCAATGAAACTACAAAAATGCCTGTTGTTCTTGTATTGTTGTAATTGCTTTCCTAATGCTGTCACCTACTTCAATACACCTTGTTTTCAAGTACTTATTTAATTATTCGAATTTAAGAATTCGAATGAATTCGAATAAAAATACAATATACATATCAAGGCGAATTCATAACAAGCACATCTGATAACTTTTTTTTTTAGTTTTATCCAAGGCGAATTAGTTTTGGATGTCAAAATTTATTTATATCTTTTGTTAATATTCATTATTAAATTAAATTTATCTCTATATACAACTCAAAATTTCAAATTAAATTTAATTTTTAAAGAATCTTTCATTTACTTTCCATTCTGCAAATAGGGATCAATATAATTCGATTTCCAGGATGCCTCCAATTGACAGCACAGGTCATCAAAGCACCAACACTTTGTTCCTCGCCAGCCTTATAAGTACAACCATTCGCTTTATCTATGTGATTTCACAAACGCAGCAAACTTTGAGTGTTGCGGGAAACCAACTCAACGATCCTCAACCATTTAACAAATGGCCGCATTTCGTTTTTTATATTTTCCAAAACTTCCGATGAATATTTCAAGTCTAAAACATCGTTATTAATTAAAGTGTAACTTTTCTTCATGTTTCTTTAGCAAATCAGCCTTAGAAAAAACATTAACATGAGTCAAACCCATGCGTAGCATCAGATTTAAAGCCAACAACAAAGTAGGAAAAAAATTTTCAGGTTCACTGCAATAATGAGAATCAATAAGATAATTGTTACCAAGCCCACTTTTTCAAATATTTTCGACATAGAAACAAGATGTGTATACAGTTCCACTTGTCTGGGGCAATCGAAGAAAAAATAATTTCATGTGTTAGAATTTCTGCACATACCTCGACCTAATATAATTTCTCTTGAAAATTATTAAAAGGAAACATAAGTTTACGTAACTTATCAAAAGCAAAGCGGTCTTCAATGGAATTGTAATGTCTACTAATAGCCGTGGAAGTTTTTTCAGTGGGTAGTGGTGAGGAAATCACCGGTTGACAACGATGTTCAGGCAACGAAAGCCTTAACTAAAAAGATCTCTGATGCGCGCGGCGCTCAATACAGGTGCTTAACAGAATTTACTTGCATATCCAAGAGCAGCATATCCCGAGTTTGACATCTCTAACAATGTCAATAGATAAATAACATAACATCAGCAATATGAATGCATTCTGCAAAATCGTCAGCCTAATAAAAAATATTCTTGAGAAAATTGGCTAAATGAAGTAACGCTCAATTAAATAAAGCGGCACTTAGACGTTGCGTTTTTCACATGTTTGTGCAGTTTTTAGTTTGTGAATCTCGATTTGCATATTTTTATGTTTGTTAATGTAATTTTTTTACTTCAACTTAACTCTGAATTTGTATACATATTTATATGATTGTAATGGAATTTGATTGTAAGTTTTACCCGTGACATCGTTTACATAAAATTCAGTGGCAGAAGTTAGCATCTCAGCCAAAACGGAACTTGTACTCTTTTCCAGAAGATACAAGATTCCCTCTTTCACACCACCAACACGAAATGGTGTCACCCTAGCACTCTCGGATAGCGCAAAATATCTAGGAGTAATCCTGGACAGCAAACTATCCTGGAAAGACATCTTCAGGCAAGAGAAACGAAAGCCTTAACGGCTATTTATGTATGAAAAAAAGCCATAGGCTCTACCTGGGGCATCAGCCCAAAGGGAGTAAGTTGGCTACAGAAGGCAGCTATAAAACCTATCAGATTGGTGGAAAGCACTGGACACTGTGACCAATAACTTTTGTATAGAGCGTGTTTTTCGCATCATAACAATCATGATAAAAATCTACACAAACAAAGGCGCTCTTCGTTGTATTATGCTGGCTTCTAGGAATTGGGATAGATGGAATTGGAAAATTGAACCATAGACCATGGAGTCATGCTAACATTTTAGGGACCAATGAAAACATTCCTGTTGATATTGATAATTTCTGCGGCATTCCACTCTCATCTTGCTGGAAAAACATTGACGCAGCCCTTATGCGGTTGGCTCAAAATTGGTGGTGCACTGAGTCGACTTGCCTAATAGCGAGAACCCTCTGGTTTCGCATTGATACTGTTAGAACAAAGCAGATTTTAATTTTTTCAAGGAAACAACAGCGGTTACTTGTGAATGCACCCACGGGGCACTGCATCTTTGGAGCCCATGCTAAAAGAATGGGTATTTCTTAGATTGACCATTCCTTCAGTAGTCAGGACAAGGAGGAGAAAGAGAAAATAACTTATCTCCTCCACATCTGCCTCTGCCAGCATAAAGATCTTCGTTTCCTAGACAAAATATGCTCTAGTAGCATTTTGGAGCTGCCAAACATGAAACTCAAAAGTATTAGTTCATTCATCGGATGGTTCTCCCGCTGACTTCCCTTGGACGTAGTTTATATGATCTCTCCTAACTAGAATGCACCTCTCTCCAACTTCTTCTATGACTACCCTGCTATATAATCCCCTGTACCACTTTAATCTCTCTTTACTGCCTTCTGGAAGGACATTTACTACTTCAACATCAACATGTCAACCTAACCTAACTTAACTTACTACATTTTGTTTTTGTCAAATGTAATTTCATAAAAGAATGATATCGTTAGAGATCGTGGACCAGGCATTTAAGTATTTTATCGCATCAACTACATTAAAGAAGTACAACTTCCGTATCTTTGTAAGTTGTATTTGCAGGCACAACAAATATACCGAAATTCCAGGTTTTTTAACAGAGTCGGCTTATGACAATACAAAATTACTAAAATTTTAAACATTTTCTACAGTTTTATTTACAATAGATATTGAGTGCTTAAGTTATTGATCACTCAAATAATCACAACTAATTGAAATGTTAAAAACAAAGAACAGATCGTGTGAATTTAACTCAAGCTATTATTTTTATTATGTACCTATTTTCAAAAAATCTCAGTCAAACGTAGACTTTTATTATAAACTGTATATGTGTGTAATTCAATGACATGTGCGTGTTAGTTTTGGGTACATGCTGCGACTTTGTATATTGTACACACCTCATGCTGTTCAAACAATAACAGCCACCAGCAAAAAAAATCGTTGTTAGTGCACTTGTTTTTATCAAATCTTGTTGCGTTTCTCCACGTTTGTATTTCTTAACTACCAACAAGTGCAGCTGTCAAATATTTAAGTTAAACTTGGAAATGTTTTAATTTTTTTTTTGGTTTCTTCATAATACAAAGCAGGCGCTACATTTGAAGTGATTATGATGACTCAAAATTAAAGTAATATTTGCTCAAAGCATTAATTTCCTTTTCTCTTTTTTTATAACTGCTTGGAAAATATCTTCAAACAGAATTTCTTGCTTCAGAAAATAATTTTTTTCAAATGTGCAAATTTTTCAAGTGTAGTGTATTTCTTAAGCCATGTTAGCCATAAACAGTTTTCTTTATAAATTGCAATTTTCTTTCGCGCCACAGCGTCTTCAACATTTGGATCAGTCTTACGTTTGCTTTTCATTGTAAAAATAAGTTGCAGATTTTTGTTAACAGCCTGCTCATTTACTTACTTTGGTTATTTTGAACGAAAAATCAGCAAAAGATAAGAAATCACCAGGCACGCTTTCGAAATAAATAAAGATATTTTTTATTCTTTGGCTTTTAAAAGGAAACAACATTTATTTGTGTTAAATAAATAAACAAATATTACTTACAGCAAAACAAAAATTTAAAAAATAAAATAAAATTTGGCGATAAGGAAAACAGGCGTTGTATTCCTTTCTTGGTGCATTCAACATTTTGCTTATTGCAAGTGAAATACAAAAAAATTTTTGTTTTCTTTAATCTCGCGGAAAGCAAAAATACACCTGTAGTTTGTTACAAGCAGCAATTAAACTCACAAAATCTCGATAAGTCCAATGTTAATGTCATATTTCATGAACATTATTAGATGGTATTTAACCATTAAGTTAAAAATGATTTATTGAATGGCTTGAACAGAGAATTTATTTGATAAGCATAAAATCATTATCATTTTAATGTAAAAGAAAACTACTACACTTTTTCCATTTGTAATTCAGAAATCGTCAATTTAAGTTCAAAAATTAACAACTAAAATTTAGATTAGAAAATTGTTATTCAAAAAATAACAAATATAACGAAGTAAAATTACGGAAAAAATTAAAAAAAAAAATACAGTACAACATTTCAACCTTCCAGCATCAAGGTGTCCTAACATTTATTTAATTGGAGCCATTTTAACTATAACAGCCGTATCCATGGAACCCAGAAGGGATACATTTACAAATCAGTCAGCAAATGATTGAGTAACTATTTTAATGCAGACGTGGAAAGATATGGGAATTCAAGTGGAAGATTTTGCGATTGTGTCATGCGATTGTCATTCAAAGCTGGAAAGAGCCATCAAGGATACGCCAACCTCTCTTTTGTGATTAGGATCCTATTTTCATATACGAAATACCATTGAGAATATTTAGTCTGAAGTAAGATCATATGCCAAAAATAATATTTGTGTTCCAATCGATGCAGGCGTTGTCGCAAGGAAACAAAGATTGATGTACTTGGAGGATATTATAGAGTACGCAAAGCACACCAAAGCTGCTATTGATTGCGCTCCTGCTGTGCAACACTGTACAGTTTAACAAGCTACTGCTTCGACAATGAAATACATGGTGTTTGGTCGAAATGCTTCACACATATCGCTCCTTAAGTGCAAGATAGTCATATCTCAAAAAACATGATTATTGAATTAAGAATGCAGAAATAGCGACACTATTGGTCTTCATTTTGTATAAAATATTTTTACATATATCTTGTTTACTCACCTCATAATGGGAAAATACTTTTTTATTTTTCCATTATAATGTGTGTTTAAATTAAAAACTTTTAACTCGTTTTCTGACGAATGAGCTTTTTGAGATATTATTACCTTGCAAATAAAGGAGCGATATGTATATATTTGGATCTTCATTGCATATTTTTGTTATAATAAAATTTAAAAAATAGTTAATTTTCTTTCTGAATTTCAAATGGTACTTCCTCAATAATAAACAGAAAAAAGACGAAGTAAATAAAGTAAAATATTATTGTTTTATTAGACCTACCCGAATTACCTGCTATGAACTTAATGGCACGTACATTAGCTGAAAAGAAACATGGAAGACCTTAAAGCTTATACGAGGGCGGATCAATAAGTCCGCGACTTTTCGAACTTCCCTCGTAGTTATATGAAATGCAACACTGTTCCCATCAACTACCACCTGTTAAAAGACTACTGTCAAATTTTGAGCAAGTGTCGTCATTTACTTTGCGTTTAACAGCTTTTCAAATCATACAGCCTCCTGTAGTGCGATTCAGTAACTTTTAACACTTTTGTAGGTGTTATTTTTAACCATATGTTTTTGGGTTTGCACTAACCACTTTGTTATTCACTAACTTATGTTTAACCCTGGTAAAGTGTGTTTTGTTTCAATTGATATTAAGTGGCATCTCTGTCAAACGAAATGTCAAAATAAAAAAACAACCCCCAAAAAAACAATTTATACTTTGTGATATTGTGTGCCAAAAACGTTTTGTTTTTTTTAATATTGTGCAAGGTAAGTAAAACATTATTATTTTTCAATATTATATTACCCTGGTTCACATTTGTATATATGTATTTAACTAGAATGGAAAATAATTCCGTAAACGTAAAGTTGCTAGCACCTGCCAAAATACACACATACATACATATATTTTTTATTTAATAATACTTCATTATGTATACAAGTAGATATGTACCTGTTTTTCAGCCGATATTGCAGTGATCCTAGAACCATGTAGAAGAACATCAAGTTCGGACACAACTTCTTCAGCCAATTCCGGATTTAAGCGGTAGAGTTTTTTAAAGTGCGTCCCAGCCAACTCAAAAGGGTTATCCAAATCGCGAAGTTCACGCCGGTTGACTGGAGGAGCGCTATCAAATGGCTCATTCTCCGATAAGTTGTAGGCTAAGTACTCAAAAGCCATTAAACACTTTTATTTTTATAGCACAAATTAAAACAGGAAACAAATGCTGGTGTTAATAAACCACAACTTTTGTAGTTAAAAATAAAAGCTGACACAAACAGCTGGCTTTAAACGCCAGCAGATATGGTTAAGTGTTAGTGAATTGCAAAAAGCTTAATTTTGTGGTTAAAATTTTTAAACTAAACAAAAGTGGTTTAAAAAGCATAGTGAATCGCAGTACTGTATTTTTCTAAAAATGGAAAAGAGGAAATTTCGAGTGCTCATTAAACATTACTTTTTGCGAAACAAAACCGTAAATCAAACCAAGGAGAAGCTCGATACATAATATGGGGACTCTGCACTGACTTTCGTTGTGGTCGCACAAGTACAAATTACGCTGAACGTTCTGGACCAATTGAGGTCAGTACACCCGAAAATCTTGAAAAAATCCTCGATATGGTGTTGGCCGATCGAAGAGTAAAAGTGCGTGAGATTGTTGATGCCATAGCCATTTCATATGGCAGTGTGATTTCGATTTTAAGTGATCAGCTGAGTTTAAGAAAGTTGTCTGCAAGATGTGTGCCGCGTTTGCTCTCAATTGACCATAAACGTAAACGTGTGATAACTCCAAAGTATTGTTTTGAGTTATTTAACCGTAATCCGTACGAGATTTTGTAGCGTTTTCTAACTGTGGATGAAACATGGATCCATTACTGAAAAAAGAAAAAAGTTCTTTTTCCTCAAGATAATGCACGGGTGCCTAGTGACTACTTCTTACTTCCAAACCTAAAGAAATGGCTCAGAGGAAAGAGATTTAGATCCAGCGATGAAATTATTTACCAAACAAATGCCTATTTTAAGGACCTCCAAAAATCCTATTTTTTTGAAACATTAAAAAATTAATTCATAAACTGTAAAGTTCACTGAAGGAAAAATTAGATTGATTGAAGTCCAATGGCGAAAGCTTTTAAATAAGAAATGGTAAAATGTTAAGTCAGCATTTGACCTCCGGGTGGGTGTGTGACATTTCTTGATTTTGTTATCTAGTATTTTGCTCTCTATAGGGGTTTCCAATAAGAGGTTTCATTTTGATATATAAAAAATAGTATTTTTATGGGAAATCCTCGGACTTTTATTTGATTGTAAAGAGGAGGGTATCCCAATCATAATGGAAACCAACCAGTCAAATGGCTGTCATGGCTACGTCTCTAGAACCATGTTCTTCTTATGATATTTTCCATCTAAAGATTTAAGTAACGAAATCTCGGTAGATAATTGTAATCGCCTGTTCGAGAAATCACACAGTTAGAAAACTTTTCACGTAAAATAGTTATGGTATCGTTACTTGTGTGGCACGTAGCCCCAGCTATTTGGAAAAAATGTCGTCCACATCAATATATTTATTCAAAATATTGTTTAGTCTTGTTTGTGAGATGCCCAATTCCAAAGATCGACGTAAAATGGAAAAACCTCGGATTTCCCCAAAACTATGGGCTACTGCAGTAATATGCTCAGTTCAGCGACGTGCACGAGTTTAAAGTTTCACAATTGCTGACCGAGAAGATCTTTCACGCCGACGCAAAAAAGGCTTTAATTTTGCGATTGCCATCGTGTAATTTTAACCATATTTTTAGATTTAAATAATTTCAATGTAGTTGAGGTTGAGCCATGGCAATTGTTGAAACTGCAGGCAATTGAAAATTAATCGCCGTATTAGAGCACCCCGTAATATTAGTAATTAGTTACGCTGATATTGAAAAATTATTTAGTACCATGAAAATAATTCAAAAGAAAGAAGGAAATCGTACTAGAATAAAAACTAATAATGCTTTATTATATATCACATTTAATATTTTTAAAATTGTCTGTAGTTTCGACCAAAATTTTCCATGTAATAAAGCAAAAGCTGTGTAAAATTTGGTTTTCGTTATATATATATTTATATCGTCATATAAAATGCAAAATAACGTAACATCACTTTTCATAAGGAGAAACAAAAAAATGTATAATATGGAAACTGTTTGAGTTATTGCAATCATATTCTCACGCTCTTTAGCGCTTTCTAGCGAATTTTGAGCCAACGTACAGCGTATTTTTTTATGTCAATAGTTGACAACAGTGATGATGATGCGTTTTTATTGTTTAATAAAATCATTCACTTGATTATACGTTATATTGAATTTGGGTTATAACTTTTTTGTTTTTGTTAACAGAAGCTTGAACTACGTAATAGATGTAGTAAATCGTAATCAATAAAAACCTCAAATTTAAATTTTTTGATGATACGTTGTTTTGAATTTTAGGTGGCGATGTGCATTTTTTTGTTTTTTATTTATTTTTTATTTTTAATTTTTCAAAACATTATTTCTACAGAGGTATTCAGTTCCTTAAAAATGTGATTCTTTATTAAAAAAAAATTTTAGGATAACTTGTGAATTATTTCTTTATTTTGATGACTTAAAAATCATTAAATTAAATAAATGAAACACTGTATAAAGAAAAAGAATTAAATTTTCGTGTTTCATTGAAATATTAATCCTTTAGACCACTTTCAAGATCGAAATAATAAAATATAACTTTTTTGCACGCTTTTCTTTTACACGGTGTACCGTGGAACGTATGTACCGTGTAAAAATAGGATTGGGTGTATGTGCTCCACTGTCTCTTTTTCCCCTGGTACCCTACAGAATCTACAGCTGTCACTAGTCAGTTGCCCCACCATTTTGGCGTATGCTGCCGTCCAACAGTGATCCTTTATAAAACCTTCCAGAAGCTCACAGTCTTTTCTCGATAACGATAGAAGAAGTTTAGTCGTTTTTTGATCATGGTATCTCCACAAAACTTTATTTACTTTGCACGTTTCGGCGTTTCCCCACACCGTGTCAGATTTCCTCTATATAGTAAAGTCTGTATCTCTCTTAATATTACGAATTGGAATTGGAATGTCTATCATGCTCTTATAAGGTAATTGAACTCCACGTTTTGCTAATTCGTCTACCATCTCGTTACCTTCTAAGCCCTGGTGTCCACAAACCCAGTAGATGTGTACTCTTCTATTTAAGTCTATTTAACGAGTCGTTGCACCCTTGGGCGGTCGAAGAATAAGTATATTCAGCGGATATCGCCCTGATCGCAAAATGTTGTTTTGTGGTAACCATTTAAGCCTATGAAATGAAAATATATCCTGATGTAATGTGGAAAATATGAATAATTTTTTAGAACTTTATAATTACCTTTCAATATCCCCCCATTCCGTAATGTAATTTTAGCAACTGGCAAGGCCACCAAATAAATAATAGAGCCAAAATTTTATTATAAAAAACTAAATATTTACATAAGTAGCACTACGTATACGTAACACCGAATTTCACATAATTGCATCTAACGTATACGCGTTGTGTTACATGTTTATTGATTTTAATCAATTCAAACAAGTTTTTTATTAAAATAGGTCCTATAAAAACAGAATTTGCAACGTCAAATACTACAACTGAGAAGAAAATAATTCAAGTGAATACTTTATGTTTTTGTTTTATCAATTTAAACAAGTTTTTTTCAGGCCAAAGAGCATTTGAGAAAATAGTTTTTCTTTCTGTGTAATATATAACATTATCATTTGGTTTTTAAGTAATATATTCTTTTATTAAAACTAAACGATCTCAATAGAGTACACAGATGACAGAGTTAATGTGCATCAAATGCTCACTAATGTGAATTAAAATTTTACGCTGACATACGACAGTTTTTGAATTTAGTTAATTAAAAAATATTTTTTTTTGGAATTTACATCGAGATCAAGTGGATAGAAGGCAGAAAGGTTGGTGCAAGATTTCTATTTATTTGAAAGAAAGCTGAAATTGCTTTTACTCAAACTGTTCCATAATGTAAAAATTGTATATGGGATCGCAGCAGGACACGCTAAAATAAAAGAAAGGCAATTGTGGTTTGATACTATTTTTCATAGAGGATAATTTATATCTGTAAATCAATTTTTAAAGGGGCGCACAATGCTTTGATGTAGAACAAAATTTGGCAAAAATAGAAGGAGAGACTTATCGATATAAAAATTGGTGTGTAGGTTTCTATCAGCAAGATATGAAAAGACAAATATGATAGACAAATAACAGATTTAAGGAAAACTTTGGAAGGCTTTCCAAAAAAGTGACAAGAAGTTCAAACGATAAATGATAACAGGTATGAGGAAAACTATGGAAGGCTTTCCAAAAAGTGTGTGAAAAAGTTCAAAAAACATGCATGCATGTATGTTAATATTTTGTTTGCTATTAATTCCAATGCTTGCTTATCTTGACTGAAAACTAAATAGTTTATTCCATAAATAATAAAAAAAACTATATATACCAACAACTTGTTCTGTATCTTGTTATCTACATCGTTGTCGATTTAGTTTAATTAGAAAATTTTGTCAACTGTAATGTTATTACCAAAGAAAGAAAAAAATCCTTCAGCAATCAATGGAAGATAAGTCGATTGGTCAAATATTTTAAATATATTTCAAAAGCAAAAATGAAAGAATAAATATTTTCTTAATTAAAACAAATCAATATTTGTTATTAGGATGACACAAACTATTTTTATGCATAAACTAAATCGCATTATAATTAATCTACATCTTCACTTTAATTACAATTATAATTCTAAAACAAAAGACTTAAGCAATAAACTTGCTTAAGCACAAACGCGGAATTTTGCATGAGTTCTTAGAATTTTGTAGCTAATATTTAGCAATATGTAATTACGATGATAAGAAAATATGATAATTTAAAATTAAACACCCACACTAAAATGCGGTACAAAACACAATTCAAATTTAAATTAATTTAATTTATAGAAAATATTATAAAAAGCTTAGTGTAGAAAATGAGCATTTAACAGAGAAAGAAAGAATCTATAAAAAAATTATGAAACATTTATGGAATAATTAAATTCTAAACTAAAGAGGCAAAGTAAGTTTCAGCTTTAGATAAGGACGGATGGTTGAATTTAACAACAAATTCTATGAAATGAATGAGTTGTTGCTGGCATGATGTGAATAAAAATACTTCCGCTTTGAAAGAAAATAGAAAATTAGAATTTCTAAAGGTTAGTCAATAGAATTTCTGTATACTTCCATAAAGTTTTTTTCTTCATTTAATATTCTGAAAAGTTTCTCAAGCATAATGCATTTTATATATGTTATGAATAAAATTCCATTTCAAATGTCTGTTCTGAACAAAAAATCTTAATTTACATTTTCATGTTTGGCCACTTGACATTTGGCGCTTCATCTTGGCACTTTAACCAGCAACAAGCTGGTGGTGTGTTTGCAGTTTTACTTATACAATCGGTGTACAAGACAAAGCAAAAGGCACAATGCAAAAAACCTTACAAAATAAGTCTGCTTTACAATTCTAAGTGATGCGCATATAAAATAAGATAAACATCTTGTTTTTGTACTGCATACATCACCAGAGAATAAATAAAAGGGCTGGCTGATTTTGAACAATTTCTGTGTGTTTTTTCATTCATCCATATGCTTGAACTTTAATAAAAGAATGCCTGATTAGAAATTAAAATCATGTTGCCTATGCCATTGTATAAAACTCACATGAAGTTAGTTGAATTGTATGCAATTATTTTGTTTGTTAATATTTTGTGGCATGAGCAGTTTTACATGTGGCAAGTAAAGTGCATCAAAAGCTGCAACATTTTTTTTTAATAACCAGACTGAATTTGAATAAAACCAAAGAAATATATCAACAAGTACAAGCACTTTCTGTTGCAAACACTCTTTGTAACTAAGTGTATTACTTTTAGTAAATCAAGTATAATGAAAACACAAACAGCTGTCATACATCAATGATTAAGCATTAGCAATATCATTTTATTTAAATATTCTATATAGAATTCTAAAATAAATGTACATATAAATATATCACAAGATATTCGAAATTCAGAGTTTATTTGGATAAACATGATAAATTGTGCTTTACATACTCTTCCAATCCGAAATGTTTTCCATTAACGCAAGAGTATTCTATTCATTTGATCAATTATCGTTCGATTAATCAAAAACCTTTTAGCCGATTAATTACTTGAGTAAAGTATAATTCAGCTTTTCAGTTATTCGCACAATGTACATAGATTCGATTCACTAATTGTCTAAAATTAATTTCGTACTCAATAAATAAAATCTACTTGAAATGTATTTTAAAGCAAAGTTTTCATTAAAATTTTCTTTAAAATACATTTCAAATCCAGATAATCTTTTTATGTCTAGTTATTTTTTTACTGACTGTTTTACCTCTTGTTGTTCGCTTAAACGTGATTGCTAACAAGACGAGTTTAGTGATCATATGTGTAAATTACACTTGGCAATTATGTTTAAGCCATGAGATTAATTTGTCTGTTGTCGACATATTTTATGCCAAAAAATGTATGAGATCACTAAGTGAAAACGAAGTGACGATTCATAATGAAAGCGGATATGAGGATAATATTACTGACTGAGAGTAAAAAAGTTAAATTGATTTATATGAAGAATATCTTATCAAAAAAGTTAAATATGTTGTTAATCGCAAACGTACATGTTGTAAGCTATTTAATAAGTCAAGCTACAATTTAATATTTTTCAAGAAAAAAAAAAAAAATTCGACTAGCACACTTTGTTCGGATTTATTTATAACTTCATAAGACATAAACTGTTTGATTTTAGACTACCATAAACTAAATAAAGATACTGCAACATTGAATGAGTTGGAGAGTATAATTCAGTTTTCATTAAATATTGCAGAAGAGGCAACAAATTCGTTGCCAAAGTTTAACTATATTCTAGAAAACTAGAATAACTATAACGCGTAATAGTTTACTTAACACTTTCTATATTAACTATTTGCACCTTAACTCAGAAACGCTTCTTACAGTTCTAACGTTTTACAGTGAAACTAATAGTTGAGGAGCTCGCGAACAAAACTAGACATGTCCTCGATAAATTATTTTTCTTTTTGGACTCTCCAAGTCCATATCTATGAGGTCACGAAATATTCTCATTGAAAACCAATTCGATCCTACCTTAGAAAAATTACGAAAACTGACTTTTCGAACAAAACCAGACATGTTTTCGGCAGAGTAGAGAAAGATTTCAGGATGAATCAATTCATTTTACAACTTGAAATGTATCACGAGATTTTGCAATGCATGGAATTCTACACATCTGCATAAAATAGATAGTATCAGAGATGCCAAACGTATACTGATAAGGAGA
Source organism: Gymnocheta viridis (assembly GCA_956483585.1). Lineage (NCBI taxonomy): Eukaryota > Metazoa > Arthropoda > Insecta > Diptera > Tachinidae > Gymnocheta > Gymnocheta viridis. The sequence goes on along the minus strand of OY101441.1, from coordinate 60,162,269 downwards.
AAGTCCTCCTTACCAGAACCTCAAAGTGCCGCTTCTACATCAAACACAAACATTCAAGGTCATGGTGGACGTCGTGGAAAATAACCCGCCAGCGGTCGTGCAAGAAAACATGGAAGGGTGCATTAACTCACATAAGGTGCGGGATAAAAATTTCGAACTTTTACAATGTCGAATACCCACAAAACACAACATCTTTGCAAAAAACATAAAAAACACCCGACTCTTCTCCGAAGGCTTGAATGCATTCAAGAAAATAAACAAAACAAAAAGAAAGATGTGGTGAAAATTTTGGAAAAGCAGTTTGAAAGTAACTGGGTTGAAAGCAGTGAACTACAATGGTTTAAAACCAATGCAACTGATGATCCATATATTAAAGATGATGATGAGTTTTGTGACTACTGCGAGCCTGATATACAGGATTTTTTAGAGGATTATATTATAAGATTCATCTTGAATTTTTTCATGTTACAAATTAATAATCATTTTTCCTATAGTGTAAAAAGTTTTTTTTTTTCAAAAGTAGACTGTCCATCAGATTTTCAATCATAACCAGACATATCCATTTAAAAAAAATAAAATAAAAAATTTCCATACAAATTTAAAAAAATTTTGTAATGGCATTTTACTCGATATCGAATGCCGTGATTTGCCCCCAGTCCTATGTTCAGGGTTTGATAAAATTTTCCCGTGAAAAGAAAGAAAAATCCTTGCTATTCTCTATCTACGTTGTTCAGTTATTTGCCTCTCCTTTAAAAAAAACACTTAACGGTACTAGTCTGGTTTTGTTCGCCAGCTCATCGGCTAATCAGACGATGATATTCTTTTGGAGCAGCAAAAAACCTTAAATCTGTTAAAAGGTAAATATCTTCAATTCAATTTTATTTTTAAAAGATCATTTTAGTATCCATAATCCAAAATAGAATAGGAAAATATCTCACTAATTATACTTTTATATTTTCTTGAACAAATCCATGTACATATTATATATATATATATATATATATATATATATATATATATATATATATATTGAACAATTTTATATAACATTACATAAAATTACTAGATTTTACTAGTGACTAGGTTCACGTGAAATTCAGTAGCAGAAATTATAACCCCCCCCCTCCTCCGGAAGTCCTTTTTTCGAAAAATTTATTGTGTTAGTGTCCTTCCAGACATGATGTATATACTGTTGATGAAATCTATAAAATTTGAATTATATCTTACAAAATTTATAAATTTTGTTTTCAATATAACAATATTATTTTTATTTCTTATTCTGTTTGATATTTCATTATATGTTTATATATGTTTGCAACCTTTTGTAGAATATTGTTCTTTGCATCTGTGTTGTTGTTACTCTGGCAATATGTGCACGTTCTCAATTTCTTAGCTGCACTGAAAATATTTTATAGGTAATATACACGAAAACCTTCGTGCATGCTACGAAAATATTTGTTATTTTGACGCTACGAAGTATTTCGTAGAATGCACAAATTACATTCGTTTATTTTACGAAATATATTTATCACTGCATTTCACAAAATTTCGTATTTTTACCAAATTTGTTTTGTAAAATTACCCAAATTTGTTTATTTTACGAAAAGAATTTCGTGAATGGTATAATTTCATTTTGTTTTATATACGAAATTTTGTAAAAGTACGAAAAACATTTCATTAAAATACGAAATATTTAAAAATGTACGACATAATTTTGTGTAATTCACAAATTATTTTGTAAAAAAATCTGCAAAATGAATCTGCAAACAATAATATTTCGTTAATTGCACGAATTTTCGTAATAACCGAAAAACATTTTGTAAATAACACTAAATGAAATTGGTTTATTTTACGAAAATTCGTAACAATACTAATTTTGTTGTAATAATTTATATTTAATCAATTTAATTTATTACAAGAAAATAAAATAAAAATTACATGGAAATTTGAGGATACTGAATCGAAAACACATGGTATGCTTTAAAGCAAATGTCGATAGCTTTAGTAATACTAAACAATTTGTACTTAATATTATCAAAGTCACAAAAAAATGCCTGGGGCTTATATATATCTCCAATAACAGTCACAAAAGGAGCAATTGAACCTTCAGCCAGTACCTTAGAGTCTAACTGTTTTTTATAGAACTCTTCCGTTGGCGAAAAAGATATAAAGGATCGCTTTGATTCCATATTGCTATAAAATTTATTTCCTTTAATAGAAGCCTTTGATTTAATTCTTGAAGGTGGAAGCAATGAATGTAAAAGCGTTAACACTATTAGAAATTTGGTATCTTAAAAGAAATATATTATATTAATAAAATCAATATATGCTCGTAATGATTTCACTTACTATAGTCAATGCAATTATTTTCGATTACAAAATTCCAAACCTTCTGATCATCTTCGTCCTTAAACTTTGATGTGTTGTTGGGAAATATTTTTTGAATCATTAAATTCGCGAAATCGTCAAAGTGGTCAAGAAATTCGTTGTGCTCTCCATATATGCGTTCGAAATCATTATTAATCTAAATAATTGGAACTTTTTTTATTCAATGAATCTAAACTTTGAAATATGTACTTACTAAGCGAAATCCTGATGGATCTTTATACATCGGCCATATTATGCATTAGTCTAAAATGCTTAGAAACATACGTTTCGTTTGGTAAATATATTTCACACAAGTAACAATTCATATTTTTCTCAATAAACTGTATAATTTAAGTTTAAAAACATACAATTTTATGATACACGAAATTAAATTTTATTATTCAGACTAAAAATACTCAAATACACAATGACAACTGACGCTTAATTTCATTTATGTTAAAATCAAAGCCAACTGCGTATCTTTTTTACAGTTAGATTCCAAAAGAGCTACACAATGAGATAAAAAGAGATAGCGAAAGAACAAAATATGCAGAAAAAACAAATTTACAAAATTTTTCGTAAAATTTACGAATTTTTTTAAGTACGAAATTTTTCTATGCTGCAAAATACAATTATTTTGTATTTTGTACAAACATTTCGTAAAATAAACCAAAAACAATATATAAACCTAAATTTGTAAAATGGACGAAATTTCTAAATTTACGAAATTTTGTACCTTAACCAAATTAAGTATATTGTACGAAAATGTGGTACATTTCACGAAAATAATTTTACGAAGTTATTTTTGTAGATTTACAAAATTTCTAAATTTACAAAATATGTTTTATGCTATTAAAACACAATTATTTCGTTATATGTACGAAAATTTCGTGTATTTTACGAAAGAAAATTTACGAAAATAAATTTCGTATTTCTCTGCATGAAATATTTTGAGTGTGGCACGGCTGTACATCACAAACATAATTAATTTGCCAGCGAAGGTATTGTGGAGCATTTGCGGTTTTCTCAATGAACGTTAATGTGTTTAGTTGATGAGGCAACAAATATTTCTTTCTAGTTTTTCTATCATTCAAAAACTAATAAATGGTCTCCATTCTTATAGCACATGATTTTTATTAAGTTTCTTTCCTTTTATTACTCCAAAAAATAAGCAAATTTATCTTAACAAAATTTTATATATTTTTTTTCAGAAATCATTTATATACAAAACTAAAGTTAAAATTTTGAAAACACCTAAACAACTTGATGTCAGTAATTGAGATTGATGTGTCTGTTTGGTATTTCTTTAGCAAGATGTGTGGACTATAATTTAATACCTGCAGAATGATGTGTAATTTCTGCGCCACTATTCGACAGCAATCGCGGGGTCTTTTTTAAATGCAGCTTCATCTAACTTTTATAACGACAGCCAAAGATAAAACATGTATTTAAAAAAATCAAATTTTGTGAAAAAAATGAGTATTTAATGATTAAATGCAGAAGCTTTGCAAATGACACATAAATCAATCATCAAGTTTATATGACGGCATTTGGAAGCTAAATTGTTAGACAATACTTTTTTAATTTCCCTTTTAAAGTTGCTACTGAAAACCATTAATATTTATATGATAAGTTTTTAATTAAATTTTTCTAATTCATTTAAACATAAAATTCTATCACAGTTATATAGAAAAGTATACAAATACAAAAAACAAGTTTAAATGATAAAGATTTTCAAAAACAAGCATGATAATAAACACAATTTAAGTAGTTTTCCTACTCCGTTCGTCAAGACACTAAAAACTCAGAAAAAATGTGAAAAACTCAACTTTTAAATACCGTCTAAAATTAAACTAGATCAGGACAAACTTAAATATGCACAAAAATTATAAAAATATGCGTGCAAATATTCCTAGAATAACTTTAAGATATGCACAAAAATATGCAGCGGAAAAACCAAAGACTAATAATTTGTAATCAGTTTTATTTAAAGAAATTGTTTATTAAAAAATATAATTATATGTTTTTTCAAGTTTTCAAATTGAAAGGATCTTCGATTGTCGCACAAAAAGGTCGAATTTATTAAATATATACATTCAACATCAGTCGATGTTACTGTACAAGTATGTTCATCCTGCGTGACAAACGCTACAATCGTACGCATTTTCACATTAATAAATAAAAATTTGTTGTTCTTTCAAAAGACGTACCTTGAACTTATGCATGGTGTTTAGTGGAATATAAGTGTACTTTCGAATGGCATAAAAAAAATAATTTTTTGTGGTTATTTGTTGGGAAATAATTGATCACAAAGTTTTGTGACGCACGCTACAAAAAACGAAAATAACTTTGAAAGTTAACGTGTGTTTTCGTAATTATGAACAAATTTTGCATAATAAAGCACACAGAATCTAGTTTCTAACAGAAAGATGAATATAAAAGAATTCTTAAATAACTTATTTGCAGCTAGAAAAATTTTTCGTTTTTTATCAGAAGACGTGAACCCTTTATGACCCACGCTACGTGACGCACGCTACATTTTTTCCATTCTATTTTCTACTCTGATATTTTATACCTAATTTCAATGTGTCCAAAATAGTAAAGAAACAATTTTTTTAATAAAATTTAATTGAATTCAATGTATACGAGTACAAATATGGCTTTCGATCGGACCAGCTTTATTTACACTAAAGTAATGATATGAATACCTAAAAATTTTTAATTTTTGGTATGAAATTAGAAGATTTGTGATAGGGCACGACTTGGTAATAATTTGTGCATTAATGATCATCGAAATGCATTTATTTTATTTATAAAATTATATATCTAGTCTAATATTCCTTAAAAAAGATATAAAATAAGTTAGATAAATATCTATATAAAATTTTGGTTGATGGACTGTTTCTGTGAGTGGCTCATATGTTGTTTGCAATCTTGGTCAACGTGTGAAGGGCAAAATTTTAATTAAATAGTTTGTTAAGTCTTTCAATAAATATATTTTTCCTAATTTTTTAAGTTTTTCTTTTACGTCTTTTATGACCGATAAACTTTCATGTAAAGGAAGTCCTTTGGTTTCCAATTTGATTTTATTGTAGCAAATTTATTCAAAACAATCTTTGATGTATGCTAAATCTATTTTTACCAATGAATTCTTAAATAAAGCCTTTGCATTACATATCGACTGCGCCTCATCATTAGAAATCGCATTTAAAACGCTGCATTTAACCAAGATCAGCATCTGGTGGTACAGGGCTTTGGAGGATTGATCATACTTGGGTACATAGAATGCATTAAATTGGTACGAGGCAATGGCTGGAAATTAATTAATACAATAAGTTTATTTGGGAAAATACTACATACTATGTATGTATGCAGTTCTACATAAAGAAAGGCGACTTTGCAATTTTCAGCAATTGATTTAAGTTTGAAAAATGTGCAAATCATGAGCCAGACATGTTACATGCAACATTTTTGGGTAAAGAATTTTTAATAATTGCATTTTGTTAAAAAGAGCTACCTACCAACCTGCGTAATATGCAGATTTATGCAAGTTATATATAAAATTATTTTTTTTGGAAAAATTTTAAAAACGCTCTGGGTAAACTGATGGCAAAAAAATGTTTTCTATAAAATTGTAATTTTTTTTAAATGAAAATAAATTAACAATAACTTTTCTGAAATTAAAGTGTTTCAGTATGTAATAGCTATCGAAGAGTACATCTGAATTCTCCACAAAAAATTTTGCAAATAAATAAAATAGGTTTTTGTGTACGCCAGGGTAGTTCCCATTTTAAACGACTTATTTTTGGAGAAATGCCACGAAAATATACTATATGTTGCACATTGCATATTGCAAAGAGAGTGCTACAAGTTCCTCTTTTTATACATACATATATCAGAGATTGCAAAACCAGAATTTTAAATCAATTTTGATTTAAATAACCAACAAAGACTTATAATTTTATTTCTTTATGAAACACAACAGCAATAAAAAATTAACTTAACGCCTACGGGGATATGTTTTATGTTCATATTTATTAAAAAGAGTAAAAAGCCACATCAAACTGAAACACAAATACAAAGTTCAACGTAACGTTGCTTATTTAAAAAAATTTTGCTTTTGAAATTGTTCTTTGCAATAAAAATAAAAAATACAGAATACAAAATACTTTTTGTATAAACTGTTTGAATATTGTGATGGCTGACAGACTGACTCACTTGACCAAAATTGGCAGAAGAGTGTTTATGTTAAAACTCACACCAGCAACACACACTCAATCACTCTCCATAATAAAATTCCTTTCGCTGAAAACGGTAAAAAAGTAAATTTTATTTTTATTTATTTAACAACAAACTCACAAACAAAGATCACATCACAATTTATTCATGCGGTCAATTGATGATCAGTTTTTGTTTTGGTTATTTATTCCGTTCAAAATAACTGGAAATTTTGTTTATTTTATTTATTGGCACCCAAGTCAAGGGTGTTGTGACTGTCTTTCGGTGTCTTAGACAGTCTGCAGGTAATTTGTACGATTATGATGAAATTCCTGTTAAATTCTTTCATACTGATTTTTCTCCCGTTTCACTCTCAGTTGAAGTAAATTTTTTGGTTTTCTTCTAGATGATTCGTAGGCGGGGGAATGTGTTGGTCTTGTTTCTACATTTCGTTTGGGTATTTGGCCTAGTTGCGAAAGTTTATTTATTTTTGTGTTAGTACATGACCATACATGTATTACGCTTTTATATTATAACGTGTGCGTCAAAGTGATAAGGTCAGTTTTTATATTATCTCGCAATCATTATAAAATTATTTTTTTTGTGAAATTGTTATTAGTGAAATTGTTATTAAAACAATAATTAATTGTTTGTACAAAGAAGGTTAAGTAACACAATGGGTTAAAATATTCATGGAAGTTATAATATAGAAAAATACCGATATTGTCCTTAAATATTATGTCGATTTGGAATGTATCATGATGCCTATAAAATTAATGATATGGCAACAGAAAACCTGGGCCAAGCAATTTCAGAAAAGTTAACCGTTCATGCCCTTCATGAAAACTTTCTTGGCAAAACATCATTGTGCACGAAGCCGCTGTTCGATATATTTTTCTAGCCGTTGTATTTTTAGCCCTTATCATGTACTTCAAAAATAAAATGCATATAACATTAGTGGGTCAATTTTGCCCAATAAAATATATTCATTTAATTATAAATTTTTACATTCATTGAATGTAATATGGATTTCCGAATGGCTTTTAAATATATATTTATTGTAGTCCGAATATTTGTTGGGATATTTCGTGCTATTGGACCGGACTGTCTTGGGAAAAATAAGCCAATATCCTCTCTTCAAATTTTTTACTTTTGAGTCGGTGGATAAATCACTTTGAACGCTTTTGACAAATGCTGTAGCATGACTGCTTTGTGTAGATTCCTTCCACGCGATATTTTCTAGCTTATTTGGTTGATGATTTTTGAGCATATTTCAGACAATACGACGACCCTAATCCTCTTCTACTTTCAGTTTCTGTATTTACGATAATGACCATTAATAGATGGTTTCTCTAACGCACAATGCCCAAATTTTGATGACATGTTTTCCTGGTTTTTATGGTATTAATTAAATAAGTTGTGTAAATGCTGAGTTATAATCAATTTTTCATTATTACCCTGTAGATTTGGCATATCAATAACTAATTTCATTTGGCATAAGCCGCAAAATAGGTGCTATAGAAATAGCAGAACGCGTAGGGCCAGGAGGAAGATTTATAATATTCTGTTTAGCAAACCTTCCAACCTCTTTAATTAATGATGTTGTTGACCACATAATTCTTCCGCAGTTTCTATTCTAGTTTGATTTCGAATTTCGCAATAATATATTGGAGTCATAAACAGATCCAACATCTTCATCTTCACTAGATGTACATATAATTATGCTGGGAACACAACTGAGACAAACGACGAATTTTTGGCCGCAAACATTTGCGAAAATAAAATACATTAGTGTGTATAAAAACAAGCACAATTATGGCGACAGCAAAGTTTGTCATACGCGGCGAACTCTGCAATAGGTTTATTTCTATTTCTTACGCCGGCGAACGACGAGCAAATCGTTTTAAGTTCTCTAGCTTTTTAGTAAATTAAGTTTCTTATTACTTTAATAATTGTTTAATAGTTATTTTGTAGTATTTACAATAAATATATAAAATAGTTAAAGTAAATAATCGGTTTCAGTTTTGTTTTTGTTAATGTTTCATTTTTAAGTATGAATTATTTTCTTTAGTACAATCACTATCTATAAAAATTATCTCATTTCGGTTCCAGTGATTTTTGGCACTTTGGTAGCTGTGCGGAATGCTAATTATGACAATACTGCAATATTACATAGAATATAAAGCATCTTTGAACATTTATCCTAATTATAAAAAGGATATAATTAATGCATTAGGCTTCTTTCATCCGGCATTTCGTTCCATTCACACACAAACGGAGAATGGAAGTTTTGATGGAGCTGGCGGTGATTTGCTTGATGATAATTGCGAAATACCTGTAATTCCAATGAATTTGTTTTATTTTAAAAAAAAGTTCTATACATAAAAAAAAACATCCCATACAATCGAAACTATACTGTTTATTTTTCCAAAAGTCGAGATTTGTTTCATTGTGTTATATAGCATATAGTCAAAAACATGATATTTATTATCTCACAAGATTTGAAATTATTTTATTCATGTCTTTATTTTATTTCCATAAACAGTACACAATAACTATCAATTATAAAAGCTGTTACTTTTTTCGTCGTTCTGGTGTTTCATACTACAAATTTACACAGCGAATTTTCACCGACGAATTCGTCACGTTGGACGAAATTCATCATTCGTCTCTGTTGTATTCCTAGCACTAGGAGTTTCTTCTTCCAAATCAGATTGCATTAACATAGTTCCAATTTATGTACAAGTATGTACATAATATATTACGTAGTATACGCACCGCAAAAATAGAAATATAAAAATATAAAATATAAGAAAACTTCTTACGTTCTCAAGCAATTACAGTATTAAAGAATAAAATTGTCTTTTTTATCTTTGTTGCTGTTTGTGATCCTTCTACAAAAACCACATTCTTTTACTAGTCATATTTAACTCTGCATTCATTGAATTTGTTAAACTATTGGGCAATTTTGACCCACGTGTACTAAATGCTCACTGACATTGCAAAAAGAGTTAAAAAATTTATACTTTATCTTAATATACTATTCATTAAAAGAAATAATTATGCGACAATTTCAAAAAAATTTATTGAGTGGTTGTGAGAATATTAAGCCATAAAAGCTATTTGGGCAATTTTGACCCATAAGGGTTAAAAATTGAGGAAAAAGAAAGAAAATTTACAAAAGTAATGAAATATTTATTTGGAGCGATAAGTGGATGCTTCAAATTTATTTTTTTCGATTGTTTCATGTAAATGTTGCTCCGGTCGCTATGCCATAGTTGGTCTATCCTGGAGCTCCAATTTTGATATAATTGTTTTAGCATTTCGGCCAGTATCTCAACAATGACTGCTGTAATGTTGTCTTCCAGGACTAAAATTGCGGGTGGTATGGCCCTGTATTTGAGGGACTTCACGTATTTAAAAAAAATAGAGCTGGATCAAATTTCATGATCTTGGCGGCTAATGGACTACTCCAAAACGTGAGATAATTTTTTTTCACCAAACTCGTCTCTTAATAGGCTCATCTTGTTGAAATCACATGCCAACAAAGTCCAATTCTGATATTTTAGTAAAAAAAATTCGGTAATCATCGCACGGTACATTGATCATATGGCTTTAGCTTTGCGCCTGTCTTTGTAGTAGCTGTAGTTTTTATGGTTTCGTACCAAGGTCATTACGTAAAATTGTCCAGGTGGTCCAACAACGCAAGCCCAATTGTTGACAACGGCGACGAATTGACAAATCGCGATCTTCATTGACACTGTCCTATACAAGAGCAATATTCTCCTCGGTACCCTCGGTACCCTCGGTACCCACTCGCATACGGGTTGGTGGATTAATGTCAAATAAAGTGAAACTCTTACGAAAATTGGTTACAACAGCTTGGTGAGTCTGTCATTTACGTCATTTACGAAACACTTTTCTCACACGGCACGAATTTTGATAATAAGATTCAAGCATTTGCAAGCGTTGTTCGCTTGAAATGACAAATCTTACAGAGAATTTTTGGCGTTGCCCATATCACGAATCTTTTTTTGTCACTGAAAAAAATTTCACTTAAAAACCAGTCACTTAAAAAATCACTGACAAGATAAAACCTTTAAGTTCGCCCAAAGACTGCCATTATATTTCACAAAGTGTACTCAACAGTAGTGAAATTGTTGTTGCATTTGAGAGTCTTTGGACAAACGTTATCGTTTTTAAGTAACATTGATTAACACTTGACACTACCCGGTTTGAACTATCTTCTTGGGAAATTTGCATTAATATTGTATGTAGGTAATAAAAATGCAATTTAATTAAACAATTGGCTCTTTTCCTGTAGGATATCTTGCCATAATATTTTCTAACAACACTGATAACGAATAACGATAAAAACACCTCTAAATAAAAAATTTTGATCCGCTTGATTGATACAATTGACGCATGACCAAGGCGAATTCATACAGGTGAACTTGATAGCGCATCAAAGCGAATTCATAACAGGTGGTATCGACAGCTCAGCTGAATATTTTTTGCTTCTTACATCTCCTTGCATTTTGATCTGTTTTGTTTGTCTAAATTTGTTTATGTTTGATTTATAACAGGTGTGCCAAAAAAACCCTATGGAAGAAGCTTTTATTTTTGCAAATGGCGGCCAATGTAAAATCTGTTTCGACATTTGTGAACTAGACAGATGTAGAATATAAGTGAACAAGCCATGGAGCGATACACTCCCCAAGAACGCGGAATAATCGTAACAATTCGTCTGTGGTGTTGGCGCAGCGCGAATTCCATCGCCGATTCCCCGGTCGTCCGGCACCGACTGCACAAACACTTCGCCGTTTGACCACCAACCTGGAAAAGTATGGGACCACACGAAACGCTGTCAAGAGCGGCCGGCCCCGGAGTGCCCGTTCTGCCGAGAATATCGGCGCTGTTCCCGAGGATGTCGAGCTGTCGCCAGAAACATCGACCAGATGCCGTGCCTCGTCCAAAAGGCAAATCTTTGTCAAAGACCTGCGCATGTTCCCGTACAAAGTCCAGTCCGGGCATCAGCTGCTGCCTGTCTACCGGCAAACGAAACCAATGAGAGCCAAACAACATCGGATGACTTCTTTTGAAGCGAGTCTACGTTTGCTAAGTTTTTTTAGTTTTATTCAAGGCGAATTATATAAAAAATTTATTTATTTCTCTTGCTCAAGGCGAATTCACAACAGGTAGCCTCGAGAGATCAGGTGACTCAATTCGCTCGAATTTTGGTTGTCAAAATTTGTTTACTCTATTTTGTTATTTTGTTTTGTTTGATAAAAAATAATAATAACAACTCGTTACAGTTTTCATTTAAAACTTAAATTTCCAATTATAATTGGGTAAGGAAAATAAAAAGACTGGTTAAAGTCTTATTTTCAAATTTAAAGGTGATAATAGTGATAAAAGTGCTTATTTGTAAAATAATTATTTAACTTTTGTGCACGGCAAAAATAATTTAAAATAAAAAGAGAAAATGCCTTGATGCTGGGCACTGGATTTTTTATTGTTCATCTTCTTCGTCAAAAAAGTATTTGTAGAAACTTTGGAGGCCTTTGAAAACACTTATGCACAAAAAGTATTGAGTTCAAGATTAAAATTCATGTAATACTTCTCCTATTAAAGCACAAATTCTATTTACTTTTATTTTAATTTTATTTAGCACAATTTTATTTTATTTTGATTTTGTACGTTTTTCTTTTACAATATTCCAAATATTTTTCTTCTTCTTATAAATTTGACAACCGTTTTTGACACATCTGTACTAATTTTCAAGGCGAAGTCGGATTAGACTACCTGTTGTGAATCTGCCTTGCTCTTGCTTACATTCATAATTAAATTAAATTTATATTTTTAACATTTTATTTTTTAATTTTAACATTTTATTTTTATATACATAATACGTGTGCAAAACAAAAGCAACCGCAGCAACTACAATAACAATAATAAATAATAATGAATCTTCCATTTACTTTCCATTCTGCAAATAACGATTAATATCATTCGACTCCCTGGATGCCTCCGATTCAGCATCCACAGCACAGGCCATCAAAGCATTAATATTTTATTATTCGCCAGCTTTATAAGCATAACTAACTATTCGCTTTATCTGTGTGATTTGTCAAACGCATCATAGTTTGATTGTTGCGTGGATCCAACATTTGAAAAGATACTAAGGAATAATCCTCAACCATAGAACAAATGGTCGCATTTAGTTTTTTATATTTTGTGAAGGATTAAGTATCATACAAATATGTAAAGTCCAAAACATCGGTTTAAAATCCATATTAAAGTGTAAGTTTTCTTCATATTTTTTATCAATTCAGCATTAGACAAAATATGAACATGAGGCAAACACATGCGTAGCATCATATTTAAAGTCAACAACAAAGTAGCAAAAAATTTTGCAGGTTCACTGCAATAATGAGAGTCGGTAAGATTGTTACCAAATGGTGGCCTAGTTATTCTGATTTTTTAAATATTTCCGACATGAAAACATGATGTGTATACAGTTCCTCTTGTCCGGGCAATCGAAGCAAAAGTATTTACATGTGTTAAAATCTTTGCGCACATACCTCCACCTAAAAACAATGTCTCCTGAAAATTATAAAAAAGAGACATAAGTTTATATAACTTTTCGCAAGGCGGTCTTCAATGAAATTTTAATGTGTACTTATAGCTGTGTAAAGTTTTTGAGTGGGTGGTGACGAAATCACCGATTGACAACGACGTTAAATTGCATTAGGGATGGCAGGAGCCAATAACTGAGCAGCGTTTCTTTAAAACATTTCCACACAGTTTTTTTCAACAATAATAATATTTGTTATAGTTATTATTGCAAAGGATCTAAAAAAATACCATTATTAAATAAAACTTTTTAAAATAATAATTTTTATTTTTCTATTTTTCAGTCAAATGTTTTTAACAATGTACTATGATTTTAAGAAAACAAAATGCTCGTGGTTTTTGTAGTGTTGTACTTGTTTCAATATTAAGTTCGCCTTGCGCATGGCAGAATAATAATATATATGTATATGCAAGTCATCAGCTGGTTATTTCTGCTACATTCTGATATTATCAAACTTTATATAAAAACAAATTAACAACATTTCTTATATACCTAATTAATTGTACCTTAGATTGACGTAGCACGTAATTTTCTTTCGTACAATTCCTGATACGATCACGGATGTGACGATTTGTTTGTATTAAAAAATCCGAGGATGATAAACTTCTGCAATGCCTCAGCTGTAATTCTGCTAAAGAAGAAGTGAAGAGATATCTCAGATCTTCTAATATAAGTAGACATGCAGATCCCCTTGTTCACTGGCGCAATGACATCTCATATCCAAATTTATAGGAAATGGAGCCGAAGTACTTAAGTTTTCAATTGAGTTCTCTCTCATCAAAGATATTATTTTCAAGTGCAGATCTTGTTTAATCAGAGTGCCACTTCACACTATGCAACTTTTGCTGCTGTTTTATTGTAAACCTTATTATAAAAGCATTTTTTATGAATACATTTGTAGAAATAAATGAACAAAACTAATTTCAAGAGTACTTGCATAAAAGTATTCTTTTAAATCTTCTCTCCTCTCTTGCTGACAAAGTAAGAACTACACCGACAAAAGTAGCACAATTCAAAGTCGACAATTCTTTGTTTTTAAACAAAAATTTTATTGATATGAATTTTGTATTATAATAATCTCTCACGCAGTAGTTTTGTATAATAATAATAAAAAAAAATAATGTAATTAGGTTTTGTTAATTTTACCTTAACTTCAAATTCAATCAGCGTATCGATATCGTCGATATTTTTTTGCAGTACCGGTAGCGAATCGAAAAAATGGCATATCGATGCATACGTAATTGTTCAAGCAGAATCTAGATGAATCCTTTTTAAAAAACCACTCCACTCGTCGGTGTCGACCTATTTAGAATCGTATTCGGATACGGTGATTGGTACTAGATCCAACCCGTCGCATTGAGATATCTATAGTTCAGTTATACAGTAGATTTCAGTTATAACGAACTTAATGGGATCGCGTAATTTGTTCGGAGTTGACCAAGTTCGTTATGGTCACAGTAAATGTTTTTTCTTTCAAGAAATAAATCATATCACGTAGCTATTAAGAAATTTCAGTTTAATCTCTTTTTGTAATCGCTTTTTGAAATAGTAATGAAGAATTGCTGCAATGATAAAAAAATTTGCAAAATTATTTACGCATTTTTAACTGGGGTTTTAAAAAAAGATTTCATTATTCGCCATAATTTGTTGAAAATATTAAGGCAGAACTATTGCGATCAGAAGCTGTTCGTTATCCACGATAATTTGTAATAATTCTTATATGTTAGAAGCGAACAATAGTGTACTTAATTTTTTGTTGTCTTAAAATGCAAGCTAAACAAAAAGAAAGAGCTACTTAGAATTTTTTATTGCTAAGTCAAATTTGTCTGCTAAAATTCATACTCATAAATAAGCACGAACGTTTAGTGTTAATTTAAAAAAAAAACTTAAATAATATAAAAATTGGGGACAAATACCCCCTAAATGGTTGAGTAACCATATTCTATATAAAGCTTCACAACAGACAGTACAAATACCAAAACGTTAATGACAAATCGTAAATGACAACAGCAGCAATGGCCGCAATTTTAAATTATAAAGAATATTTTTGTGTTTTCGTTTATATAAAACATTTTAATTTTTTTTATTATTCAACTTCCTTTGACGGAAATAAAAATAATTTGTTCTAAATTAGAATTTAAGCACATAAGCGAAACAAATGAAATAGGTGACAGCAATAAAATTATCGTTTTGGGGCAACAACAGTGCATGTGTGCTAAGTCTTTTATTTTTGTAGCAGATATAATTTGGAAAGTGACACACTTTGCTAGAAGATCACTTGTTGTGGAAAAGAATTTTATGACATAATAGGTTAAAAGCAATTACACTTGGCATGATACGAGAAGATGAATAGGATATTAAAAAGAGAGTCGTGTGCAAAAAAAATAATAAATGAAAGAATTTTCGCAAATGAAAAGTGCTAATTATTGAAATATCATTTAAAGTTGAATTACTGATATGAACTACTTTTTTAAGTTTCAGCCAAAACAATTTTGCAACTTTGTGTTGGTTATAGTTATTAGCAAATAAAAATTCCTTAGCATTTGGTTCTAATTCCTATATTATTACGTTAATCACTAGTAGAAGAATTTTTAAATTTATACACGTGTTTGGAGTTTAAGTGCTTACATATTTAAGTGCTATCATATTTGTTACAAAATTATTGGTTTTAGCCTTAAATTCTACATAAACCAAATTTAAGAACCGATGACATCATCACAAATAGCACAGTCATTCTTACATGTTACATTTTTGCTTCTTTTTTAAAGTTTGTAAAAATTTTTAGGTTTTCAATTTAAATTTAGTAATTGTAGCTTATGTAGTCTGCTATATTTGAAATACTTTTTTGTAAATAATATCCATGAGGAAGTAATTAAAATATGTATGTCTGGCGGTTATTTATTTATAACCTTTTTACAATTTATTGTTCAATTTTTACGTTTATTACACAAAGAGTAAAAAACCACGATGGTGTTAAAACAATATAAAATTAAAAATTTTACGTGCTATTTTTTCATATTTTTTCTATTTTTTAAGCAAAAAAAAATTAATTAATTTTAAGTTGCGTGTTAAAAAAGAGCCTAAACAAAAACAACACAGTAAGCAAATTAAAACATTAATCAACTGTTATAGGTGACATTGAAATCTACTGCTTATTTTCAATTATATGTTCATTATTACAACCATTTTATTGTTTAGTCTTATATTTGTGCTGTCTGCTATTTTTATGAACTTCGTTACTTATTCTGTAAATTATTTTCGTTTAAAGTTTCAAACAAAATTAATGCTTTCAGTGGATCTGCTTGGCTGCCTGAGAGTTAAGATTATTTTTAAATTTATTTGTAGAAGTCTTTTAACTAATAAAGTTATACAAAAGAAGATAATACGATTGTCTTGAGATATTAATTTAATGGTTTATTCACTTTTAGTTTTAAAATAAAGAGTTCCCTTCGTATTAGTAGTATTTGCAAAAGCACATGGGTTGCTCTCATGTCATTATTTTATAATTTTTAAAAATTTTAGAAAAAACACATACAAAGTGGCGTCTGTAGCGGGACAAAACGCTATAAATCAAACCCACAAAAAAAAGATATTCAGTAAAAATAAATATTATGACATTTAAAATGAAGGAATTTTCAACATGATAATATTGCAAAACTTTTGTTTCCCAGAGGTTTGGGCTATTTTTATGTTTAATGAAAGATGGAAAGTTGAACTAATTTTTTAATTTTTTCGACAACATAAAAACTCTTCTAAGTTTTGGATTAATTGAATGATTTTAATCTGACTCGAGCTTAGAAAGTGATAGTGAGAAATTCAATAATAATTTATTTGAAACATATAAATACTTTTAAGTTAAACCAATATGACTAGAAAATGACACAATTGTAATTGTCTGAACGAAATCTAATACAAATTTTTTTTTATTTGTATAGTAATTTCGCACAATATTGAATTCCGTAATTAGCCCCCTGGCTTATATATGCCTCATATAATAAAGAATCAATAATAAATGAATTCAAACAGGATCTTTGTTTTATACATCTAGGGGCTAATTAATTAAATTTCAAATTATTCTTACATTTCCATTCAAATTGTGAAACATTTTATAGATTGTTAATCTATACAAAGATGTCTTTCTTTCGAAAACTTCGTTTTTCAACAATTTAGTAGCGGCTTCCTGAGCGTGCTTTGCTGACTATTTTATGTCAACTAAGGGCGTTCATGTAGAATCGTAAATGTAGTTGAGTCAGCTGATAATTTTTGCTATATGAAAAACTATGAAAATGCTTACCTGACCGCAATGTCACTTAACTGTAAAGTACCAATCAGTATAAAAGAAAATTTCATTACGAGGTTACTTGGCATTTGTAGACAGTAATGGAATGCATATATGTTGAATAGGGTAGTGGTACAGTAGCCCTTTTTAGTACGTTTTTTCTTCTGATATTTGAACCACTTTAGTTGTTAAATCTAGTAATTTAGTAATGAATTTAGTTTTCTCGATCAATTAATTTTTCTTTGTAAAATTTAACATGGGACTGCCAAACATATCTACTAATTTTTTGTAGTGTCAATATTAAATATATGCAAATATACTCGCATATGTATGTACTTCGCTGAGGAAGCCACACAAAGAATTGGCGAAATATCGGTGTTTTAATAGTAAACAATTTTGTTAACGTTTTTCAAAAATTTACCTGGAAGTTGTATAAATTAGATTAATAAAAAAGAAGGCCGAATAATATATAAGAACAAAAAGCATATAATAATTTTATTGGTACCATTTAAGGAGTTTTTGTACTTCTTCCACCCAATCAGATATACTGTGGATTTATTGAACTCCCATCACTGTTTCGATGTTTCATAAGTATAAATAAATTTGCTTTTGCATTTGCAAAAACACATGATACGATCTTAAGTATTGTATAAGTACACAAACATTTACATTTACGTTACATTAACGATACTTTTACAATTTCTACTGTCGGCTAAAGAGGCCTTTAAAAGTAATGTGCATACCCCATCTCTTTTTTTACACAGTGGATACGTTTCTAGGGCGGAAATAATGTGGTTAGTGTCTGCATTTAAAATTTTGTTATTCGTAATTTATAACAAAGTTTTTGGCTGTTTTGCTGGACATTGTTTTCCTTTAATAATAATTTCTATATTTTTTCTGTTATTTAAATTTACCACAAACATAATTTTATTAAGGCAATACTTATTTTTTTTTTACCTGTGAAAAAGGTATTTGTAAAACTTTGAAATTGATTGTCAATAAATGTTAATCTAAATTAATAAAAATATCTCTGATAATTTTCTGTCCTGATCAGATAATCTAATTTGCGCTGGTATATTGTGAGTGCAGTAGAATATTTCTTTGCAAATTTCTTTCTTATTTATGTATAACAAAATATTAGAGTTCAATTTTTAATCCATGTCAAATTTTACCTTAAGAATATTATGTATGAAAACATTGAAATATAATTTTTATAAAGTTTTTTTTTTTGCAGTTGTTCTCTGAAAAGGTTTAAAGAAATTGATTTTTAAGGTTTGAAATGTAAGAATATGCATATATAATTTTTTTTTCTAATTTATAAGATTTCACAGATAACAAACGCATACAAAAAAGTGAACAAATTATTATGCCTAAATTTATTAAAATTTGTTTTCAAGCAAATTATGTTAAAATAACTATTTTCCAAAAACTTTAGCGTATTAAGCTCAAACAAAATGCTAAAATGACAACGATGTTTATAATTTAATAGTGAGCACTGCTGTAATTTTTGGTCTTTTCAATATGAAATATTCACAAAAATTACAAATAATACAAAATTTGCAATAATTGGTAAATACTCGTTAAGTTCAATTAAGTATATTATGGCGACCTAAAAGTCTGTTTGAATTTGCTTAAGCATTTGAAAGACTTTTCATTCAATTTTGACAGTAGCCTAAGCTAGCTTATGCATATTATGGTTGGGCTTTTAGCAATCAACAGTTCGTCACATGTTATTATTCACGCGATTATTGACCAGCTAAACCCCCAAATTTCAAATTCGGAGAGTAATGGTAGATCTCTTAGCCCATTTCCACATCTTGGTGGTAACTGACTGTGTCTGCTTATCCAATACATATAACCCCCCAATATTGATAACAAAATATTCCAGGGACATAAGCATATTTTAGGTTGCAACAAATACCACCATAAGGAAGTACGTAGCAACACAATCGGCAAACACTACTTCTGATCCGCCGAACTAAGTCAATAAGGGCAGTTATCGACTGTAACCCTGTTTAGCATGAACTTTTTAATTGTATCTTTGACTATTTTTCATTGTCATTTAATATTTATTTATGATCGAATATATTAATTTAAATGGTTTCAAGAAAAAATAAATAATTCAGTATTATTATTCCATAAAAATTGTAAAACTTTTTGATTTCTTTTGGAAACTTTTTTTATATTTCTATAGAAGTTTTATCTACTTCCAGCTGCGGATATAAGCACCAATAGCAATAAATACACCAACCAATAATTCGTTGTTGATCATTGTCACCATTATTGATGATATTTTTGTTGTTGTTGCTGTTGTCAAAGCCACAGACCAAATCAGAATGATCAACAGCAGCGGATATTCACACGTGATGTTGTTTGTTAATTAATTTACATCAAAAACTATATGAACGCACACTGAGACATAGAAATTAAGTAACTAAATATTTAAAAAAATAACGGATATTATTATAATATTCTTTCCTATCCAGGGTCTTAAAAATAAAATCAGTTATGAATAAATATAAAATTTTAAGCAGCTAAACAAAAAGCAATAAAATAAATTTTAAAGTGTGACAAATTTGATTTTAAGAAATAAAATATAGAAAATTTTCATTAAAAAAATAGAAATAAACAAGAATAAATATAAAAAAATACTCCATTTGAAATGATACAAATATTCATAATTGAAAATAGGAAGTAGGCAGACACCCAAATTCAAATGCATAAACAATGAAGAATTATTATTCTTTTTTGTTGAATTTAATTATTAGCACTTCGTTGGTTGTTCATTATATCACCCTATTCCTTGTTGTGTTAAGCATTTTAGCCAACCACATAACTCTATAATTAAAGGTATAATTTAAATAAATTTTATATTTATACATTTCATAATTACGAATTTCGCTTACATTTTTGTAAAATACACACTGGTTTATAATATTTCTATGTTTTCTTTTCAATACTAAAAATAAATTTATTTAGATCTAACCACTCGTATTGAAACTGCTTTACTTTGTACGTTTTTTTCTAACCTTCAATAAAATAACCCCCATGCAAAATAAGGAAAACGACGCATTGCGACGCTAATAAAGCAGTTCCACTACGAGTATTTAGATTAATAAATCATTTATTTTACAAGGGGTAATTAAAAAATATACATATTTCAAATAAATTGGCAATACTTTGAGTTTTCCACACGATTGTTCAATCTTTACTTTTTGAGTTGTTGGTGCAGAGGCAAAAGGAGTGGGCTACAAATCTGAATTTATAGTTTTCGTGCATCTTTTTAATATTTTCTCTTACTCCAACCTAATATTTTATACCTATTTGTAAATTTTTTTTGTTTGATTGTAATAGAATTTGTACTTTTATGAATGAGCAAACCAAGGAAGAATTTTTGAAAGACATGAATAGCAATCTCGTCTTATCAATGTTCATAATTTTCAGTAGCATTTTCAAAAGGGAAATTAAAAAAAATTCTTGTTTAAAAACTCAGCGTCTAAATGCCGACTTATAAAATTGATAGTGGACATAAAGCATCGTGATAATATGTTGTTTTCTGAGTTGTGTGTGTATGCAATGTTAAGTTTCACATGCGGCCAGTTGGAAGCAACTGGTCGACATACGCCCAAAATGGGACGTTTTGTGGTGTCCGATGTGGATATCTGGGGAAAAGTCTCTCTTTATCCTTAGCTATGATCATTATTAAACCAAACTGGTCTTCGAATAAACAAGTGTATTCTTTTTAGTTTACATTCCCCAAGGTCTGTAAGTTCTGGCAAAGACAAATAAATTTAAAATAACTTTTTGTATTTTAAAGTTTAATAGCACTATTTTATTAAAAACAAATTGAAATTGATTATTGAGGGGTATACCTAGTTCATATGCGCATTCACTATTGCTAATGCAGATCATCAGAGAACATTACCCAAATATTTCTTAGAACAACTGGAGATATTATATTAAACTTTCATTAAAACAAATGAAAACTTTAAACAGTATCAAAGTTGTAACAAGAACTCAATAATCCTCCAATTGTTTTTGTTTTCTTACTTTACCATTACCATCTAAGCTGACTTTTTTTCAAATCTAATTGTAGTTGTCAGAGGTTCGTAGAAAAATGTAAAAACAACAACAGCTGTACAATAAGTATAGAGTAATGCCAAACAAGATTTTTTTGACCGGGTGCTGTCAAGTTATTAACTGGTGCTTTTTATGGAAATTGCTAAAATTTTAGTATTTTAAATTTCAATCGCACTATTTCCCATAATTAATTATTTTTAATTATTTAATTAAATTTTATATTTATGTCCAAACTCATATTATGAAATATGTTGTAATTAAAATATTGTTTTTTTGTATTGTAGATTTGGGTGGGTCAGAAATATTTTTTCTCGTATCGACTTCTAATAGCGTAAATATGTTATATTTTTATCTGCATTAGATCCCTGCAAAATATTATTAACTCATTTTTAGCTTAAGAGCCCGCGCTTTGATCTTCAATTTTCTGAAATTTTGAATATAACGGCCATAATCTTTAACACATAACAACATATTGCAGAAAAGCATGTTACCATATCCTAATGACTTTTAAGTTCTCGAGAAACCAAGTACGAGAAAATTTAGGGCCAGCTTACGGAAATATAATTTGAGGGCTTAAGTACAGATAAAAAAATATTTGTATTAAATAACTATGTCTGTTGTAAGTAGGCACTTCCACAATAGCTTAGCTAAGGTCTGCAGGAAAAATATCCCATGCTCGATGGCTAACAAAAGCAAATAGAACTTTACATTTATATATTTTTGCATCAAGCCCGGCTAAAATATTGTGTAAAAGTTTATGATTTAGTATGTTTTGAAATAAAAACAAATCCAACTTGCAAACATGGATTTAAAAATTTTTGGAAATTGGTAACAAACTCATGATACATTCCTGCACAGTTAAAGCCAGTAATAGATCACGTAATTCAACGCAACGCCTATTTTGCTCATCCATAATACTTGCTTTTGTCGATGTTGTTGGATCAAAGTTAAACAGTGCAAGAACTGGCAGTCAGATAAATTAAAAAAGTACGAAGATTAGATCATACTGGACCCGACTATAAATTTTGACGCAACCAACTACTACTTTGAAGCTATAAATGGGCATTAAAAGTTCTTCGATACACCAATTCTTCGAATATAAATGAATTTAGTAGGTGAGTGTCAAGAAAGTGACAATCTAATTTTCGCCAAGCTGCCATGTTATACTCAGACGGTGGAACGAACTGTGAAAATAATGTAAGAAGCATCCATGACTCTATGTGATAAAAAATCAAGAGAAGGTTTAAAACAAACGAACTTTGAATCAAGACGAGAGATGCCCAGATTTGACAGTAAACAAGATTTTGTTACCAAGACATAATTAACATCATTCCGTGATTTTATTGTTTTATGTTGTATAATAATCAAAGTTTTATTTTTAAGTTTAATTAAAAATGTGTTCAGTTTCAATTACTAATAATTAATGGTAAATAAAATATTAAAATTTATTAAAATGTCTTTTTTTCAAAAATACTTAATTCTTAGGAGCTCCGGCGCGGGATCAATCGTTTTAATCGTTTTTACATCAGTTTCCATTTATTTTAATGTTATACAAAATAATATTGCTATTAGAATATGATTTGAGAACTTTTATTTTTTCGCATACATCAGTGACCCACCATTGTACATGCTGCACATTTGGCAGTACTTAAAAACTTACTACAAGCCGTGCAGGATTAAAAACTTCCAATCCGTTAAGTTTCTTTTATTAAAATATGAAGGACAAGACCGAAAATTTAGTTTTTTAAATAGATCATCCGATCATCATCTTAAAATTAAACTTAATTGTACTTAACGCTAATCATAAAATATATTTTATTTTACTTATACATATACATATACAGTATACTTGAACTACGTATATCTACTTACTTCTAAACTTACTTTAAATACCTTAATAAATTACAAATGAATTGTCATAACCATAAATTTACGAATTTACTGCTAAAACCCTTCTCAAGGTAAGTATTGTTACGTACCAGCTTACGTACGAACAAACCAAATCAAAATAATATTTGGGACAACTAGTGCTTATAAAGTGCATCTAGAACACTAATTAGTGATTAATTATAATTAAACAAATCATTTCTAGCCATTTCCTTAACCTTTTACTTACCATATAATCATCCGAGAACGGGTGGCTGTAATTAAATTCACCTTTGTAGATTGGTTCCCACCTTGCATACGAATCCTCTCTGTTATCTACAAGTGCAAACTTACATACAAGCAAACATTTTGTATTCAATTTATATAGATATTTATTTACGCACCGGTCCAAATTGCATATTATTTTCATATTTATAGATTTGTTTCAGTCCGATATATTGACTATCAGGCAGTTTCATATTTTCGCGAACCAAACGGAGTCCTTATCACTTGGGCGTCATTAAAAACTGCAACATTTTTTTCTGACATCGATTTTAGTCGAAAAAATCACAAAAAATCATGTTATCAGCTGTTTGGCGACGTAAATATTCCGCCTCCAAGCTGCAATGTCACCCCTTTGTATGGCTATAAAAAGTATTTTTTAATATACTATTATTATTTCAAATTTGTTTTAAATACTATCCTGAAAAAACATTTCTAATTGCATGTTGTTTTGTAGTAAACCTTGCAACATGCTCCTAAATGTAGTCCAGAAAGCATTTAAAGTTGCAATAGAGTAACAATAACTCAGTAACAAATTCATTATTAAGAAATTGACGAAAAATGCTATAAATAATGAATAGTTTTCTATCAATTTACAGCCTGTCCCAGTTCGTTGGATTTCTAAACAAAAAATAGCCGATTTGTATCCCACTAATAAGCTAGTTAATTCTTTTATTTATTTAGTAAATAAATTAATAAATAAAACAGACTTTTAGTAGGACTCCAATAAGTCATTGTTCATTTAGAAATCCAGCAAACGATCACGTTCGACATCCTGGTAGAGGCCTTTAGTTTTTTGTGATTTTATCAAAAATATATCGGGTGTTTTTTTTAGAGGTATAGAACTTCGAATTGAAATAAAACACAAGAAAATCGTTTTAATGTCCATCAATTTGGCTTTATTGGAAGGATAATTTTATGCCATTAATGTTTAAATATGATTTCGGGCATGTGGCCGCCGCGGCTGGCTCGAATAAAGCCAATTCTACAGGTCCAATTTTCAACCACTTTTTCGAGCATATGGGGCCGTATGTTGGCAATAACGCCACGAATGTTGGCTTCCAAGTCCCCTAACGTTTCTGGTTTGTTGGCGTAGACGAGCGACTTCACATATCCCCAAAGAAAATAATCCAATTGTGTCAAATCACACGATCTTGGTGGCCAATTGACAGGTCCATTCCGCGAAATTATGCGCTCATCGAATGTTTCCTTCAATAAATCGATTGTGACGTGCGCTGTGTGGCATGTAGCGCCGTCTTGTTGGAACCACAACTCATCCACATTCATGCCATCCAATTCGGGAACAAAATAGTCGGTTATCATGGCTCTATACCGGTCTCCATTAACGGTAACTGACTCTCCAGCATTATTTCGGAAGAAGTATGGCCCAATGACTCCACCAGCCCATAGAGCACACCAAACAGTCAGTTTTTGTGGATGTAATGGCGTCTCAAAGGTCTCATGTGGATTCTCTTCACTCCAAATGCGGCAATTTTGCTTGTTGACGTAGCCATTCAACCAAAAATGAGCCTCATCACTGAACAAAATTTTGCGATGAAAATCAGCATCGAGATCAATCTCATTTTCGGCCCATACACCAAAATCACGACGCTTTGCATGGTCTCGCGGCTTTAATTCTTGCACAAGCTGGATCTTGTAAGGTCGCAAGCCAAGATCTTTGCGCAAAATCTTCCATAAAGTTGATGGACAAAGCTCCATGTGCGCACTGTTCGACGTCTCTGCGGATGCGTATTATCACATAGAGTAAACGTAGTGCGAAAACAATCCATGGTTAACCGAATTAATTGCTCTGATGGACGATTATGTCGACCATAAAATGGACGGAGCTTGCGGTAAACTTCGCGAACTGAACCATTATTTTCGAAATAAATTTGCACGATTTGCAAGCGTTGTTCTTTTGTCAATCTGTTCATGATGAAATGGCAAACCAAACTAAATATTAATCACTTGACAGCTGACAAAATGGCCGCCAGTTAAAAAAGTGATGCCAACTTAAAGTTCTATACCTCAATAAAAAACACCCTTTATGTATTATTTTTACGAAAGAAAAATGGGGGTGTAAGTTTTAAACGTACTGGAAAAAATAATTCTTTCTTTTTATTTTAGAGCAAAAATCTATTGATATTTGGCGATACAAAAACTGTGACTACTGAAATATATATTTATGTACTATATATATATATATATATATATATATATATATATATATATAATAGATATTTGTACTTAGATAGTATATATATGTACGGAAATAAATAAATACATGTCTTTATATGTTTACATTTTAAAGTTTATACAAATATAATTATCTACTTATAATTTAAAAAAAAACAAGTGGGGAACTCAAATGGTGTCCTATTAAGTCATATTGTCATAATGTCTTAATATTTTACAATACTGTAAAAAAATTTTTTGCTGTGCTTTAAACAAAAAAGTCATAAAATAATAAGACTTTTTGAACTACACATGTTTATTGTTATGCCATATCCAAATAGTAGAAATAGAGAAGTGTGAGAGAAATTACATAGTGCTTGTTCCTCCCCGTCATATTTTTTCGTTTTATTATTTAAAAATATATAATATTATTCCTACCATTTGAATGCCCCAATTATGTTTTAATGAAAATAAAAAAAAATTTTGTCTAATTTTTTAAATACTATTTTTGCCAAACTTTTGTACAATTCAATTTCAACTTTTTCTGGTGGTAACGCTGATGAACATATAAGAACAAATTTAGCTCAAATTGACGATTTAGGTAAATAAAAATAAATACATATTTAAATACATGAATCTTTCTTTTGAAAAAATCTAAGTCCCTTTAGGGTGTTTAAAAATATCTGTTTGACATACGAGTTCCAATAGAAATGCAAATCAACTACTTTTTTCATAAAAAAAGGAAATGTGAAGGTTGCACTAATGCATGAAGCAGAATAAAAAGTTATTGTATTTTGTTTTTAATTGACAGAAAAATAAAGAGCCAGTTCTCGTAAACAAAAAAAATTTGAATAGAAATTATTTAGCTATTTCATTTACTTTTAATAATTCTGTTAAATTCAGGCTAACCTTCCCCCCTTCAAGCGTTATAATCAAATGATTATGTTACGAGATCATTATACATACATAGTAGTCATCAATAAACATATTGTGCAATTTTATATTTAACTCTTTTAACGAATAAATTTTTCCCATGCTTGGTCAATGACAAGTACAGCTACTTGGTACTAGTGGATAGAAGAAAAAGAAATATAAAAATCACAAAACGTTTTTTTATTGACAGATTTAATGCACTTTTTGTTGGTAAGTAAAAAAAACAGAAACAAAAACAAACAAAACAGCCAATAACATTTCCAGCATAATATTATCATCAGAATGTACAGATAGTTAGAGGTGAATTTAAAAAAAATTAAAATTAAGAAAATCACACACAAAAAAACTTTTAAGTCATGCCGACAATTTTCCTAACAATGTTTATGGGAATTTCAAAATCCACATAACAGAATAGAAAGAAATTACGCCATTTACTAAGTTTTTTAAGATGATTTAGCTGAGAAAGTTGATTCTGCGTAACACAATTTATCGTGTAGAGGAATTTTATAAGAAAAAATCCACAAATTAATGTATTTTTTTTTGGTTAGAAGAAACCACCTACCTTGAGGTTAATGGTCTCTAATGAACTTCAAACGAAAATAATCACAAATATTACATGACATGCTGTGAGGGGACACAAAAATTATTTAATTATTTACATACACATCAGAACACAGGTGGAAGGAAGATGATCAAGCCATTTGTAATTTTTAAAATACTAATTTGCATTCTCATAAAGTGCATTGAAATTTTTAAAGGCAGGTGAATCGATTTGACAATATCTCACAGAGATTTTTCTCTAATAAGAGTATATAGAAAATATAAAAATAGAAAAATACTTGATTTGTAAGCCTAGTTTGACATAGATTTGTGTATATTAGAAAACGATCATTATAATTTATAGCTCATAAATGAGCAAGGTCGATCTTTTAGTTCAATAGTTGTCATACATCTAAAATTTGCCTATAATCGTTAAATTTCGTGGAAAACAACGACAAATTCGTGACAAATGGTAAAATTTCACCATTTTTGATAGACTATCAAATACGAAACGATATCAAACTCAATTCTAATCCAATTGAGACAGCTGATTAACTGGTAAGATTATATTCCTCGCTTAATGAGGGGAGTGTGAGGTTCAATGAAAAGTCAGTACTTCATTAGATGAATGGGCGCTAGAGAGAACGAACCATTTTTTGGGAGTGTAAGGGCAACCACATGATGTCAATGGCCCTACAGCTCAGACTTGACATGATAAATTACAATCAGCTACTTAGGATGAATAGAAAATTCTTTAGAGTCCTGATGGTGAACTGGTTTTGAACAGCAAATTAGAGAATTGTAACTCCTATATATGCGGGCCATCCGAGGATGAGGAGGAAACCTTTGACCATACTACGTGCCATAGACCAAATTAGGAGATGAGCTAGCTAAACAGTAGTTTCGTTGGTTCTCCAAGCGTTATCGCAAACTGGGAACTTGGTAACATCAACGACTACGTCACGGGAATAAATTGTCTGAATGTCAAGTACAATACATGGTTGTGTCTTCGGGTAGTCGGCTGTTGTTTTGAGGCACGCATAGTCTCGCTCTCTCTCTTTCATTTCTTCTTTCATTTCTCTTCTCTATCTTCTTTGACTTCCACTTCGCTTGACTATAGGCTTCCTAGTGGAAATACCTCAGGCACTACCCTTCCTAAACTAACCGAACATAATTCTGTTGTTAAAGTTCAACCTGTGACGATTTCAATCACTGAAATTGGGTATTTTTAATATTTAATATTTAAGTTAATTGCGTATTGAAAATGGTTTAAGTTTATGATAATGAATGTTAAGTGAAATTTTGGAAATAAATTCACAGATATATTATGTATTTGTGAAACAAAACTTAAAATTATAATAAAACCAGTCAAGGGCTTCAAAGAATTTCACTTTATTGCTCAAGCTCACTGGTTTTAACACAATATGAAGGGCTTTAGGATCTTTGCAAGAAGCAAAATCAAATCTGGAATTTCTAAAAACCAATGATTAGACATTACTAGGTTCCTTTCCTGGTTGTGAAATATATACTGAATTTGTTTCTATTAAAACCAAAGTGACTTGTCTGCAAAAACACTCACTACCTTTGTAATTAATCGAGTTCGCAAGTCTGGGCCCGCAATATTCTTCGCAAATCTCAATTTGTACTAACCAAATTTTCGTAAAGACTTTGCTTTCTCCTGCAAAGCAAGTGGGCAAAGTGTTCCATAAAGCATATAATCATATCTGCATTTCCGTGATAAAACTTTTAACTTTGCATTGTTAAATAGAATTTTGTAAAAATGAGCCGTAAAATAAAAATACAAGTACAACTTGTAGTGTTACAATAGATTAAAGAAAAAAAGTATTTTATTTGTTAGTTTTCAAAACATTAGTGTAAGCAATTTTTAATAAAATTATTGTAAATATTTAGAACATATTAAAGTTTACATTTTGAAGGAAGGAAGGGATGAAGTTTGCAACTGTCGTTGTCAACATGAACAGCTCTATGATTGCTTCTGCAAACTGTTGATTATGCAACACCATACATACCTGCAATTCCATGGTACTGGCAACCATTTCCGAGCCAATGCAAAAAAAAAAAACATTATTGCGCTGTGTATTATACTCTAAATTTGCTCTAATTTTATTTAAAATAAAATCTACTTGGATTCTTTTTAAATAGAAAAGCTACGAAACATTTTGATGTATTATATTCTTTGAGAAAGGGATAGTGTAGAAAGTACAGATGTTGAATGTGAGAAAACTTAATTAATTCTTTTACAATTCTGTAGTTGGAGGCAGGTATTTACCACTTTTTCTTTCAAATAATGATGTCAATATTTGGAAGTCATTAAATACATTAAACACAATAAGAATTCAATGTTTGCTTGAACTATTAACTGCCTCTTTTCAGCGAATTATAACAAAATTGTGAGTGAGAATTTATATTGAAAAGAAAAATAAATTTTCGTATTTTATTGTTATTTTCCATATCAATTCTCATTCACAATTTTGATTTCATATTCTAAAATCTGGCAGTAACTCTTTTTTTTAAGTTATTATTGTGCTTGATGTCAAGTGTTTCACTAACTAACACGTCAACTGTCTTACTCACTGGCACAAATACTTAGTTACGCGTCAAAATTATTTGTTTTACGAGCATGCACTCAATTTAAAATAAATCAATTTTGCTTCACGAGGAGTTGAACCGTTTATCGTAGAATAAATTATAGGTTTCTTTAATAGAAAGTAATTGACTAACTATTGTACAATACTGCAGACGAAACATATTTAGTTTATAGTTTGAAGTCATAACCTAATTTTCGCTGAGTACTTTTTACTAAAATCGCAAAACCGTTTCATTGCAAAAACCGTTTTCATATTGAAAGTTTTTAAAAAATAAATTTTTGTCAAATAATTCATGCAAAACTTATCATGCAAAACTTAGTAAGAATGTTATTTTGAATGAATTATTTAACATACAAACTTTTTAAATAAAATTAAAAATAAAATTAAAATTAAAAATAGAAAGAAATGTGAAGGAAAGAAATAATATTTTGGTGGTTGCCAAAAGTAAATTAATTTAAGTGAATTTATTTTAACAACTTTAAATAACTCTTTTCTCAAATATTTAAAATATAAACCACAAAAATCTAATTACCAAACTTTCATTGAGTGTAAAATTTTTCAGGTTATTCTTTGTTCGAGTTTAAATATTGATTTTATTTTGGGTTTTGGCAGCTCCGCTCTATCGTGCCGTTACCTCTTTTACATCTAACTAACGTTTCTTTTTTGTTACTGTATTCGCACGCGTTTCTCGATATTTGTTGTAGTGTTCAGTTTAAAGTGTTTTTATGGCCTTGGCCTTGACAGCGGTTGTTGGCCATAATAAACATGGTGTACACCAAAACACATATAGAAAAATTGTTATTATAAATACGTTGTTATGTTCAAAGTTTAGTTTTTTGCTTAAGCACGCACAAAAAAAGTGACTGCTTTTATTTCAGCGTTACTACTGAATAGGAGGAGGAGCAAAGCAAACATAAGCAAAATAACAAATCATCAACCAGCAACCAGCAACAGAAAACGCAAATTCATGTTTGAAATGAAACAAAACTTAATGGCAAATAATGTGCTGAATGATTAATAATTATAATTAATTAAAATATTTGTTAAATTACAAATAATTGTGATGCTATTTAAAGCAAAACACAAATTAAACCACAAATTAAAATCTATTCAAATGTTTTATTTCGATGTAAAACAAAAAAAAAAAGACTTGAGAAACATGCTGGCAAGTTTACTTACAAATAAATGGTATTTTATTTTCAAAAAAGAAGTCTAAAACAATTATATAATGTTAAAGTTTGAAAACAAATAGGACATACAAATATAATTAGAAAAAGACACAAACTTGCCGTTCATATTAAATGTTTAAGTTACCAAACTGGCTTAAGTAAGGAAGTACAAATATAATTATAATACTACATTAAGGAAATTATAAAAGTCTTTCAACATCTTGTGTGGGCATCATATTCATCTCTCTGGATATAGTAATTATTTTTTCTCAGGGCCCACAATAGAAAGCCATACTGTACAAAATAAAAATAAAACGTTCAATTTGAAATAAATCATTATAAAATATTATTTATGGGAAACAAAGAATCTCTATGAAAGTTCAAGAATTAGTTGTTTTATTGAAAAAATAACAACCAAAACAAGCAGTGCACAGCTTGCTAAATATTAAGAAAAATACCTCCAGGAATTGTACAAAAATTGACATATAAGTAAACAATCAAACAAATTATTATTTATGAAAAAGATAATTGTTTTCTAGTCAGTGGGTTACTTCACCGTTTAATATGAATTTTCCACTCATTAATAGCAGATATATAAGATTTTGGTATAAGCATGTGAAATTTTTAGGAAAAGTATTCTTACAAGTTAGACTTTTCTAAATATTTAATTGATTCCAAAATATAAAACATTGTAAAATATAATCTGCAGTTGCTTGGCGGTCCAAACGAGGTTTTTAAATTTCGTAATCGAAAGAAATCAATAAGACTTAAAGATATAGTGGATACAGAAATTATTCGAACCTCAATACCTGCCATTGAAAATGCGCATTGCAGATAAGTCCACGGACATAAACTCACGGATCGATTTCACTCTCTTCGCTTTTTTCGTGGCGGATCCTTCTGGCGAAGTATATTCATGGTTTATCAATATTTATTATGTATTAGGGTGATCGATTGTTCGACATTTTCCAGAAACCGGTTTTCGAATAGTTCGAATATTTGAAATTTAGAAAAACCCGGTTACGGTTTTTAAAATTCAGGAAAACCCGCTAAACCGGTTTTTTTCTTAAGAAAAGTTTGGATTTTTATTTGCTTTATTAAAAAAAGAGTTAACAGTTCATGTAAATACTATAAAATAATATAAAAATTAAGAGTTTAGCATAAAAACTAGGTTCATATCGTTTATATCATAGAGTTTTTGACGGAAAATGTTAGACTCCTACGCTCAAAAACAGACCATTTGTTACAGAAATTCAAACGGAAGGAAATAAAAGTGCATGTATTTTTTACACTCTTGTGAAAAAAGTGTTGAGTTGTCTTGTTCAAAAGTAAATAAGTCTCTATATTATAAAAAAATTTAAAAATTGCAAGGACTAGTCTATTACTATTGACTTTATAACGTGTTTAGCTTTTCCTTTATATTAAATAAAAATGTAGTTACGTCGTTATTCGGCGAAGTCCTTTGTTTCATTTATGAAAAAGTAGTTAATAAAATTCTCGCTTTTGGGGAAGTATCCAAATACCATATATGGTACTAAAATATTCAAACCTTTTAGGCGACGTTTATTTATTCGTTTTTGGTCTGCAATGGATGTCTAACTCTATATAAAATATGAAGCAAAAAGTCAACAAAACTAAATAACGATTTTCAAATATGCAGTTTGCATGCAACAAGGCCAATTTAATTCACCCCTGCTACCACCTCGTAAGATTACTTTGCCATAGTCAAAAAACACCTCAAATTTTTGTATTGAAAAAAAAATACTTGGATAATCAAAAGAAAACGTTCGTCTCTGTTTTAATATAGTAAAATGTAATTTTATTTGAAAAATATACTTATTGAAAAGTATTCGATTGAGCCGATTTTTTAATTGTAAAAAACCGGACTATTCGACATTTGAAAAATTAACACTTTGGAAAAACCGACAATGCGGTTTTAAAAACCGGTTGACAGCCCGCGTCGATCACTCTTCTATTGAGAGAAAAAGTCAATAGGATTACGATCATCAAGATAATAATAATTTTTTTTTTGTAAAATTAATATCCTTATAACTAAACCTTTTCTAGAAAAATGTGTAACTCGTTTTGTCCTGTTTATTGAAAATGTAAAATATTAAAATTTTTTTAATTAGTGAGTTTTTTAGAAATTATTGTATCATCATTTAGAAGACAACATTTTTGTCTTAAGAAAACTTTGAATTGCATTTTTTATAAGAAGTAAAAGAAATGTTATATTGTTTTAGAAAAGAAAACGCCATCAGATATAGTAATTCAAAATTTTCTACATAAAGCGTTTTCTTCATAAGTTCTATTTGTGGTAAAAAATTTAGCAAACTTTAACATTTTGAATAAATAAAATTAAATAAAGTAAAACTAGTGTTTTCTTTAAAAACAAATGTAAAAAGTCAGGCAATAAATGCCTATACAAGGATTTGATGTGTTAGTTTGTTTCGGAGAGGAATGGTATAGAGAGGACAGAGGGCGAAAAGAAAAAAACGTTTTATTCTTTTACAACTCTGCCATTGGGCGTTTTGTTAATTTTTATAGCAGTGTTGCAGCCATGGCATAAAAATACAAAATTCATATTTTCAATTAAAATTGCTTGATAAGAAAGGAGATTCATGCAGTCTGTTTTATATGTAAACATACGAGTATTAAAAATTCTTAGGAAAAAGGCAAAATATTCATCGAAACTTTATCCAAGTATGTGTAGTTTGTAATATTATATCTGTGCCACAAGACACACTAAACTTGACCTCTATCAAATAAAACAGCTAAAAAAGCATTTTGATGAATTAATAGCAGCGGTATGCAGTGTTAAGTGTGTTTTGCATTGCAACTCCTTACAAGTGCAACCATTTTGTCATTGATAGCGAGCGCTAATGAACAATATTGCAAAGTTTAGTTTGACAAAGACTTTTAAATTTTCTTTCAAACTTTGTTTTGCTTCTACACACGCTAAGTTTACTTTGCAAAATTTTGTATTCGTTTGTTGGATGAACATGCAAACCAAAGACATACATGCAACCAAACACAAGTATGTGTAAACGACGAACAAAGAAGAAAGCAACTTTGCGAGTACAGGAAAGTGTGTATTCAGCCTTTTTCTTCTTTTCCTTTTCACGATCAAACACAAGACTTTGCAAAGTAAACTGTGGCCGTGGAAAAGCAGTCATAGCATCACAATTTTCGACCAAAAAATAAGCTAGATTATTGAACAGACTTGTATTATTGGATCATATTCACCATCAGCCAAAGAATTTTTTTTAATTCACTGTGCAGTCTTCGAAATAATTTAAAATTAAATATATTTCATTTGTGGTCCACTTCTTATTTGATTTTTCTCTTTTTTTTTTGTTTTATTGCATCAGTCGATTCCATTGCTTTTACATTTTTTTTAATAAATAAATTTTGTTCTTTACAAATGACAGCTTTAAAAGTGTCATGACAATGAATGTGCTATACCTTTTGTAGTGTTGCTAAATTGCAATAACGTGGCAAATGCAAATTATAATATTTTGTTGTTGGATTGCAAAGAAATGGTACGATATTTTAAATTTGCACTTATGCAGGATCATTCGCATCAAACACTGAATATCGCTAGTGTCTCAAAAAATAAAGCTACATATTCATGACTATTGAGACTTAAAAAAACATTACAAAGTAAATAATTAACAAAAGTATTACAAAGTAACCTTAAATCTATAAAGTTTTCATATAATATATACATATTAGACAGTAACAATCTTATCAATTTATGTGGATGTGTATAATAACAATTTTTGTAAATTAAGGGCTTGCACCCGGATCAATGCAGAGTAGTTGTATAAAAAATAATGAACTTAAATATAAATTCTAAAAACAATTTGTATATGAAATAAATAGTCGTATATTGATATGTACTAGAATTGTATGTCCTTTGAGCAACAGTTTATTTCATCATTTTGATTTCGATGAGTTTTTACATCATTATTAATGTTGGAAATTTTTTTAAGAGCTCTGTTACAATACACAAAAATATCACCAATTAAGAAGCTATAAACTTTTCACTAATTCTCACACAAATTGCTTATATTGTTATTTGTTAAAATCTATAAACCATAAAACTTTGTATCGGCTTTTCTTTTTTTTCTACTTTTTCTTTTTCTTGTTTAATGAGAAACAACTATCTTACGACATCTTTTTCCATTAAAAGAAAGTTTTGAATACAGATTCGCGTGGGGCATTCACAAAAAATTATCAATTAATAAACTCCGTGATAAAAAGAAAAACCTTTTACGATTATGTTGGTGTAATAAAATCTTTAATTCAAATTCATAGGAAATTTTATGATTTTTTAATATGTATAATAACATTTTTCTTTTTACATTTACTAACAAGATAGCAGACGCAGCATTTTAAAAATATTGGATAATACATATAATAGTGATTTAAGAATTGGGTCGAAGGCACGTGTAACAAATAAAAAATTTTTTAAATACTTTCAACAAGATATTTAATTTACAAAACGATCTAAGAGTGATCATAAAAACCACATATCCCAGAAATTATAGATAAAAAATGCTAAAGTAAAAAAATCTAACAATAACAAATATGTGCATAAAAATAACCAAAAATTAAGATTATTTAAATATGAGGATAATAAAGTAGAGAGAATGGGGGAGACTTACAGAAAACAAGATTTTTTAGATAATTAGAGTTTTTCTAAATTTTTATTGCCTAGAGTCGGCAAGTATTTACATCGATCTCGGGGAATTTCCGAGATATTTAACTAATATTATCAAAAAGAAATTTTTATTATCAAACTACACCCATTAAAGTTGTGGTCTGCTTCGACATTTCCTCACATATATTAAAGTTTTCTGAAATTTAACAAATCTGTTCACTTTCGACGGATGCGTGTTGAAATGTTGAATAAATTAAATATTTACGTAATCTGCTTTTGAAATAATTTGTAGACTGAAAATGCACATCGCTTTGTATTATTATGCAACAACAAAGAAACAGAAAAATATAGCTGACTTCATGTATCAAAAAGATTTTATGGTCGTTTGAATTTATATTTATACAAATTATAACCCGAAAAAGGATACGAGAGTTATTTGTATTGTAGACGGTATTATTAACCACATAAACAGTGGCGGACACTTGGAAACACACATCAACACTGACTGATGTTCCTTTGGAATATTGTCTCATGTCCAATTCTTTCTGACTAAAAATGATGCGAAATTTAGCCAAAATAATAATCACTTTGGATTAAAGACCACTAAAAACAAAACATATTATAAAATTTTCCATGGCTACCGTTGCATTTTACAAAATAAAGCCCACATTTTTTATTAGCAAGATGGTTGAATTTTTGAGTATTTTTAAATTCCCGCTATTCTAAAAAAAAATTTCCTACTAATCGTGAAGTTGAAAATTGCTATATTTCTTTGGAGTTTTTTCTCAGCACTTCCCGGTAACAAAGATACACACAGAAGATACACACGATTTCGAAAATAGACTATATTCTTTACTACTAAAAGATTTGGAACTAATTAGCCCCCTTTTCTAATTAAGATAGAAATTTTCAAAAAACATTGTAGATATATTCATTTGTAATTGGCCTGGGGCTGCATCTCATAGTCCAAGTTTACATTTCATCGGACTAACCCAAAAACTAGTCCATGTCATTAAGTGCCGGGCCCACGATGTCAAACGAATTTCTTTCCGTGCTACATCTACATTTAAAACAAAAACAAATTCTAAGATGTTGTTCTTGTTTTACATGTAATTGCTCAAAAGATAGAATTCTCGAGATATCGTGGGCCAGGCAGTTATACATGGACCACTCACAAGCATACGGAGCCAAAACTGCATAATAGAATCAAGGTGATTTTCTCTATTAAACGTTTTTAGGCTTAAGGCGTATCCCAGCAGGAAGAAGCGAAAATTTTCCCGAAGAGATTTCTTATTTTCATGCGGTATTTTTTTTTAATTTTATCAAAAAGAAAACATTTAAAATCGAAAATTTTTCTGCAAACAAAAGTTCTTTTTATCAAACTCTTTTTTATCAAAAAGATAACATTTAAAATCAAGAAAAAAACTTCTTATTCACAATATTTTTTACTCAATTTCCGTTATTTTTGGCACAAAAAAAAAATAAAACAATCCATAGGGAAAAACTTTTTGATTCTATTAGGGTTTCTCTTGAATTTTGTAAAAAGGGGGTTTCTTATTGATTTCGTTAGTGATATTTTTTAAAAAGTATACCTTATTGATTTCATTAGGTTCCTAATGATCATATGTATATCGTTTTTTTTTAATTTTCGTAATAAGGAAATCTTCTTGCTTCTTATTTCATATATTATGTATATATATAAATCAACATTGTGTTACAAAGTTGGATCTTGGAGTTTTATTGGCCGCTAAGTTGAACTTTATCTATCATATTTCCATAACTGCAAGTATAGCGCAGTGTATTGTTGGATTTATCAAAAGATGGACAAAAGAAAATAAAGACCCATATGATACAAAGCATCTTTATGTTTCCCTCGTTATGTGCATCTAGAGTTTGGGATCCGATATACATGACTCAGAACAATTACATTGAATCTGTACAAAAGCAATTTTTGCTAAACTGCCTTCATGGTCTACAGTGGAACCCATTAGCTCTTCCGTCATACACTAGCCGTTTTTCTCTAATCAAACTTCCAACTCTGAATAACTGAATGTGTCGTTTGTATTAAATTTAATTATTAGTTATATTTCGTTTAATGTTCCTCATCGTCCATCTCGACACTTTCAATTGCTAGCAATTAAATACTTCAGATCAACTTATGCAAATGTTGATCCATTTAGAAGGATGTGCAGTCAATTTAAAGCTAAGTTTAGAAGATATGTTAAATCAGTATATATTTGCTAACAGCCACATGATTAAAATTATCAGCAAATTCCTATGTCAGCATATTTCATATGTTAGACATTTACACGATATGTTGAAAGTAGCAAATTTTTTGGTATCAGCATATGTCAGGAAAAGAAATGTCAACATAAGAGTTAGCATGCGATTTTTGTGTTTATACGATATGTTGAAATTTATGTGGTGCCAAATATGCTGAATCATATAAACATTTGTTTGTGAAATTAGTGAGTTTAACAACACGTTTTTAATTATTATTAAACTTATGTACTTATACGTATAATTTTTGCAATAAAATTTATTAATATAAATAAAAAAATAAACAGAAATGATGTCGTCGGAGGAAATATCACTAGCAATTGTCTTTGTGACACCACTTCAGTTGTGTACTATAAGGAATTAGAGTATATTTTATTGTAAAAAACAGCAATAATAATAAATAATAAAATATTGCAAAACTTATCAAATACAAAATCGAGCATAATTAAGCTAAAAACACATTCGCTACAGCAGACTACATGGCAAGAAATGTCGCTGGCTTTTTCAAAAATTTGCAAATTTTTGTGGAATTTCGCGGTTTTTGCAATGTGGGTTATTTTTTCCATTTTTTATTGTTACATCGACTTTTAAATGATATTAAACATTCTAATTTTCCCAATGATTTCGCTTAGACACGAGGCGCATATGCATACGGATTTGACATATGCTGAAAAGCTTGGTGGATAGGTTGTAGTTAAATTTACCTAACCCGTACAATAGCAAGCGCTAACAAACTCCACTAACTGAATTTTTGGATGAAGGCAGATGTATGCCCATAAAAGATTTCTTTTGGAGAAGATGTAAGCTACTTATAGTTAAACAAAAGTTGCAAGTGTTTAGGCAGAATGAGTATTGTTACTTTATTAAAAACTTTGTCTTCTTTTATATTAATTTGACAATTTCCAATACTTCACAATTTGTTGTTACTTTTCCAATTTAAATTCCATTCGTGAAAAGTTTCCCGGCCGTGTGATTTCTCGCTAAGGGGATCAAAATAGACACCTAGATATTGTGGTTTAACAGATTTAAATTTTTTTCTTTGGGGTTACGTGAAATATATGGACTATGCTAATCAATCCAAGGCCTCAAAGATGGAATTCGTTAAGTTAGCCAGGGCATGCATACAGCTGCAAATGTGCACATTGATTTTGGAAATTTTTCATTAAAAGAATATGGTCCTGTAAGCGTACCTGTGACGGCCATATGGCTAACATTATTTTCCATTATTAATGGCATACCTCCTCTTGACAATTAAATAAACATTCGATGATTTTGCTTAAAAATTATCGTTTTGTACATATCAAAATTAAACCTCTTATTGGAAGATCTTGTAGAGGCGTTTTCTATTATCAAAAATTATTTTAAATAAATTGTTCGACAGCAACGACCTGCCCCTCATACTCGGTCATTATCATTCGCTACAATTCGAAACGCAAAATAACAGATTATCATTTCAATAATAACTTATTTTATTCTGTTATTTATTTACTGAATAAATAAACAATTTTATAAAAAATTAAATTATGCAAATAGTAGGACTCAAATCAATTATTTTTTGTTACACAACTAACGATAACGATCGACATCCTGGCGCAAGCCCTAATTCTAAAAGTTTATTGATTTCTTTTTTATTTTTCTCAAAATGCCGTCTTATTTCTTTTTTAATATCTTTAAGCAAAAACTTTTTGTTGTCACATCAGTTATCGTAAATGAACACTTTAAGAAAGAGGGAAAAGATAAATTAATCAATATTTAATAGTTGTAAATTTTTGCGCAGTAAACACAAAAACATATCACTTTTAGGTATCAAATCTTTGTTTGTTGTTTTTTATTTTCATTTGTAAAATTATAATAAATGATATCTGAAATCTTTTTTGTTAATACAAAATTATTTAGCAAACAAAAGTAATATAAAGAAAGGCCTCATTAATATGAAT
Source organism: Gymnocheta viridis (assembly GCA_956483585.1). Taxonomy (NCBI): domain Eukaryota; kingdom Metazoa; phylum Arthropoda; class Insecta; order Diptera; family Tachinidae; genus Gymnocheta; species Gymnocheta viridis. The sequence goes on along the minus strand of OY101441.1, from coordinate 60,122,231 downwards.
GATTGGCTGCGTGTTTGGGCAATCGTATATTATGCTGCTACATATTTAATGACTTGGCAAAAATGCGAATAATTAAATAAATGAGATATTTATAACGTATACCAATATTAGATAAATTTGAAGCCGAAAAATTAATAGGATGAATGTAGCTTTTGTATTCAACGAGCGACGAGAGTTAAAATTTTTAAACAAATTTCGTAACTGAATTGAATTGTGTTTTTTAACGATTTTTATTTAAAACTTAAGTATTATTAAGTGGGCGTGTTTACTCGTAAGCTTCTTCTTTTCTGAGCACGTCAAAGAAATTAAAAAAAAACTTTATACTTTAGCCAGGCTACGTACGTCTGAAACGATGAACCGATTACACTTTAAAGTCCTTTAAAAAGGAAACAAGTCCCCTTGATGGAAAAAGTTTACACTAAAACTGAAAAAAGAACTCACAAACAAAAATTGCAAGTTTTTTAAATTGGGGAAAATAAAAAACACAGTTCGAGACAATACAATGGAAACATTTAATTTTTGAAAGTTCGACTGCATTGTACGAGTATCAAAAATAAAATATTGGACAATATAAATACACAAATTGCAAATTTATAAAAGTGCACTATATATCTTGCGTTGGAAACTTTACGATGAATGCTCCATTTTTATATATAAAAAAATCGAAAGGGAGCCACGGCTACAATTGTAAACTGTAATGTCAAGAATAGGGAATTTTCCCTTTTTATAGGGAATTCATTGGAATTTTACAAAAGAACGAAAAAAAGGACAGATTTCTCATTTTAAGGAAAATGTAGAGAATTTTTAAAACCTTGTTTTTCTTCCTTTTATATTGCGGTGTAATTGTGTAAACCACCCCATAAAAGTGATAAATGCATTTAAAAATCGAAATTTTAATTTTTTTTACAGACAGAAAACATCTTTTCGTAATAAATATATAGAGACAACAAAAAGCAAAGAAATGTCAAATTTTCTTGGGAATAGAATTTATATGAAAAATAAAAACAAATTTGAAAATTTTGTCTTTTTTTGGTTTAATATAGAAATTAGGACTTTTTAAAAATATATATTAAGCTATTTTAAACATTCTAATGCGCTCTTCGAAACAAAAAAAAACTTTTATTCTTTCCATTTCGGGTCACATTTTTTTAGCTTGGATAAAATATTATTAGGAATTCAGAATTAAGATTTAGATTACCTTCTTAGTTTTCCACATCCTCATTTTAAAAATTTACGAAATCAATATTAGTAATGATGCGAAGAATTATAAAAAATTTTTAAACGGCTTTTAAGTTAATCCAAAGACTTCCCTTAAAAATTAAATAATTTTTTAAGAAATATTACCAGTACAGTAGTTTGAGAATTATGATGGCACAAAGGCAGATATTGCTAAAATTACAAATTTATGTTATTTTTTATAATTATTAAATTTTTTGCCTGGTGATATAAATGTAAAAAATTTTAAAACCCTAAATAAAATGTTATATTTTCCTAAAATCAATGAATTTTTAGAGTAGGGAAAAATGTAAGGGACTTTTTTTGTGTATAGGGAATAAGGGGGAATTTTTTCGAAACATGTAGGGATTTTGTTAAATTTCTGCTGACATCACTGATTGTAGGACCATATTCTTTTCAAAAATATTTCCACCATCAATTCGTACATTTGCAGTTGCATGCCCTCAATAACTTCACGAATTCCATATTTGAGGTCTTAAGTCGATTTCAGGCATTTCAAAGAAAAAAGGCTAGATATCTGTGGCTCTTCGACAAATCCCGCGGTCAGGAAACTTTTTATCCAAAAGTGCCATGATATCGTTACTTGTGTGGTATGATACTACGTGGAAAATAAATACCAATATCATCTCAATTCGGCCTTACAAAATCATTAATCATTATTCCAAAGCGCAATCCCTTCACCGTAACATTGAAATTGACAAACCTGAGTTTTCCTCAACACTATTATGGTCTATAACAGCAATATTCTCAATTGTTCTTGAGCGACATGAACGAGTTCAATTTTTCGCATCACTATGTTGGCCCATCAACTCAAACTTTTTCTCTGCTTTCACAATTGCTGGCCGAAAAAGTGCTTCATGAAAACTCGAAAATGGTTGAATTTTGGTAGTGAATTTAAATGATTTTAATGCACTGTTAAAGCGTATACGGCTTCATTTTAATTAATGGCGTAGTTTTTACTTGTCACCTGTGAAGTAATTACAGGTTGAGTAATGACAACTGTTAAAATTATAGGCTATTGAATATGAAACGTCTTTTTGGAACACCTTGTATCTGAAAAGCAATATTGTTCTTCACACGAAATTTGGTAAAAAACTCATAAGCTGATGAAAACGGGAATTAAATACTGCCCTCTTTTTGAAGAGTCTCAATATAATTCAAGCAGTGGTGATTGAAGGATTATTGCCAAGTGGTTACAATCCAATAACGTACGTCTTTCAAAGTTATCTACCAATTCAGCAGATCTAAAGGACATAAAAAATTTACCAGAATTTTCGTGATGTTATCTCTATAATGGGAAATAAAATCCTAAGGGATACTTGGATTCATGAAACTCTTGTCAAAGGAATTTCTTCGACCAATTCTTGAGTATGGATTAACTGTTTTAGATCTTTGCTATTCTATTCATATTAATAGTATTGAATCGGTACGAAAACAATTTTTAATTTACTGTCTCCGTGGTCTTGCCGCCATTTCGTAGCAGACTCGCTCTGATAAAATTGCCAACTCTAAAAAGTCGACGATTGATGCTGAGCGCTTTATTTGTTCTGGTTTTGATTCGTGTTGATGTTGATTCAGAGCTCCTACTTAGTCAACTAAACTTCAATGCTCCTGTAAGACCTACCCGCGGTTTCGAACTCTTGGCATTAAAATAATATCGTTGCTAATAATGATTCTTTTCGTCGTACATGTGATAACTTTAATAAATGCATTATAAATATATCTGAGAGTAGCGACGTCACAAAGAGAAATCTTACTTTATATCTAAATTGTTGAACCAATTATTTTTATATAATTCTGTTTTTGTTATTCATATTTAGTCAGTAAGGATATAAAAATCTATTGACCTAAAAAATATATTAATAAATAAAAAAAATTAGTATATAAATTAGTCAAATACTAAAGATTTCGGAAATTTATAAAAAATTATATATCTATGATTTTCCACCTTTAATAACGAGCAAGTGAATATTTGGAAATGTTTCCATTGCATGGGCGCCTACTGTACACAACAAGTTTTCTCATTATGGCGGGTTGATATCTGAACTACGAGCGAGACTCGTCATCCAAGAAATTGTACATGGAACCCCGTGGTTCCACGGCGGACGCTGCAGATCAGTGTTAACTATTTTGAGGGATTAGAACGATATTGGGGTGGACATGTGGTTATAGTAGTCTGGCTATACGTGTCACAATGGTGACGGGACCAAATAATATTGTAATTTTTTTGTAAGGTTTTCTGAAATCTCTGTCAATAAGCCGCATTTTACTGCTGCCTTCAAACTCAACTTAATACAGCCTGTCTTTCGAATTCTATCGAATCTATGCGGCATAGTAATTAAAAAATTGATTTCCCACACTCGTATTACGGTAGGCCTTAAATTAATTCATTTGAAACACCTTGACATAAACTTACAATACAAACTCAAAAGCTTACTGAACTTAATCTGTGGTAATCGAACTGGAGAGCGTCATACTGAAAGGCCAGTTCACTACTTGCATCTCTTTCGAAGCATCCATTATGCTTTAGCTAGCAATTGAACAATCCATGCTTTACTTTATTAAATTCCTAAAAAAAAACGCTTGACAAAGCGCTGCTGAGTCAAAATGAATTAAAAAGTTACAACATTAAAAAGACAGTATTTAAGATTTCCTTGTGCCTTTTGTTTCATTATTTTTCCAGAAATTTCAGTTTGCAGCGATACGACAACAAAATTTTCTTAGTGGAAAAGCGTGAAAAAGTTCAATTGATTTAAACATCGATGAGATCAAACGTATAGTGCGGCAATGGACAACCACTAAAAGGATTTAGGAACGAATATAAAAGTAAATAAAAAAAGCAAATTGTAAAAGACCAGGCATTTTTGTGTTTGGAGTAAAAGGCGGTAAAATTTCTCTAATCTCAAGTATTTTTAATAAATTACAGTAGACCCTACCACATTCGCATACGAAAATAATTAGATACTTTGTGTACTTAATGTGCATAATATTATGTAATGAATAAAACATTACAGACTTCAATGCTTTTAGAGCCACTTTATTAACATTTTAAGCCCTGTTTAATAACAACCACCTGTTTAACAATCTGCGCTTCAATCGCGCTTATGGTCAAAGCAAGTGCAACAATAATTTGCCAATTGGTATTGCTGAATTCCACTCGTGCAGTACTCACAGTATAAATGAACCTGAACAAAAGCAATGATTTCATGTAGAAAAAAATTTATATGAAAAAAATAAATAAATAAAGCTTGTGTTGCGTAATTAATATTTGTCATTTAGCTGTTGTAATCGCCAGGTAATTGTGATTGTAAAAATGTTTAAAACAAAAGACAACATCTTTTGGTGTTCATAGTATTGTGGGAAGTGAAACAATTGGCATTTTCTTTAAACTGCTCTCAGAAGATTACAAATTTTCTTAAATAGTAATGATTTAAAACCAGATCATATAGATAGTGAATCGTACAATAAACGTATAAGATGTTATCAAGAACTCGTTAGTCTTTAAAATACTTTTGCTGCAATTTTTCATTTATTTTTATACTCATGACTTATTAAATATTATTTAGCAATTAATCGTAATGCGAATGAGTAAACTACGGAAAGAATTAATATTAATTATAACAATAAGCATGTGATTAATATAATTAGTTATGAAAGGTCTTTGAAAGCTTTGTTATACTCTAAACTCATTATAAAAAATAATTTATAATATATTAAATTTATTACTTATTGTTCTGGGTAAACGAATAATTTTGAAATTTTAAAATTGAGAGCAATCTAAAACTCTTAGTAAATGTTTATTTTTAAAAAATTAAAAAATAAATTGCACCTTGCAATAGTTAAGCTTGTACCGCAAACGCAGGAGTATCTTGAAAAGTTTAGTTACCAAAACAGAACTTTTCTCTTATGAGTCCCTCTTATAAACCATTCGTTTCCTAGTAGTTTCTTTTTCAATCAAATTCTAGTTTTTGCTACAGCCACCAGGCAAGGCGTCTCACACCTTCGCAAGCTTTGTTCCAGACTGAGTACATAGAAATCACTGAGATTTGTTTAAGCCAGCGATCTGTATTTGCCTTCACATTTACTATATTAGTGCTTGTGTCAGACATTTTCAGATTTAGATTACAAATATTATCTGCTTTGCCTTTCAAATTTGTCAGATAGTACGTGGAGTTTCTTTATACTCCGCTTATATCGAATATCCTCACTCGAAGTTCCGCCCATGAGGTCCTTTAACACAATTCTAACTTTTCGACGAGCTGCTGCGTTAACCCTTAAATGCCCCTTGCATACTTAAAGATTCAACCGTAAAAAAAATCCTGTACCTTAGGTGGTGGTCTAAATTTTTTCCAATTTAATTAATATTAAGCTTAATGTTCCATCTCAATCAGTTGTTGAAAAAACATAGAAATAAAGGCTTTTGGAATATTGTCTCATATCCAATTTATCCAAAAATAAAAATCACTTTGGATTAAAAAAACCATTAACAACAAAATTGTTCGAAAAATAATCACATTAAAAGGCATTTTGTTTTGTCATTGACAAACTTGAAACACGCGAAATATTTCTGAATAAAAGAAAAATACGAGCTATTCTTAGCATTAGTCCTGAATTGAAACTGTATTATTAGAAATCTTTTAAGCCGCTATTTTCCCTACAGCGCATCATTAAATGGTTATATCTTTAAAGATACAAGGGACACAAAAAATTTCTAGCCATTGTTGTTCACATGTAATGCAAAACCAAATGACATGCAACCGTTCTGAGAAAATTCGAGAAATGATTCATTTCAGTGAGAAAAGTAAGCATCCATCCCGTAGTGACTCTTCTCGTGATAGACTACATTTAATACGACCTCTTGTAAACGCATTAAACGCTAGTTTTGGAAGTATTCCTAAAACGAGTAGATTGGGCGTGAATGATTAAATGTGTTCAACTCAAATTGGAAGCCACTTAAAACAATATTTGCCAAACAAACTCAAAAACTGGTGGCTAAAGTTATTCGTTTTGTGCGACACTTCAGGATATGCGTACAAATTTGAGATTTATGGTGGTAACCCTGAAGATCCAGCTGAAGGCGAACCAGATCTTCAATCATCTGCAAACATTGTAGTAAGACTACTACGTGAAACACAAAGGTACCACAATTATATTGCATATTTTGATAACTTCTATACAACGATTTCTCCAGTAGTATTTTTACGTACTCAGGGAATATTGTCCGTTGGCACCATTCGACAAAACAGAATACAAATTGCAAGCTTCCCGATGAGAAAATTATGCTAAAATTTTATGAGGGAACCAGCGAAGAATATGTGGCAAGTATATACGGAATTGATATTTGTTCTCTTTCTTGGAAAGATACCCGAGTTGTTAATTTAGTTTCAAACCATGTTGGTGTAAAATCTATATTCTGGAAAAACACCTATTGAATCGGCCAGCACACTGTTGTATATTTTCAATTCGTTTTATCCCATCCGAAAGTATACTCTCGCCTGACACACAACATCGAGATCTCATGTGCGCCTGTAATCCAGATGCTCAGCGAATAGAGCACCTGATGGCAGATATAACGTACCATATTGATGAACACTGCTGTAACATATGGTTAGCCGATATAAGCAAATGCTTTTTAGCATCGAAATTGCAATGGCCTGCAATAAAAAGTCTAATTAGATCAAAACATCAAAAAAGTCTCGTTGCTGCCGATTTCAACAACATACAGCTGGTGGATGCAAAAAAATGCGCCACCGTGTCCTGCTGGTAATTTGGGGAACAGCTCATCTTGCAGCCCTAGTTCAGAAGAGTAATAGTTCAGAAAGATAATAGTATCAAACGTGACTCCTAGCTGCAGTCCTGACGGCATTTCCACACTGATGTTGGAAATATTCGTTACAGTAGCCACATGTTTCCTCAACCACCTTACAGAACTGTGGATTCGTCACCTGGTAGTTGAACAGATTATCCTCATACTGAGATATGGCGAGTCTGCTACAAAATGGTGCTACTATCGTCTAATCAATATCAAAGGTCTAGGAAGCCCTATTGCCACCATTCCTAAACGAGTATTTCCCGCTCGCCTCTCATCTGACCTCAATCAGCCTTGTCAGTGCACAATCGTGACTGCTTTAGACCTGCCCAAAGATTTTGATACGGCAGATCATTCGTTGGTAATCATCCCTATTATGCGTTTCGATTTGAATCGAAATTTTACCGTTTTGCAAATCTGGTATTCTGCGTTCCGTTTCCCGTATCATTTCGATTGTATGTATTCTGCATTACGATCATAGCTACGTTTTTACAAGTGGTAGTGGTTTGTTTGCTAACGGAAAGTTTTTCGATTTTGTTTTTTTAGTTTAAAAAAAGTGTATAATTAAGTAAAATGCTATAAGAGTATTTTGTAATAAGTTCGTTATTTTTTTGTAAAATTTTAAATCTTTAATTAATTTATTGCATGCAGAAAAACCCAGCACCTGAGCGATATGAAAAGCTGGTAAATATAATAGCAACCAAGAATGATATTGTGTGCGAATGTCAGAAGCATCCCAAAGAAGAAGTGCAGACTTTCTAAGATTCCAAATGGCGCATATAAAATGAAAATATCACCTCCGGCGCTACAGAATTCTTCACACTGGAATAGTGTGGGCACAAATGCCACTTACTAATATTCTAGTTTTTTCTTACTCCCCGTAGTTAACTGATGCGTTTACTTAATTATAGTTACTCCAATATTTATTTTTTATATATTTATCATTATTATTTTTACTTAATTTATCTTTTTACAATTAAAAATTTGTTTTTTTTTTTGTTTCTATTTCATATGTTTCATAGCAAAGCAGCTGGTTTAAACATGCTCTTCTCTCGTAATCGAAATGCTGAATAGGGGTGAATAACTAAACCAAAAAGTGGAATTCCCGATGTCCTGAGAACTACTGTCTCGGGCACCTCTTGGGGCATGAACAAAGAGGTTATTGAAGCGATGTTCAAAGCCATTGGTCGCTCATTCCTAAATTATTAGGCTGCAATATGGACCTCTTAGGAATCTAAGAAATACTTAGTGGCGAGTATAGCAAACCATCCAAAACTATGCACTCTGGATCGCCTGTGAGGCAGGATAATGTTCTGCTAGCTGAGCCGTTTCTGTTGGTGTGTCATCTGTCACCCACTCTAATCATCAAATCTTGATGCAGGACCCTCTTGCTTGACAAATCCGTCTGAGGTTTCAGCGATATCGTAGAGACATCGTAAAGTCGTTAAGGCGTTGCATCTACAGACGCATCACAGATACAACAAAGACCCCAAGACCCACACATTCGCAGTTTCGAACAGTGAGCGACAATTATACGGGTAATCTCGATCAATTATGACACTATTAAGAGTCAGCTGGAACAGAGTACTCAAGCTCTAACAAGAACAGATTAATTTAACGTTAATTAGTGATGGTAAAATTTTAATATTGTTCGTGGTAAAGCAGTGTTTACTGTAAAAACAACTAATAATACAAATAACTCTCGTAAGCCTTTTTTAGACATTATTTGTATAAATACAAATTTGAAATCACATTCAAACGAGCCAACTAAACAGTGACGGATACATGGAAACACACATGAACACTGATGATAGGAGTGTAGCGGCTCCCGAAAAACAACGTTGTTCCTGTTCTGCCGTATAAGTTGAAATTAATTGGTGTTAGAATTTTCTCTTATTGCTTTGGAATATTGTCTCATGTCCAATTCTTTCTGACTAAAAAAATGTTACGAACTTTAGCCAAAATAATAATCACTTTGGATTAAAAAATCACTTACAACAGAATTGTTCGAATAATAATCACATAAAAAAAAGAACAGATTAACTTTGCTGTTGTCGAGCCTATTATAAACAAACTTTTCATAATATTAAAACTATTTGTAATAATAATAACAAGTTCCTGTTCTAAGTCTCAAATAAAAGCCTCTTGTTGAGTTACTTCATAATTATAGTTGAACAATTTTTATAAAAACTATTGAATGGCAGTTATAACGAATTCGATAATATACTTTTAAAGCTAAACTTACTTTGTACCCCATAAATGCGATTAAATTATATTGAACGATATTTTAATAACAAACTCTTAACTTCTGCTTTCAAAAATATTATTATTTAATGAACAATAGCCACGATTTAACAAAAATATAAAAAAACATGAAAACTTAAGTCTCTATTGTATCGCATAACTAATATCGTTCTTTATTTATGTTTTTTTTTATCCCTCGATATCAAATTTGAGCAAATGGAATATTTAATTCCACTAACTTCCCTCGAAAGAAAGTTTAATTTGTTCATTGTTATATTTTTCATGTTCTGAGTTAACAAAAGAAAAACTCACCCATATATACATTTGCGGCCTTAGTGAAATGCAAGAAAATCTTCCGATAACAATGGAAAGAAAAACAAAAACTTAAGTGCTTTTTATGATCTCCTTCAAACATAAATTACAAGTTAAAAATCCACGATTACAAAGTCTACTAACAACAAAAAGATAAACTATAAAAACAAATCAATAGAAAACAAATTTTATTTAAACAAAAAATTTTTCCCTAACAACACGAAACCAAAAAAAACCATCCTAAATCCAATATAAAATTAATATTTAAACTACAACATAAATAACCAGCGAATTAAGAAAAGTGAAAGAATATACTTATCAACAGACTAAAATAGGAAGAGATATGTGTGTATGTAAGTAATATGCGTTTTATATATGGTATTACAGAGGCTTTTGGTTAAACAATTCCAACATAACTTGCTTTTCACACCTTTTCAAAACATTAACAATTTGTCAAACTTTTTCAATGAAAATGGACCTGTTGATATGAAGCAAAAGGCAGTAGGAAAAGTGTTATAAGCCAGCTATTGAATGTAAGATTTATGCTTAAGTTTAAGTAAAAAAGAGATCAAAGTGTGGATATTTTAAAATTATGTATATCTATTGCTCCGAATACAGTGCTATGACGATTTTATGGATTTTATAGGACAGTGATTTAACAGCATCGCAGTCGTATTCGTTCAATAAGACAGTACAGCACATGATTTTGGACCTCAATTCTGAGAATTACATGTGAAAGTAGCCTCAAAAATAAGAACTTCTGCATCATTCGTTTTGTAAAGTTGGCTGTGTTAATAATTTACATATTGTTTTGTTCAAGGTGGATTTTTATCACATTTTCAATATTTTAATGCGGTTATATCTCGGTATACCGTATTTTGCTATTTTCCATATTGAAATATTCAATTTTCTTCTGGTTTTAAAATGTAATTATTAATTATTAGTGAAGCCAACTTGACAAAACGAATGATACAGAAGTTCTTATTTTTGGACATACTTTGACGGGGAATTCTCAGAATTTAGTTCCAACTCAATGAGCTGAAAAATGTTGCACTGTGTCACAAGCCAAGGAGGTCATCCTTTGGGACATGAGCAAAAATGTGGACGATACACTTAAACAGGATGTTGTTAAAATCTGTGAATATGGTCATGCGCCCACTATTGATTTCAAAGCTCGTATGAGGCAGTGTTGCCAGCTTAGTCTTATGATGGCTAGCCTTATCATCTATATCGTCTAGTCTCAAAACATATGCTTTAGCATCGGACTTAGCACCAAAAAAAATCTAAATGTATTTTTATATATTTTTTCTATTTGCACACCATATATATTTTTAATTTATTTTCCCAGACTGCACTTAAACGTCAGAAAAAGTTAAAAAAAAAAACATTATATTCACAAAATCATTTTGTTGCATTTTTTAGCATCACAAAATCATGTTATAGTACCACTTTGCACCCTGATAACATATTATGCTAAACTCACAATGGGGAATTTGTATAGAGCAATATCTGTAATTATTATTATTTTACTATTTGGCATCGCTAATTATAAATAAGAGAGGAATATTATAAATGCAATTGATTTAAGAATTTAATGTATATTTTTGACATAAAGTGAGATTCGACTGGGCATGATGGTATCCATCCATAACATATATACATCCCCAATTAACACACTTGATGAACACAATAATAACAACTTCAACTTTTGCATTTATATGGAAGCAATCAAGAGTTATATCTGTCCAAAAGTCGGAAAAAAATTATAGACCTATTGCGATACAGCCGTATTTGTCAAAAGCTTTTGAAAGATTAATCCATGCGCAAATGTCAAAGCACTTATGTAATAAGTCTATACTACCTGATAGGCAATCCGGTTTCAGACCTAAACATAGTTGTATATCTACGCTTACTCATGTTTGCGAGGAATAAGGTTCCAGGATGGATAACAGCATGATATCAAATCGCATTTTACTCGACCACTCCAAAGCATTTGACACTGTCGAGCACACCGTACTTTGCAAAAAATTAAAACACATGTGCCATTTCTCAGACACCGCTTTTAAATTAATTTCATCATACCTTCGAAACAGAAGTCAATTTGTATATTTTAGATCCGAAAAATTAGCCATTAGCTTAACAACAAAATATGTACCACAAGGATCAATTCTTGGTCCACTACTACATACAATTTATTCCAACGACTTGCCATATACGAGGGCGGATTGATATTGAAGCTAACTAAGTAGAAAAAAAACATTTTTTTTAAAAACCATTTATTTCACAACATTGTCTCCTTTTAGCTCAATACAGTTAGTCAAACGTTTCTCCAGTTTTTGCATCCCTTCCAAAAAAAGGATTTTGCGAGGTCCTTAAAATAGGCATTTGTTTGGTCAATAATTTCAATGTCGGAGCTAAGCCTCTTTTCACCGAGCCATTTCTTTAGGTTTGGAAATAGGAAGTAGTCACTAGGGGCTAAATCCGGAGAATGTGGCGCATGAGGTACCAATTCGTAGCCCAATTCATAGAGCTTTGCCACTGATACTGCACACGTCACACGTTTCCGTTTATGGTCAATTGAGAGCAAACGCGGCACCCATCTTGCCGATAGCTTTTTCATATGCAAATGTTCATGCAAGTTGTTGAACACACGTTCCAATGATATGTTTACCATTTCAACAATCTCACGTAACTTGACTCGGCGATCATTCATAACGATATCGAAAGAAACAAAAGAAATGTTTATCGAGCTTTTCTTTTGTTTCTTTAGCCGTTTCCCCTTTACAAAATCAATGAATGCATCGGGAAGTTAAACCATGATCTTGACAACGTGTATAAATGTAAATGGCCTTTGTTTAAACGCAAAGAAATCCAAGGCAATGTTAATAAGAAAAAATAACTACGTGCACTCAAACCTGCCACCGATACACATTGGGAAATCCGTAATTGACCTAGTTGATACAGCCAAAAATCTTGGAATTGTAATTAATAATAAACTAACTTGGTCAAATCATGTAAAGGACGTATGTGGAAAATCTTATTCTATGCTAAGAAATCTTTGGCTTTCAAGCTTTGCTTGAATTTCAAAGCATAGATTGTTATGACAAAGACTCCGCACTCCCAACACTGCACAACAGGGTTTCACATAATTTTTTTTGTCTTAAAATCTAACAAAGTTCAAAATAACTCAAAACATAAATTTTTGGAGTGACAATTTCGTATTTATGCAGACATTTAAGTTGTAAATTATTTCTGGCGTTCAAGTTGAATATTAAGTTTTGACGTCCTTAAAACTTATCATAGAATTTTATAACAAATATTATTGTGATACATTTTAACCCTTTAACTCTTTAGTGTATTAGTCATTTTCGGCACATTCTTGTAAAATAGCCAAAAACCCTTAAACAGCGATGCAGCGGTCTAAAATGTCCAAATAAAATATTTGTCATAAAATTTTACTAAAGAGTGATTTTTTAAGAGCTTTTGAACTTGATAAATAAAAAAACAAGACATAAAATTTAGAAAAATCTATGAAATCTATATTTGAGGCAATAGAACGATCTTTATAGTTCAATATCTAAGGATGATTTCATGTGAATGTTGACCGTAGCTACGCAACGTCCAACGTACGACGGATTCTATGTGCCTCGGCCCTAAGCTTTTTCTATAAATTTCCCTGCAATAATAATGTAAAGTAAATAAGACGGTATTTAATTCGCGTGGCAAAGTATGTTTTCCTCGCTGGAATCGTTAAAAATAGGATTCTTCCGATAATCAATAACTCTGTCCTTGAATTTTAACAATTAGGGCACCCTTCTGATAGAGATAAATAGAGTACGCAGAATTCAATGATGCTATACTTTTTTCAAAGTTGGCTCTCATATTCTCAATATATAAATGTGAGTAAAATATTATTTTTTGGGAATAGTTTTTAAATTTGAACTTATGCAACTTTAAAGATTTTTTTCTATCGGTTGAAAATTTTAAAACGAACTTAAGCTCCTCATAATTATAACCAAAAAGATAAAATTAATTGGTCACATCAATTATATTTTTTCATTACTTTATATCAAATTAAGGCACAAATAGCCCTCAATAAAAATTTATCATTTTTAGCTTCTGCGTACGAGGAAAAAAAGACAAAACAACTAGAAAAATAAATGAAAGAATAGACAATAAAAATTCAAACAGAAACGGTACTCTGAATGTAACCTTTAGTTTATTTCACTAGGTTTTGTTTGATGCGGTAGAACAAATGACATGTAATGGCCATAAATAACCATCTTTTTCCTTTTATTGCAAAACAAAAACAAGAAAATAATGGAAACGAAAAAGTTATATTAATAAAAATATTATTCAATATCTTAATACTACAATATACGTATACGAATTCGAGCTTCTACAGCTTTTGATATGTTAATTTTAATTTGTGTTTGTACGAGTATTCCGTTCAATGAATTTTCGGGAATGAATCAGAAAAAAAGCAACAAAAAAAGCACAATAGACTTTGGCAGATACTGCGGGATATAGACAAAGGTTGAATTAAAAATAAATTTAAGCTTGTGATTCTATCTATTCGACATGGAGCACATACATATATATATGTTTTCCAGACTAAATCTTCTGCTGTTATCAACAACAAAATTTTTAACAATAATTAAAGGTCTTTGTTAATATTTCTATTTGTTTTCTTTTGGCTAAGAGATTTTCCGATATGTTCGATCTCTGTTAATTGTATTTATTATAATGTTTCATGCTTTGCTTAAAGGCAATACAGCGGCTGTTGTTGTACCAGCAATTTAAATAACAAAAAGGTTGTAATTTATAAAATTTTGTGTTTTTTTCTTAAAGGTAATCAACAGGTGCGTGCTTTATTCTATGCTCATATTTTATGAATTTAATTTTGGGAATATTTGTCTATTGAAAGCTAAGCTACAAAAATAAATTAGAGATATGATAATTTTGATTGACCATAACAAATGATTTGTTGAAGATTGTCTGTCAAACAGTCTTTGGTTTTCGAAGATGTTTATTATTTCCGGGAAATAGAAGCTTTTAAGTAAACAACATTTATTTGTGTGTTGTTATGGAAGTTTTAGGCTTTTAAGCTATTTTGATTGTAATTTACAACAATGAGCTTAAATGCATAGATAACACATAAGTTTTCAATTAACTTTTTTTAATTAATTGAATTTTAACTGTATTTTGAGTATTGTCAACAAAAAAAACGTAAACGTAATTTTTTAAAAATCTTAAGAATGCTTTTATTTTCAAACGACTTAAATAAAGGAGAAGGCTATCAAATCATTTGTATTCTTTATGTGTGTTTCTCCATAACTACGCAGCTTATGAATCTATTTCGGATTTTTTTGTATTTATATAAAAGGATTTAGCTCGTAACTGAACCCATTCTGAAGTGAGCAGTTTCACCCCTAAAGTAAATACATATTCATTTTCAACAATTACAGCAATCCCCCGATTTACGAATAGGATAGGTTTTGTGACGTGTATCGAATATTCGTATACCGGCCTCAATATTAGCTTGACATTCTAGATACATTCCAGGGATAAAAGCGAGGTCCATATTAGTATAAGTCTGTATTGAAAATGCATAGATGTGTACCAAAAATGTTCGTTATGCGAAACCCTTTTTCTAAAATCATTTATAACAATGTGATATGAAAAGAAAATTATTCTTCTCAATAATAAAATACATACGACATTCAATAAAAAACCTAATTTTACATTAAAGAAAATTAAAATTTAAAATAATAACTTGACATTACATATTAATATGTTATATCAATTCTGATGTATTGTATGAGCCCTTGCCTAAGCTAAACTGGCATCGGAAATTATTTCTACAGATCTTTGAATAGTATTAGGAGCTGCAACACTTTCTTTTTTAGAAAAATAAGAAACTAATAAGGTTTTCTTCGCACATTTATTTTTATGTTTGTATAATTGTCTATAGCAAAGAATTGAGTTTTCTATTTATCTGGAAACCTTAAGATTTCTTGCTGCAGAAGGATCGTCTTCCGAAAATATATCGATAGGTTCCTGCATAAGAGAAAAAGTTTTAGACTGTAGTTTCTGTTCGTCTACCAGGTATTTTTATAGCAACATTTATTTCGACTTAATATAAACAAAAGCAATAATAGACTTTACTGATATTCCTCTATTTGACTCCACTTAAACAATACAAAATTAAATTAAAATTGTACTTGGTATTGTTGTACAACAATATAACAAAGAAAGGCAAATTTCTGACCAGTTGCCACCTTGTGGTAATTTCACTACGAATTGCACACGTTCATAATAACAAATTTTTCATTCGTTTTACGAATTTTATAATTTAATAATAATAAAGTTCGTAACTTCGAAATTCCGTAAAGCGATCCTTTGTAAAATGGGAGACTACTATAATTAAAAATTGCCACGCCCATTTAAAGAAAATATTTTTTTCAAAAACTTCTACTAAATCGATTCATTGGAAATTTTTGTACACACCTTAACAATATATTATTATGTTAAGCAGAGTTGTCAGCGACATAACCAAATATGATTTTCAAATTAATATTATATTAAAACTACTTTTACTTAACCGATTCTGATGAAACTTTGCACACTCAATTAGTTCTGGTTGTATAATTATAACATTATCGTCAACTACTTCTACTTAACACACATTTGGCTGTTTTGCAAATGATTTTTTTGCAACCAATTTTATTATAATTTTTTTGTAATTAACTAGCAAATTAAAATAACTTATATTCCTAATTAGCATAACCAGAACGCTTTTAAAAATATATATGTATATACATATGTATGTACAGAGTAGGGCAAAAGTCCCGCTACCGTTTTGATTGCCTATAAATAACTTTGTTCTAAGAAAAGATAAGTTCGGTTTTCATAAAAATTTTATTTGGTCTTTACATTTTTTTTTCGTTGTGATTGGAAAATTATATCGGCTAAATGATGACCGCTATTCGCTATGCAACTTTCGGTTCTTTATAAGGAATTTTTCATGACATCCTGCAACATCTCGGTCTGAATTTCTTCAACTTCGTGACGAATTTCGTCTTTAAGGTGTTAAATCTTTTGGGGTTTATTCACATAAATTTTTGATTTTAAAAAACCTCATAAGAAAAAGTCTGCTGCTTTTATGTCTGAAGATCTGGCTGGCCATGCTAAATCGCCATTTTGCGAAATAAGTCTTCGTGGAAAACGGCATTCAATAATTGAATTTTTAAACGTGATGTGTGTGCTGTGGCCCCATTTTGCTGAGACCACATGTTCTCTAGTCCTTGCTCTTCCATTTCAGGCACAAGAAAATTTCAAATCATGTCTTAGTACTGTTCAGCAGTAGCAGTAACTCCAACACCTTGGCCATTTTCCAAAAAATAGGGACCAATGAATTTTCCAGCATGAATACCACACCATACAGTTGTTTTTAGTGGATGCAATGATGTTTCATAAATTAATTGAGGATTCTGTATTCCCCAAAACCGACTGTTCTGTTTATTGATGTGACCACTGAGAAGAAAATGAGCTTCATCGCTCATTATCAGTTTAGACGAAAAATCTGCAATTTCATCAGACAGCCTTAGTAATGCAATCACTGTGCTCAACTCGTTGATCAGGATCTTTTGGTAGCAATTTTTGGACTATTTGAATTTTGTGCGAGAACATATGATCAGGGTTTCCTGCAATCCACTTCCAGGCAGAGCCTATAAAATCCAGGGATCTTTTTGACCTTGGTTTTAATCTGTCCAGATATGATTGAAGTTCTGTAACTTCATGATTAAAAAAGGGTTGCAGAAGGTGAGAAGAACTAATATTATGTTCTAATGTTTCTTGCAGTTTATTTATTAAGTTCTGATATACATTTGTGTCGATGACGTGGATTAATTTAAATGTACCAGTCTGTAATTTTGCTGGTCCGGAGTTCCATGTTACTATTTGTGAATTAGAATAGTCCAAAATTTTTACGAAACCAGTGTTAGAAATGATATGACTAATCTTACAATCATCCTTATGAAGCTGGTAGAGGGTATTTTATCATTTTCTTAAATATACTGGGGTTACCGCACTACTCCAAGTTCCTCACTCCAAAAGTCTTTTTTTGACAAATGGTTGTATTTATTACAGCCTTTTGGGGGGTGTAGAGTTTTGAAAAAAAGCCTTCTTCTGGCTGCAGCCTATGGGGTGTCTTTGAGATGAAGCTTCCTTCAGTTAACAGCCTGTGGGGTGTTTTTTTTGTTGTTGGAGTATCCTTCTTATTACAGCCTATGGGGTATTTATTTAGGTGGAGATCCTTTAACGTTGAACGCCAATTATGAATTTGTGAATTAACTTTGTTCATACGATAACTTAAAACTAAACATTAATTTGCATGGTAATCGAAATGACACGCGCTGTTGTTATTTTGCAATATTGATTACTTAGAATTTTATTTACCTGTCTGCAATTGTGTCAGCAATTTAATTATTGTAAAACAGTTTGTAATAAGGGCATTCAACGGTTTTTGCGTTAACATATATAATTGTTAGTAGTTTTTAATCCAAAGTGATTATTATTTTTTGGCTAATGTTCGTAACGTTTTTAGTCAGAAAGAATTGGACATGAGACAATATTCCAAAGGAACAAGGAACTATTTTTAACACTAATTAATTTCAACTTAGACGGCAGAACAGAAAGATGTAAGAAACGTAACGCAAATTAAAAACAGAATCTTTAATAGTATACATACATAAAAATGCAGAATTTATTATTTCAGGATGAATTTTTCAAATCAAATTTTGAAAAAATCTTTCAGTTTTTTCTTCTTTTTAAAAGAATCTTTCTCTTTGAAATTTTTTATATTGTGTGTTGACATAATTACCATTTCCCATAGCAAAGCACTAAGTAATATTGTTCCGTTATTCTACCGGCATTATTACTTTATTGGCAGTCTAGACGGGGAGATAAGGATAAACTGTTGTGGAATCATAAAACTCGGTAGAATAAGTTGTTGAAAAGAAGTTAACAAATATATTGCTTAATGAAACATCATTGTCAGCAGTCAAGGAGCCATACTCCAAATACTTTGGATAATCTGATAAGCGACGTTAGGAATTTATAAATTTATAAAAAGATTTAAGGTTTGTTTTTATATTGCGTTTAATGTAACTTATATAGTTTTTCATGCTAAATTCTTAGCAATGTTGTATTCAGATCTTGTTATAGCATCCCACGAAAATTGATAGGTGTACAAGTTCTCTTACATATATTTAACAAAAAAATTATTATTCTTATTTTTAGCACTTCGTAAGTGTTGATTATTCCAAGGTGGTCCTTTATTACTATAGACTTTATTTTTTGGAACAGTAATACTAAAGAAATTATGCAAAATATTATAAAAGCTCAATACAATATTATCAAAATTATCATCAGCAAGCATAGAATTCCAATTAACATTCGACAACAAACAGTATAATTAGTTAGTTTTTAATCATATTATCCGACAATTATAAATCAATTTCAAAAGGAGGATGGTGAATGTCGACAGGATTAGTCACAGGCAATGCAATACGAAGACGAAATTCCATAGGATAGTTAACGACAGCAAGATCCGGAAGATTTCCACATGCATTTGTTATATGATTTAGTTGGAAAACCCCGCATCCATAAAGGGAATGTATAAAATCATGTATAATTGTTGATAACATGTAATTACAATCAAAGAATTTAATTCATTTTACGTTTGGAATGTTAAAATCGCCAAGAACAAGTAATATATCGGATGTATTTGATTTATTCAGAACGAAATTAATTGCGAAAAAATGTTTATTATTAATCAAAAAGGATGAATTAGGTGGCATATATAAGCACATGACAAACCAACGCGATTATAACGGCAATAAACTCAATTTCATCATTATTTATAAGCTCACATTGAAAAACATTTTGGGACGGCTACTAGAACACCACCACCAAGTTTTCGCATACGATCATTTCTAAATATTTGATATTTTGAATATAGAATTTAAGTATTTTTTAGTACATTTTTATCACTCATTTAGTGTTGAGACCTCTTATATTTTAATAAATAATATTAAAATTTTAAGATAAACAGTTCAACAATTACGAATAAATATTAATTTTAAGATAATGATTGCGACAAAAAAACAATGTAAGCTGTTAGAGTATTTTTGTACTCATATTCACGACGCATGAGGCAGCCAAAAATCTTAACTCACAATTGTATTAAAATAGTCTTGAAGAACGATTATTTTAAAAGATGCTTTATTTCTCTTAAGAAATATTTTCAGCTCTTTCTGGTGCTTGGAGCACCTGCTTCATTTCCTGAATAACAATGAATCTAATTAGCTGGCATAAATATATTCTATTTTTTTCTAATAACACTAAGTTGAAAGGGCAATAACCCTGCCATTGATCTTATTTTCTTCGCAAAACATCCGCTATTACTTAATCGGAAATACAGGTAGATTTTTAAATCTTTAGAAGAAGAATTAACATCTTCCCTTGAACCATTTTGCAAACAAAAGACTTAAGCAACGAGCCTTAAGCCTTTTTTACATTTTACACTGCATACTGTTATAGGAACGAGTATATAAATATTACCTTAATCCCTTAAAAATACAATAATATCCTGCTTAAGATAACAATGTGCATTATTTGTATTTGTATATAAATTTCCTTTAGAAATCACATATACGCAGGATCAAAAAAAGGCAGTAAGGAAAATTTTAGTTATTGTTTGTCTAGCTTAGAATTTTTTTGTTTGTTCATTTTCGTCAAGATAACCCTTCAAAGAATTTCTTTATTGTTTGTTTTACTTTAAATAGGCGTTAACCATAGTGAGGTAATACTTTCGCAATATATGCGTGCTGGGTACGAATTATATATAAGCATAATCTCTAAAAGGGTTTCTAATGCTACAGGTAAGAATACATTGCAAATTAAAAAAACTACCTGCTGTTATATAAGAATAGAAAATAAAAACAAATAAAAATGTATGTATAGGTTTAAAGAATGATCTATGAATGATTTAAATGTCAAAATAAGTAAAGCTGTAGCGTGGAAATATATTGAAAAAGCAAAAATAAACGAAGTGGTATCACAATTTACTCACACGACTTACTTTATTGATTGACGGAAGAAATAAAAAAAATATATTTTGCCGCTAAATGAATCTTCAGCTTTTAATTACAACTTTATTCTGAATCTTTAACTTAAAAATTGTTTAATATGAACTTAAAATTAAAGAAATGCTTATTTAAGATTTTACAATTCTTTCCTAATGTTTTACCAACAAAAGTCAATAATTTTATGGGTCACACAAAAATGCTGTTTAGTGATTTTATGAATGCAAGACATTTAATGATCGTTTCGTAATGTTTACAAAGAAATCAATAGTTTGATGAGTAAAGTACATTGACATCAGCAAATTTAAATTAATAATTGTTTACAAAAGAAATACAATATAATTCACTAATTTTAATGTACAAGAAAAAAATTCGTCTCTTAACTTAATTATAATGGTAAAAAAAATCTAATTGAACGCACAATTTTAGCCGCAGGTTAAATTTATTGAATAAGAATTTTTTGTAATTGAAATTGTATTATAGTTTTATTTTTCTTGTATAAATTTGTTTTATAAAATACATCTAATTTTATAAATTCTCTTTATATTGTAGTTTTAGTAACAAAATAAAAAGAAAAACGCCGTACTACTTTGAGTACGAGTATTACTCAAAATTTTGTGTGCAAGGAACAATAAAATGTACTCTAATCAAGCCGAAAATGGGATTACTTTGGATACCAATCCTCTAGTTTCTTTAAATGAGTACAAAATTCTTTAATTACGTGCAAAATCTTGAATCAACTAAAAAATTCTTAAATTAAATAAAGCATTTGAATCCGTCCGTACTTAAATCAATCTTTCTATACTGGTTTTGAATAAATCTGGGATTACCGCACTTTTAACACCGCTTGGGATTGATTTAAGTACGGATGGATTGATTTTTCTTTTAAGTGTACAACATAACTCGGGTTGCCACTGAAATGGCAAATACAATTTAACAACCTGATGAACATATTGAAGATCTACGTGTCTGGAAAGTACAAATAAAATGACTCTCATACAAATGACGGTACTTTAAAATCGATTTTTTTTCAGTATTTTCATTGCATTTTCTTTAGAATTGTCCGTCCAATTCTTTGAATTATGTGTAATAAAAACATTACACAATTACGTTAAGTCAGCAAGTAAAATAGTCGAAAAACAACAAAATCACTACAGGAAATACTTAAAAAAGACACCAAGTTTCAAAAATAAGAAATCAAAAGTTGTACAGAAATTTTAAAATCATTTGTTGTATAAATGCTGTTAGTAGTTTGCTTAAAAACATTTTTATGTGGAAATTACCAAAAACATGTTACGAGTAGATTTTCAAAAGCCTGTCACGACTAAACCTGTAACTACTCGATAGATGAAAATTAAAACTACACAATTAATAAAAATGGTATATGCGCTTCGACAAAGCATTGAAGTTATTAAAATTCACTACAAAAGTGGTGGAAATGTCGCGGTAATAGTTCGCAAAACTAAAGCCTTTTTGAGTCGTCGTGAAGCACCTTCTGGGCCAGCAATTGTAAAACCGATGAATAAATTTAAGCTGTGGGGAAAACTTAATGATGCGAAGAATGGAACTCGAATCTGAAAATACATAGTGTTGAGTACAAACCTAGGTCCATTTCTCGTCGATCTTTGGAATCGAATATTCTACAAACAATATTACAGCATCCTTTGCTTAAGACTTTCTGTGTGCGAGGTTTATTTTCAAGAAGACTGGTCTACATGCCGCACAATTAACAATAAGATCGCTCTTCTGCATTAAAATTATCCTGAGCGTGTGATTTCCGAGATCTTGTGATTTAGTACCTTCAAACTTTTTTCTTTGAGGCGTAGTGAAAGATAATGTCTGCGCCAGTGGCACACAATCGGTTTAAATGAAATTTATGATATTGTTTTCTATTACCAATGGCATACATTCCTCTTTACAATTAAATCAATATCCCATGATTTCGCTTAAAAATACACGTTTTTTACGTATCAAAATAATAAAAATTTTTCTATTAGATATTAAAACTTCTCCCGTTCCTTTATGATTGTGTACATATGAAATTAAAATTTTCTCGATTTGAACTTGAAATGATCAATTTAAATTTTTAGTTCTCAATATCAATTGAAATTTTTTACTTTTCAAATAAAATTTTAAATTTTCAATGGTCGTGTTCATAAGACGTAGGAATCTCAAGGTTGCCAGTGGTTCTAGTGTTGGCAGTTTCTAATCCTCCAGTAGCTGATTGCCCAATTGGGTGTATCTTCTGTGGCATAAAGCTTCACGGCCCTTCAGAATATGCTCTCGAGTTTCGCTATCGTAATCACACAATCTGCACAGACTATCATTCTCAAAGCCAAGTCTGTAGAGGTGTTTTATCAGTCTCCAATGGTCTGTGAGGAAGCCTGTGAGCATTCTTAGATTGTTTTTACTAAGGGTCATGAGAGCTGAGAAACGATTTTGGTTATACGTTCCGATCATTAGCCTTGCATGCCTCAGTCAAGGGATATTGTACCAGTAATATTCCCTGGTACTTCTAGTTACCATTGCTATAGTCAGCAGCACAGGAATTTTCCATTTTCATTTTAAAATTTGCACCACAAAACAAATATTTTATGTTTGCACAACAAAATGAAGAACACTGCAATAATATGATAAACTTGAGCCGATAGTATTTACATATATTTCAATGCTAAGCCGGCACTGTGTTCAAAAAATTGTTAAACATTATATTGAACTAAATATACAATTAAAATAAATAGACACCATAATAAACCGTCGTATATTTAATGAAATTAGTATTTTAATTTTATTTCTTTATTTTCGTTACTTTATCGCATTCGTAATGCAAAATTTAACAAATAAATTTGCAGTTCCCACCTAACAAAACGGCGTCGCATTAGAATATAAAAGCGCAGAACTCTCTCGATCAACTGCGGAGCTAAATACAACATGTTGACTAAATATAGCGAACAAAATTTATGATGGAAAAAATGTGGAGCGGAACTACTCAACTCTGCGTTTCTAAGACAAACATTCAACGGTTGCGCAACAGTTACGTCTTACAAACGCGACCAATATCATTTGCCGTTTTCTCAATTCAAAATAAACATTTCTCAATTTTATTTAGAGTTCTCTTTATTTTAAAGTGAAATTCCCAATTTTATTTCAAGTTTTCTCTATTTCAGATTAAAATTCAGTTTCATTTGGAATTTTCGCAATTTGAACTTGAAGCTGTCGATTTTATTTGGCAAATCTTCTCAAATGAAGCTTGAAGTTTTTAATATCATTTGGAATTTTCTCAATTTAGCCTTTTGGTTCTAAAGTTTCCTTTAAGATTGAAAAGAGTGGTGTAGTTTAAGTTTTTTATCATACAAGTGTAACAAATACAGTGCTGCAGTGTAATTCATTTATAATTTTAAAACAAACCCCACGCCCTTTTTTATGCCATCGTAGCCACTACAAGCGCTGGTTTTTAAAAAACTTTGTTGACAGCAGTATTAATCAAGTAGCCTACAGATTTTTTTATATTTTTAAGAAATATTGCTTACTAACAAAGATATTTTTTCTCACGTTCAGTGGAGTGACAATCCTGAGAGAGCACTAAGATTTTTTTTGTTTTTTGTTTCAGTCTGTTGGCTAAAAATTATATTTAAATACAAAAAAGATAAAGTTTTCTTTCTTAAAAAAAAAAGATTGAAAAGCTTGCAAAATGTCAATGAAACAAAAAATCCTTTATAGCTTTTAAATTTCGCACTTCATACTACAAATCATTTAGTAACAAGTATAAAAAAGACAGTGCTGCAGTGTAATTGGTTTGATATTTTAAAATAGGCCTCACAATTTATCGTTGTGCAATCGTAACATTAATTAGTAATAGAGATATATTTTCTTACATTCAGAGGGGTAAGAATCCTGAGAGACCGGGGAAATTATTATTTTTTTTTGTTGCTTTACGCTTTTCTACGATCAAAAAAGTGCAGAGTTTAGAAGCTCTATTGGCCAAAAATATTATTTAAATACAAACAAGAGAAAATTTTCTTTCTTAAAAAAATGTATAAAAAGCTTGGCATATTGTGAATAAAATAAAGTATCCTTTATAGATTTAAAATTTCGCAATTCATATTACAAATCATTTAATAAGTTATTTAAAAATATTTTCACAAAATCCCTTAAGCTGCTCAGTTGTAAAAAATTGTTACACTTAAAGCGTTGCAAAGTATCCAATTAACTTATTATGCTGACCGTTGGCTATAAGTAAAAAATCTCAACATGAAAATAAAAGAAAAAAATTAAGAAACGACCTAAGTTAACAAGAATGATAATTGTAATTGTAAAACCGAAAAAATAAAACATGAAAAAAATTTTACTTATAAACAGGAGTAATAAAGTCTGTCCAAAAAAAGGTAACTCATTTACAACTCTAAAACAAAAAACAAAAAACAAAAAAACGTTCAAAAAAAAAGACATACAATAAAAATCAAAGCACAGGGGTTGAAATTATATTATTTTGCTTATATTTTGATTTTATTACTTAAAATTCCTTTGCTGAGTAGGTTTCCAAATTATAGTATAGTTAAGCTGGATTCACCCATTTGTCCGGATAAAAATTTGATGGATGACTCCTGCTTTAGTATTTTCTCGAAAATAATTGAAAAACAACTAAAAAATCTTAAGTAATTTTTTTTTGTGGTCCTCGAGATCGTGCAATATAACTCCATTACTTATTTCTCTAGCAACATATCAAATCACTTGTCTACGCCAATAAACCCGAGACGTTTGAAAACTTGGAAAACAACATTCTGTGAGTTGGTGAAATACAGTTACAATTATAGCTAAAAGTTTATGAAAATGGGTTGAAAAAAATCCATTATAAAAATTGGTTGTCGCAAAATACAAAATCAAAGAATGTATGACTTTTTTATAAAACA
The DNA here is from genome assembly GCA_956483585.1 of Gymnocheta viridis. Lineage (NCBI taxonomy): Eukaryota > Metazoa > Arthropoda > Insecta > Diptera > Tachinidae > Gymnocheta > Gymnocheta viridis. The sequence continues at coordinate 60,096,570 of OY101441.1, read as the reverse complement.
CAATCTGTTGTCCACAAATCAGTTAAGTAGTTTATAAGTTGCGGACTTATTATCACATATTTTTATTTCAAACCAATGTTTGTCAGCTTCGAGAAATAATGCCTATTAGTTAAGAATACCTACAACCCGGAATCTGAAACTCAATCAAAGGTTGACTTGGTCTTCACTCAGGAAAGATGATTTTTGGTATACTCAAATCATAAAGAGCCAACTAATTGATGATGATCTTATTAGCAAAACATACCATTTATTTAGCCAGTGTGTGCTTCAAGAAATATAGCCAAAACAAAAAAATGTTTTTACAATGAACTGTCAATACCATCATCGTCGTCACCATTATCAGCATTATCAACATCACTATGATTTAAAACGTAAAGAAATAAAAGCTTTACCAACCAACACATCGAAATATGTGCTTAACCCAAAAATAAAAATAAAAAAAATTCACCAAAATAAAAACATTGGCTAATTTGTATTTTAAGATACAAAAAAACATGTGTTCCTTTTTTGCCCCTTGCTTGGCAAGTAAGTATCTGTATACACCGGCATAATGTGTACGAAATGTATTTGGTAAGACTTTGTTACACCAGCAGCAGCAGCAATACCACCACCACTTTTTACTTAACCGCCACCTCATGTTGCTAAAAAAACCTCAAGAAAAAAATTACAATTGCAGCCGCCAATGAATAGTAGGTTTTGTTTTTATTTATTCAAACATTATTTTTAGTTGGTATTTCTTGCTCTTTGCGACTCGATCAACGATGACGACAATGACGTTTTAGCCAGCTTATTTTTTTATGTTCCTTTTGTTTTGTATCTTTATTTTTTGAAGGTTTGGTTTTATTTTTTTTTGTCTGCACTGCAGCACGTGAGACATTCATCATGAACTTGAATTCAAAGTTTTGTTTCTTTTTTGTTTTGTTTAGTTTTTTATTTCAAAATATGCTGTAAGTTTTTTGCCAATTTTTGTTTTCAGCAGTTTATTGTGCTTGTTTGTATACATTTGATACTCTTAATTTTCTTTAGTACAAAACAAATTTTGGAAAATTAAAAAAAACTGCACAGACATAATGGATCTTTCAAAAGTGTATATTTCAAAAATTAAAATTAAAATATTTAAGGATACACAAAAGGTAAATTTACATCAAGTAATTACAAATAACTAAAATATCGTCGTATATCACAAAATCAAATCAAATCTTCACGTATATCACAAAATCAAAAAACAAGAGACAAGAGGCCCTCTTCTAAAAACTCAAGACTTGACGTTTGTGAACCGGGTCTCAGATCCTGAAGTTGTGCTCTGGAAGCAGTGCGAATTCGGATCATGTAATAATTTTTTTTTTTGTATAAAATGTTGAAACTTCAAACTCAACATCCCATAGAAAAATTTTGTGGATAACTTCGGGACGAAGATATGTTAGGAAAAAAAGTTTCGCTAGGAGAAGCTACTATATTACCATTAAAACATATATTTTAAATATTTTGCCATAAAATATATTCACGTTCAAAACAAAAGACTCAGGCAACAAACATTATTTTGTGTTTTTCTTCTTTAATTTTTAGCAATCAATTATTATAAATTTAACACTTCACTGTTAAAATGTTTGGCATAAATTTAAAACTTTGCTTCACTTATTATTAATAGAAAAATATCTACATAAATACCGTATATACACATCATACATAAAAGCCGATAATAAATAGCTATATTCACAAAATCTCGAGAAGAAATGTGGACTTTAAGGTGCGGGGTTTTCAATCCCGACGACCGGATTGAATAGAAAATTGTATGGAAACTCAAATAAGCTTTTTCATGGAAGCCGCATCTTAAGTTCTAAGGATTTATTAAAATAAAATTAAATAAAAGAATAGGAACAGAAAGAAAATAATACAAAATAAAATAAGATAGGAAAAAAGTAAAATTCATTTGAATAGAATAAAACAAAACAAAGAGACTGCGACTGGCTCAGAGTGTAAGGATTTTGAAAATAATCAATTGGTAATCCAAATCTAAAATTTTCAGAATTTTATAGGGCTGAAAAACATCACTTGAAAAGTCCCACTTTTCATTTTGACAAAGAACAGACATCCGCTCTGAATAAAGTATTATGCAAACATCTGCTTGGTATTCTTGTTATGGTGTATAAAGGTTTTGCGGGGAATCATGGGAGGAAGTTGATGCACACGCATTCCAAGAGACCTGATATGATATGGGGATGTATCCAAAACTAAACCAGCGCGATGCTTACCATATCTCTGAGATCTCTATGGCCTACCTCTAGTAGTAAAATGATTTTAGTGAGATCCGCGAGCTGGTAAACATTATCGCTCCAGCATTAGTATGAAGCTTAAATTCAGTGAATATTTCCAAATTTATTTATATTTACGACATTTGAGTTAAACTAAGCTTCTCTTTCCACTATTTATTAAACATGCTTGCACTTAAACAGCTTATATCACGCAATAAAGAAATTGAATCGCGATTTATTAATGAGAATGTCTTATTCATCGGTTTCATAGACTCACTCTTAATGCGCTGTTCTAAATGGTTTTCCGAGCCGTTATAGGTGTTGTACAGGGCGAGCCAATTAAAATTTTACATTTAAACTACCGTTTACTTTGACTTTGAAACGTAGAATTTCTTTAATTAATTCTAGATGCACTAATTGTCCCAAGTATTATTTAAAAATACATTGAAATTGGTTATGGAAGGGTAAACGTAGCTAGTTCGTATGTGCATGTCACTGTTGCTAAAGCAGATCATCAGGAAATCTTAACCTGCATATAAAGTGCATCTAAAACAATAATTAAAGATAATTAAAAAATCCCATAAAAGTACCACGAAACATTCATTTTTATTTTATTTTTATCTTCAAGTTTATGTTTGAGATTTGAAAAATGAGACGCTATACGCTCGAACGAAATTGGGAAATATTAAAAATACTCCCAAAGTAGCGAGTCTTTAACGCAAACTGTAAAAAATTTACGTGGAAAATTTTGGAGAAGAGATCGGCCTTCAGTTCAGTTTGTGCATCAATTTGTGAAGCGAGTTTATGAAATCGAACAAATCACCCCGTGTACTTTCTCGTCCAGTGCGTTTATATGAAAACCTTGCTGCGATCATCCACTTGTAATCGATCTCAGGAACTCAACATTTCACGAACAATCATTGAGAAAAATTTTGCATAAAGACCTCGGTATGAAGGCTTATAAAGTTCAATTGGTCCAACAACTAAATCCTCATGATCATCCGCTGCGTTTTCCCTTCGTCCAGTGGGCTGAAGATTGTTTGGCAGGAGATGAAGAATTTTACCGAAAAATCGTGTTTTCAGATTCAAGCTCATTTCCAATTCGATGGCTCGGTTGTCAATAAGCAAAATTGCCGCATATGGGGTACAGAGAATACACACGTGATTATTGAGAGGCCAATGTATCTACAACGAGTCACTGTTTGATGTGGATTTTGGTCTGGTGGCATCATTGACCCATTTTTCTTCGAAAATGAACAAGGAGCCGCCGGTGAACGTCACCGTACCATGCTCAACGAATTTTTGTTTCCAAAAATTGAAGAGAAAGACATGGACGACATGTGGTTTCAACAAGCAGGTTCGTCATGTCACACAGCCATCGTAACCTTCGATATTTTACGCACTGTTTTTAAAAAGCGAATAATCAGCTGAAATCGTGATGTCAATATAATAATGATAATAATAATAATAATAACCATGGACACAAAATTACTATTAATAATGTTTTTAGATTTGATATCTGAGTATCTACTTCGATAGCTCAATGAAAAATTTGGTTTTATGAACGATAATATTATAAGATTTGTTGCACTTGTTAATTAAAAAAAAAGAAACACAGAAATTTACGTCCCAAATTTCCTACTGATATACTCGTATAATAGATTATTTATTGTCTCCAACTGATAAATTTGTATCATGATAATTATCAAACTAAATATAAAAAATAAAACGATTTCTTATAGCGTATTGTTTGTTTATTTTTTGTTTATTATGAGGTATAGACAATAGATTAACCTTAACTTGCTGTTAGAAATAACTAACTACACTTCTTTTAAAATGTAATTCTGTTATTCATTTCTCCCCAGCCAAAATACAACAAAAACTTAATTATTAGTTAACACATCTTCAATGATCTTTCAACAATGAAGATGGCCCTTAATTAAAAAGTAGAATAAATAATAAAGTGGAAAACCAGCTAAAGTAATTCTTAGGAATTCCTGAATAAAATCTTTACACCCTTTTTACATACATACATCAAAACCCACTTAGTCAGTCAGTCACTCAGATATTCAAGTACACTTAAATGTTTGTTTTATTTCATTAAAGTTTACTTTCAAATCACGTTCTTGTACAAATATAAAAAAATTCTAAATAAAAACACAAATTTTCTATTCATTTTAGTTCTTTTAACCTGTCAGGTTTCCGATTGTTGGAATAATGTTACTCTTGCTTTTGATTATGCATCACTGGTAAGCCGCCCTGTTAATTCACTTTGCGCAATGGAGGTTACGCGAGCGAACTTTTACTGTTTGTAATGTACGATAATTTTTGGCTTTAGACCACGTTTCTCTCTAATTATTTCATTTTTAGTTTGTTTATTTTTTTAAAGCCTACGTTGATTTTTTTTTTCTTTTTGGCTTTCAACTTCCTTCAACTTCAGATGCTGATTATGTTGTTGAAAATTAGTCTTGTGGTTTTATTTGTAACATTATTGAATAAGTTTTAGACTTTAATTTGTTGAGCAAACTTACGTACAGGAGTATCCAATAAGAGTAGGTCGAAGTTTAAATGGAGTTAAATAGACTGTAAATGTGAACTCTAATGCTTGACTCGACGGTGCTGGATTTCCGCAGGCTCCATTTGTAATGACTCTGCTACATATACCCCGATTTTCGCGATGGTCCTTAAAATCGGGCTACTACAGATTCACGTCACCTCCGCGAGAGAAAACTATGCCCTCAAAACGTTCAAGCGTAATGATCATTCCAGCATTTTCCCGGGGTATTTATGGATAAGAAACATTGATAATAAATTGATACAAAGTGCTCTCTGTCGAGGGTGTTATTCCAAATCGTTTTTCAAAAAATATATACCAAATATGCGCCAGTCTAAGATCACACGAGTTCCAAAGCCTGTTAACATCGGCATTCCCAAAGTGCAAAACTATTTGTAAAAGCTCTTCTGACTACGCAAACCAATCACCACTTAATATATACATACATATGTATATTACAGGGCAAAGAAGAGCTCTTAATAATAGTCACGCTTAAGATATTTTCATTAATTTGCATTTCAAAAGAAATCTATCTTTATCAGCCACCACTCTAATTTGCATTAAATAAAAAAATTTTCAATTTCTTATTTATAAAATAACATCATTTCGTCTTATTATTTAAAATTTTCTAAAACTTATCTTTGATCTTTCCAGGCAACATAACAAGTTATTGATCAGTAGGGTACTCACTTAATTGGTTAAACTGAGTTTTTATGCGTTTGTTTTGAAGAAAATTTCAACTGCACACATTTGTAAGTCTGATAATAATGTTTGTCTACTTCTACAAAACAAAACAAAAAAAAACTCAATTCAAAGTACAATTAAAATTAAACTAAAGAAAAACATGAATAGAAATACAAACTTACTTGAACTCGACACATGTAAAAACGTTTTAAGTTCGCATAACTATTCTACATTCAGAAAAAAAAAGACAAATGGTTAACAGTTGTACTTTTAAAAATACACACATAAGCAGATATGAGCAAAATAATAGTACTGAAGTTATTGGATTGTACAGTTGTTTGGAATAATTAATTTTTTGATACTACAGATTTGTTTTAATAAGAAAAAATTAAATTATTTCAACAGAGCGCTGCTACACAAAAAGAAAATATGATACTAAGGACTACCGAGGTAGCACACGGTCTATACGATCATTATACAGATAATATTAATCAACAAGTAATTTTATGTAAGATTTTCAATGCTCGCTAGTCATTTGATGCATAGAGTAAAAATTTAGAAAAAAAAACTTACTATAAATTGCTACATTCTGCTAATTAAACGCCCATAACTGTTTAGTTCATACATGTTTTCATAGTCGTAGTTCAACTACGTTACTTGTATAAATTCTAATTTAATTAGCTAATGTGAAAAATTACCTTTGGACATATTAATGCCAAACAATACAGCTTGTCGCAGAGAAGTGAAGTGGGGGAGAAGACTTATATCCAGTCAAACTAATTCGGATAGTAAACAGCATAAGTTTCGCTTCTTCTAAATCATATTCATACGAGTATAAAATTTATAGACAGACTTGTTTCAGTCAGTTATACTTAAGGTTAGTTTTAGTGCAATGTTTTTTTTTTTGTTTTTTATGTTTGTCAACGTTAACTTAATTTTTTTTAACTTCACTATAATACATGGTCTATTCTAACAAAGTAAATTAAACTTAGTTTAAAATATTTAATTCAATTTCAGCTACCAGCAATTGTATAAAATATGTGCGCATATCATGAAATTTAAATTTGGGGCTTATACGAACATATTTGAACTTGACTAGCAATGAACTTCAATATTACCATAGAATTTAAATTAAGCAACAATCAAACAAACAAAATTTATAAAACAAAACAATTTCAGTTAAAGGTTTAAATTATAATTTTTCTTTGTATGTATTTATTTTTTGTATGCGACCATTTCCTGGATTAATTTTATTAAATATGTATAAAAATCAGTAGCTTTTTAATTACTAATAAATTCACTAATAGAGTTTTTCTAGTAGTCTATGACTTTGTAGCAGAATTTCCCCCCAAAAATTTCCGAAAGCTGCAGATTCAATTAATTGTGAAGACAATTGTGTATTCTGCTACTAATAATAACATTTTAATTTTCACTTACTCAAATTTTTTTTAAATTTTTAGAAATTTATTTCTATTGCTCAGAATTATGATATTTATCTAAATCACTAATTATTTTAAATATTTTTTTTTATAAAAATTTAAGGGTAATAATTTTTTCTGTGTAACAAGTTTTGTGTAGTAGAACTGTGCCAAATCGTGTATTTCAGTTATCGATAATTTTCGTTCAGTTAACAAAAATTAACCCTTTTGTTTAATCGATCAATTTGGACGACAGTACGGCAAGTTCTATTTTTTTGATTCATTCTTTTTTAAGAAAACCGGTTGTAAATATTTGAATGATATAATTAAATTGAAGAATTTATTTAAAACAAATGGATTTATTAATGAAAAAATCATAGTTAAGTTCTTTTTAGAAACAATTTCTTGTTCTTTTGACTGGAATAACTATTAGGCATTTTATTTTAACTTAATATATACTATACTTTTTATGGGTTAATGCTCAAAAGATGAATGTATGTACATATGTATGTATATTTATGCAAACTCTTTAAAATAACTCTGATCAATACATCAAAACTCAAATGAAACAGAAGAATACAACATAAAAAAGATTCATGAACGAAAATAAATTTGACACAAAAATGATACATGAACAAACAAAACCAAATTTTAAACTCTTCTAAAAAATCGAACGGGACACTATTGAACCAAAAGTCTGCAGTAAAATGACCGGATTACTTCGTCCAGTTGGGTGGTTCGGTCAAATTAATCCGTTTGTTCATGAGCTACACTGCTCTACTGTTTAGCAATTATAATCATGCACCGAAAATCATTAAAAAAGTTGGATCATATTAAAGAAAAATTGTTGAATATTATATATTAGTTTATTTCTTTTTCTTGGTTAATACCATCGTGCCCTCAAACCGAAAGATGTTGTGCCCCACCATGCTGCTGTAAAATTTTTCTTATTTCGTGAATTTTTCTTATTATTTAATTTCAGTTTAAATGACATTTTAATAAGATTTGATAAGAAAATAAGAAAAAAAGAAAACACAAAAACTGAAAAACTTGATTTTGTTGAGGACTTTTCTAGCTCGCTTCAGCCCTTATCAGCAAATATTTCCATCAGAGTTTCAACTTCATTAACAAAATTAATCGAATATCAAGTTTTCCTAGTGAAAATCATATTCTTTTGTACATATGAAATATTCAAACGTTTCAAATACATATTTTCGAAAGCCAATATGCGTTACAAAAAAATATTATATTTAATTTATTCCTAGCTCTCTTTATCAATTGTCCATATACCTACTAAGATTATAACCGACAAAGGGCTTTCAACTGACAAACAATTTCAAAAAAAGCTGATTTAACCAAAAACAAGATCTAAACTGCCAAAGAAAGAAAAACAAACAAAACTTGTTCACTAACAACTTGAACAAATTCCAATAACTTCTTGGCCATAGTCAGTCACTACAACAACAACAACAACAGCAGCAGCAAGATAAAAACAGAAAACTTAAAACAAAAACCAAAACAATCATGAAATTGAAAGCAAAAAAAATCCCTTTCTTGCAAACATTCAATTAGGACGATAAAAATGAGAGGTACAAACACCAACAACAGCAACAATAGTATAGAATCTAAACACACACAAAAATGCAGACGAAGAAAATAACAGGCAGCATCAATTGATATAAAACAAAGGCACACACACACTCATTGCCACATATATTCGAGAATAATGGAGAAGAGCCACAAAAGAATGATTCTTAACAAGCAACAACAAGAAAATCACGATGACGATGATGATGGCGATGCTGATGCTGATGCTGGTGATGAAGACGCGACCAACGTTTTAACCAAATGGATCCGCTATAACAGTGTTAGTACGTTAGTAGGTATAGAAACTGGTAAAACAGGTATTATTGTTCCATCTTCATACTGGAAAAAAGCTACTACAAGAGCAACAACAAATAAATAAAGGAACACACAATTTTCTATATCAAGTACATTTTAATACTACAACAACAACAACTACCTACTACTACAACAACAGTAATAAAAATAACAGCAACAAACCACAGCAAGCAAATTAAAGTGCACTCATACACATATGCAACAGAGCAATGACGATGAAGATGAAGGTAAATCAATAGAATAAGGTAAAAAAGAAGAATCCTGGAAGAAAATCTTTGAAAAATAAAGCTGAATTCAGAAACAGTCAAATGATCATTGCAAATTCTCACAGGGTAATACGGCAAAACTTTGGAGTTGAGCAAATTCAGGATCGGAATCAAATTATTTTCCAATTCGCTTTACATCATTTGAAGTGAATTTTCTTACCGATAAGACCCATTCACTCAATACATTGCAGTGCAATCACGAAAATAGGTTCTTCAGTTTCATCGGAATAGCGGAAGAGGCATGAAACAAAAATATATTTACATTGATGTGCCACTGGAGTTGGCAAGAGGGTGTGGAATGTACTAGACCCTATCTAAAGTATACTGATTCTTCTGCAAATCTCTTCTAAACTACGAAGTTCCAATAGAACCAATTTCACAAAATTACATACACTCGTCCAGTTATACATAGATTCCAACAAAATCGGAACTGTATTCAGGTTTGTCACAGAATTCAATGTAATCGGAATTGGATTTGAAAAGTCGACAAAAAAATACCATCTTGTGATGAATTTCAATGTTATCGGCTTTATGTTCAAAACATGTTCTAGATTGAAAATAAGACCGATAATATTGCAATTCATTAGACAAATAATTTTTTTGTCATTTTGTCAAATCCAATTCTGACTACACTGGATTCTGTGACAACTCTGATTGTCTGGCCTAATACTACATATTGTAGAATTGTTCATAGGTACAGGGTGGTGCAGAATAAGCTATATGGTTTAAATAGCTTATAACTTTTTTATTTAATGTGATTATTTTTCGAACAGTTTTGTTGTTAGTGGTTTTTTTAATCCAAAGTGTTGTTCGATCGTGTAATGTTTCATAATTAATTCTCCAAGTCTTAAGCACAAAATGCAGAAAAAAACAAAGAAAAAATAATGATTAAATTAAGTTATAAAGAATTCAAACCATATAGCTCATTCTGCGCCACCCTGTACAATACAATCCATTAGTACACCCGACCTCACGTCATATGACAGCAAGGTATTGAGCGCAACCTGGTTAGATGGCATTAGATGGTATAGTTTTTGTGCTACTTTTCCTGCTACTGAAACATCCCACAACAGCTAAATGAAAATGGCTATATTTCTGCCTGAAGGATAACTGGGTGTTTTACCATGAGAAAGTTTGGACCATAGACACCGGCTCCAGTGTCACCATTTTTCTCTACATACCAACCCCGGATTCAATCAGATTCAAATGGTACCTGTTAAAAATAAGCACCTTGTCAAGATTAAGTATTTGAATATGCCCATCTGATCCGACAAGCGCAGAGAAATATCCGACAAGCTCAGTGCAACTGTTTTTACAGTAATGGAAAGGACGGTTATGTGCTGAATAGCACATGCATATCACTCCTTTATTGCAACCGTATTTTTTGAGTTAAGAATGCAGAATTCGTTCCTTCTTCATCTTGTGTAAAAAATTCATAGAAACACCTTGTTTAATCACCTCTTGAAAGGAGAACCTTTTTTATTTTTAAAAACTTTAAGCTCGTTGTCTGAAGAACGATTTTTTTGCGATATGACTACGTTGCAATAAAGGAGCTAATTTAATACAAATGATGAATTTGTAATGGAAACTGTGTTATATGTGAAATCATAGTGGTGTTGGAAAAAATTAAACAATTTTATTGGATTAACGATATACTCGAATACCGTCAGTTAGACAGTTAGGTAGACAACTTCAATCGTCAGTAAAGAAAAGTATCTCTTACACCGTTGCAAAAGCCTAAGTTCATGCAATCAAATCAGAAAATTCCAGTTCTGCCTTGACAAATTACTTAGGTGCCACAGGATTCTACGATCTCAGGGATGGCCTGTATTTACCACCGGGGTTCTAAGTCTGATGATCGCCAAAATGAATGGACCCTTAGGAGGCCTGAATCTACGTCATTCAACATTAGATGATTGACTTTGGCTTCCTTTCTACTGAACAGAGCTTAACGGCAGATTTGTTTTAACCCTTGAAGAGATTAATGGTGGGGAGATCTCCATCGCGATAATCGTGTTGGTTGTGGTTGAAACTTAAATCACAGGGAGAGATCATTATTTAAATCACTGAGACCCAGTTAGTTTTAGTGACTATTACAGATATCATTCAATCCAAAACATCTCTTGGTGCTGTTGCTTAACAATTTACATGTTCAGCAATAACTTTTTTAAAAAATAATAAACAAGTAAATTATTCTTAGTAGCGCCCTAGTACAACGTGCGCTACCATGCAAATTCTCTGCTTTGCAACCAGTTTTTTTTTAATCGTGAGTGTGCTCGTTAAAATAAGTTTTCAGCGTGTAATAAAATAGTTGTGCAGTAATGCGAGTAATTAAAACACTTGACATAAACACAACAATCCCTTCAAAAGCATATAAGTTCAGTACTTTGACAGCATACATTTAATTTTTATTGTGTTTTTCTCTTCTAAATACTGACATTTTGAAGAAGTTATTTGTAATTCGAAGTAATGGTAATTATCTGTCTGCAGTGACAAAGTAATGAGTTAAAATGCAAAATTAAAAAGGAATATTTGTTTGCATTTTAGATTATTGATTTGCCATCAATGTTTGTACTGGGTCTTTGTATAACTGTATAGCTGGTTAATAGGAACGTTAACATGTGATAGTTTTCTTCTTCAATATAGCCCTCTGAATACGTGTATTTTCAGAGGATATGCCTACTGAGTCAGAAGACTTCAGGTAGCTTAAACTCTTTGTAAAAATTTTTGTATATGGTTCTGATAGCCATGTGCAATAGTTTGAAGCCTGTATGCATCTTTTTTTGGGTCACACACAGGTCGCTTAGAAGTTTCGCTGAAACCGAAACAGTCCTCATCTTGTGTTACAATAGCCGATTACTCAATAACAATAATAATAATAACTAGAGTAGACCTAGAGGTACAAATTCGACCTCCAGTTTAAACGTATACCTATTTTAGTTGCATTCATTTAAAGAGAAAAAACTACCTAATTACTTATTCCCTTCACCATGAGAAAAGCAATAAAAGAAATAAAATTGCATACAAACACGCACATTTATGAAACAAATCTTATTACTTGTATAAATATGTATGCAGGTACTCTTAAACACTCTCGTTGTTTTGCGTATATTTTTACTTGAACCAACACTTACATAAGTGAATGCGTGTACGTGTGTATTTTTAGCATTTGTAGTGGTATCAACTTTATGAGCCTTTTATTACTTTAATACTGAACCGATATAAATAACGTATAGTCGGGTCACTAAAGCTCAACAATGTTTCGCTTTGGCAAAAGAATGAAGAAAATCGGTTGGCAAACAAAGGAGAAAAAGGGAACTAAAAATTTGACTTTGCCTATTTATATATAGATGATGGGACTGGCGGTTTGACAAAGAAGGTCATTTAGTGCAATTAAAAATAAGGAAAATGGAGCCTTTGTTTTTGAAATGGTTTGTCATGTCTGGTCTTAGAGCAAATGTATTATAGGGGTTTTTTTTATTAAGTTTTATGTCACGTTCTTGTAAATCCATGTGCCAGCCATCCGGAAAGTCATCAAAAATACAATTTTTCAAGTGCGAAAGGAAGCATTCAAGCGATTCGTTTGTTTATGGCGGTGTAAAAGATCACATCACCTTACAATTCATTCAAACTATATCGGCTTGAAAATAAAATACAACTCTCGTGTACGGGCCAGAACTTCAAAGTTCCGCGATTAGCGATGAAGCTAATCGGTGAGTGACAGCAGGGAAGCAAACTTCATTGAACCATTAAGGCATCAACGCAACGTTAGTTACGTTTCACTGTTTTATAACAAATTCAGTAAATTGTTCTTATATGAAATCTGAGAAATTGTTTCCGAACCACTTTTTGCAAACAACACAATCTTCATTGAGAGCGTATGCCTTTGTGATCCATTGGACATGGAACCATTCGTTCTTTGGACAAACAGTTGGTATATGGAATAAAATCCTTCCTGAGGTACTTGCTGCAACTTCCAGTTTGGAAAATGTCATGTAGAATGTCCACACGCAATACTCCTTCCAACTTCTTTCTAATAACCAATAATCCTAAATCTGGCAGGATGCAACACAAATACATGGTTCCTCACAACAAATCTCGTAACTAAAGTACAAAGTGTTAATTACAAAAAGAAAAACGATTGTACTAGCAATTGCTGCGAGAAAGTTTTCAATAATTCCAAAACCAAAAGAAAAAGAAAATGGATGAAGAAAAATTAGCAAAATAATTGGTGACAATTGCTGAGAAATAGCAACCCCGATGTTTTTGTTGTTGTAGAAACGAGCCCACCTGATTAAATATACTTTGATACACAGTGCACTAGAACCAACCGCATGGTATAAAACTGAAACCAGAAACTTTATGAAGTATAACCGGTACCATTTTTAATGGACTTCAAAGCTTCTTAAAACTATATTAAAAATATATATAAATTTTTTATCATAAATTGTTAATATTGGTATGAAAAGTAGCTCAGCGAGCCTTTCCATAACTAAACTTAGAACTTGTCGTAGCTGTTTAGTTCATATTTTTAAGAATAACGTTTTTGATTGGATTCTTTCAACACGCGAGGTATGAGTAAGCGAAGGGCTCGACGAGGTTTAATGCGACCATAAACCTTCTTGGGTATCTTACGTAGATATAATGCGGGAACTTGTGCGACATTGTGGAACTTAACTCACTGCCAGGACCACTACGTTGATCGAATTCTTTCCTTCGTACAATTACATACATTTAAAACAAAAACAAATTCTAAAATTTTGTTTTTGTTTTAAATATAATTTTACGAAAGAATGAATACGTGTGGCATAGTGGACCGGGCAGTCCATCTTATATAAGTAATTTATTAAATAGCCTCCGATTAAGCTTTTGTTTTTTTGGTTGGCTCAAGTGCCCTGTAAAGTCAAGTACATTTCCAAAGATTGCAAAATATTGTCTTAAAGTGGAGAGAATCACAATAATAATATCAAACCAGAAATTCGGTGGTTGAAAAATATTTAAGATACCAAACTTTGTCATTTCTCGCCAGCATTTCACTGATAACAATATGATCACAGAAAGTTTGAAACAACTCTTTTGGGGACGAGACAGAATAAATTATTAATTAAAATCTTTTCATATAATATAAACCCAGAAATAAATTCAAGGAACATTTGTTTCGGATCTTCCAACCACTGATTTTCGACATAAATGTATTTTTTGAAAATTAATCATATTCGTGTTGTTTATACTTGAACGAAGATGCAACAACTGGATACATTCTTTTCGAACATTATTGCTCTGCGTTTTTAATTTTTATCTTCTCTGTTCGTACAAGATTTGTGGGTCTGCAGTGGCTTTCATTGGGAACATTTTATAGAGCCTGACGATATACGGAGCCAAATATTCATTAAACTTTGCAATGCACTTAAAATTTCGAAATAAATTTAAGTTGAGTATCAAATGACTTTCAAGCTAAAAAATATGTATAAAAATTAGTGACATATGAATTTAACGTATTTTGACACTCAGTTTTTTTCCTGTGTTGCGATTCCCGATAAGATATTTTACCAGTCCTGCTGCATATTTAAATAAAGTCAATATTTAAGTATGTAACATTTACATATTTCATAAAACTACTTACCGAATCATATTTATTAATATTAATTAACAAAATAGCTTTCAACTATTTCGAACCATAAAGTCTCATGATCAATTGTTATTCCTTAATTTTTAATTCATTCCGAATCTCGATGTATGTACATATTTTCAAAGACTAACCACAATGTCCGTCAGCCGTACCGATTTTCCGAACTGTTCACCACCACCATATTTCTACAATCATAAGTGCACTTAACCATTTTTTCATATACATAAGTGCAAGTCTTTGCTGGTCGTTGTCACTGTCGATATGTGATTGAGTAAGTAAATGTAAGTAAAGAATAATTGAACAAATAAAGATAGGCAAAATAGTACAACAACTAACGCTTTAAAGAACTTAAGATAAAACAAAAAAAAACTACACACATCTAGAGGCACTAACAACTATTGCAAGGAGCAACAACAAATACGAAGAAATAGAATAAACGGGTATAGAAGAATATACGACAACGTCATTACTGAACCTTTAAGATAAAACCAAGTAGAAGACTTAACCCTAAACAACTCGCACGGGGTCAAAAAATATGCGACTGCAACAGTAGTTGCATGAAAACAAATTACTTGGCGCTTTCTGAAGTTTCCATGGCCACGCAACAAAGCATTCATTTTGATAGCGTTCGACTCATAATAAAATAATTTTGTTAAGATTTTTTTTAGTATATAATAAGGGGCCTTATTACGGTTGCCGTATTTTCACTATTAAACTATTCTTTAATCTAGTACACGCTGTCGAAGTCAAAGGCGAAAAGAGGACAACTGTAATAATAAGGCCCAACATCAGTTACTATAATTTGGGCGCACCTGACACAATATATGAGCAGTTAGGAATTTTTTTTAGCACGAGCAACTAAGAGTTAAAGAAGACTTGTACACAAAACATCAACAAATAAAATAGCGATTGAGAAAAGAGTAAAACTACTAAGCAGACTTTGCTGACACTTGCAACCACTCGTCTCTAAGCAATTGCATACTAACGTACTTGGGTGTGTACTTTGTTTGACAGATCTTTAAAAGAAATATGCAAAATTTATAACACCCAGGAAATCCGAAGGAAATCAGGAACTTTAGTTAATAGTAAAATAGAAAAGTAAGGAAAGGTACCACTATGACAACCTGGATGCGAATCTAAAAGGATCATTTTATATTATTTCTATCTAGTTTATTTTATTTTGTTTAATTTTATTTCATTTTTTTTTATTTTATGATTATAGGTTCAGAATCAAGTCCCTAAGTTCTCTTATAATTCATATTCTACTTCAATGAAAGTTAAACACGTTCCGACATTTGATACAACTTGCGGAGGTTTTGCATGACATTAAAAGATTTTGCGAACTGGTTGTATGAAGTTGTACGAAAGGTTATATAATTTTTTATTTTTGACAAATAGTTCAGCTCTGTCGCCACGTTAATGGACATGTGGCAAGACCATATTCTATTTCGTGCTTCTTTTCGCGTTGGCTTCGTTGCAAAAAACCTTGTGAGTGCAAGTCTTAGTTATACAAAAAATTATATACATTACGCTCAAGTTGACTGCCAACCGAGTTGTAAGCAACATATGAAACGAGTATGGCATGCATTTATTGTAAGACCACATTAGATTGAGTCAATTGATAGATTGGTCGCAAATTGTAAGTGCAGCTTAAAAAGTAGAGGATGGCTCTTTCGGAAACCAACATAATTATTTTATATTCTTGCAACGAACGTATTTTTTATATCCACAATACGCACTTACATGCAATATTATGCAAGGTGAAATCAGTCGAAATTTAAACATTGCAAGAAATATTTCCTTTAGAGCTCTGTCTAAATTGTGTTCATAAAATATACAAACACTCTTAGTTATTTTTTATACATACAAATACGTATTCTTCATTACCACCGCAAGCACGAATATAATAATGATGATGTTCCTGCTGAAGATCATGATCATATAATTGTTGCTACCTTTGTTAGGTAAGGTAAGGCGATTATCATTATTATACAATAGCAAAAAAACAATAAACAACTCAAGTAATTGAATTGAAGAAAAAAAAAACCAACTGAAAACAAAACATGAAAAATAATAAAAATAAAAGCAGAAAAAAAGCGAGAAACGATTAAAAAAGAACTTTAGTTAGAACAAACACATACACGCTTATGATTATTTTACACGACGTGTTTTTTACATCTCTGACTAGCCGTCAGAGATACCTCTCGAAATTCTCAATTTGCAGACGATTTATAATTTTTGCTTTCAAATGTGGACATAACCTCCAAATGTTCACATTTTTTCCACCACCAGTGTTGCCATTCTGGCTATTCTGAACCAAAATTGGTTATTTTACTTTGTTCAATGCGGAAATATGAAAACTTATTTTAGGTTAATTTTAGGCAATCAAAAATATACGTGATATCGATCCCTTGGCTCAAAAAAACTCGTTCGTCAGAAAACGAGCTTAAAGTTTTTAATTTACACACACATCAATTGAAAAATAAAAAAGTATTCTCCACTCAATAGGTGAATAAACAAGTTATTTGTATAAATAACTCAATCACGTTTTTTGAGAAATGACTACGTTGCAATAAAGGAGCGATATGTTTTGCTCATTTAAAATTTTATTAAACAATAAAAGTTCCAGAATTTTGCCTAAAAAACTTACAAAAAAATTGCCGAATGTGCAAAAGAATTAAATACATATATATCTGTAATCTATGAAAAGGACGAAGTAAGGAAAACTATACCCTTTTAAAAGCAGAAACTTAAAAACACTCTAAAAATACTCCAAAATATTAAGAAGGACACCATAAAATAACCCAAATTGAAAATAGAATAGCACCCCAAAAAAACATCTATTTGGGGGCTAATTGATTTTTTAATTTATAGAAAAGGTTTAAGAATTCAATTACTATGAGGTGTTTTTATTCTCAATGCTATAGAAAAATAAAGCCGTTATGGCGTTATTGCAATATTATGTTCAATTGTTTTTCCTCTCCGTATATCGTATATAGTAGCTTAGCTGATTCAAGATTTTCCGCTTATCTAACATTTTGGATTTTCTTATCGGAAAAGCTTTATTTGATTAACGCAGAGGACGAAACGAGTAAGCCCGTCCAAAAGCGACTTTTCGATATATCGAACTGAGAAACTCCTTAAACTCCATTCGTTTGCAAAAAGGAAATTTCTCCTTAGCAATGAGAAATATCATCATTATGGTCTTACTTCATATGGTTTTATTGCACGACATCGAAGATTTGCGGTAAAAATGTATTTGCTTTATAATTTCAAATAAATTATATTGGCGGCTTATTTTATTTCAGATATCGGAACTTTATTTCATTTAAAACAAATCGCAATAATCTGCTGTTATTTCATTTGTGATTTTGGGGTGCGGCTTCATTTCATTTGGGCTTTGTTTCATTTCTTCTATGGGTGCTGTTTCGTTGAAAACCCAAAACTAAAGTTTCAGGGAAAAACTGTCTAAAAATTACTTTTACAGTATTCTCCACTATCGAGCATAGAAATTTTAATTAGGTTCTACTTTCTTAACTTTCAGTACATTTTTTTCGAAAATTTAGTTTTCATCAAGTCCTCAGCATTTTGAGGCCATGGAAATCTCTTCAGACTATTTTTACGATGATGTCCGTATGAATATGTGTGTGTATGTGTGTGAATGGGTGGGTGTGTAGGTGTTTGAATGGGTGGGTGTGTGTTAATAAAAACCTCTCATAAGTTACTGATCTTAATCAAATTAGTAACATTCTACTAATTGCACTTAATAGATCTTAAAAATTTACGAAAACAAAGTTTTCGAAAAAAAATAGTTTTCAAACAAATTCTAAAGCGCTGAAATTATCAAATGCCAAATATAATCAGCACTTACGCTTAAAAGAGTGTAACGCCGCATATTTTATTTATTTATTATTATTATTTTTTTTTTAACTAATAAAATTTTTTAACGCAAAAACTAACCACGAGCCATTTCGGCTTGTCCGCAGAAATACCTAGCACCTAGGCAGGAATCGAACCTGCAATCGGCAGACTAATAGAGTAGTACGCTAACCAATAGTCTAAGGGGGTTCCCATGAAAATAGATTAACGAATAATTGCAAAAAAACGATTGTATTTCAATAAATCCGAAAGTCCTTGTCAAATAAATTTTCAGGATTCATTTACTTTGACAGGATTTTATCTAAATCGGTTTAATGGTTCGAAAGATATCGTTGTCGGAAAATTTCTAAAACCCCGTTTATTTATTTTTCGTCTCAAAAACTCGAGTGATAGAAAATTTACAAAATTTGTACAGTTTTGCTGAGCGGGAGATCCAGGA
The DNA here is from genome assembly GCA_956483585.1 of Gymnocheta viridis. NCBI lineage: Eukaryota > Metazoa > Arthropoda > Insecta > Diptera > Tachinidae > Gymnocheta > Gymnocheta viridis. The sequence goes on along the minus strand of OY101441.1, from coordinate 60,077,547 downwards.
ATAGCCTGAAAGTTCTGTCGTTTTTCGTATATATATATATATATATATATATATATATATATATATATATATATATATATATATATATATATATATATATACAATTTTTTTACATTTAAATTTTGTGTAAATTTTTCAAAAAGATTTTGCTTACAAAACTTTTTAGGTACCGGCTGGACACGCTTTAGTTATGCTGAAATAACTAATGTCAGCTATTGCTTTGTCAGTTCAAAGTGAAACAAGCTCCAATTGGAATTTTTCATCTGTCTTTTACACAGGTAATGTTGCAAAAGGCATTGGGAAATTTGATTTGGGAACAAAATCCCATACAACATTTTTTGAATTTGTATGGAAATTTCGTTAGATATCGAATGCCGTAATTTTCGCCCTGATGTATAATAAAACATGCCATCTAAAACCAACATTATTTACTTAACAGACTTATTATACATGTGAATAAATATATCACTCCCTTAATGCAATATAGTCATATCTCAAAATGTTTAAGTTATTGCAAAAAAAGTGTTCCTTCTGTAAATAAATTTTGGGACTTGTATCTAAAGCTAAACCGAAGTTATAACCAACTTACAAGATACTATCAGCCACATCCCAGCTAATATTTTAAAAACTTTTATGTTTGATTTTTCTGTTATATATAATTATGTTGCACTAAAATAGCGGTATGTAAAAATTTTTAATTTACTTGCAAGCTCTTCAAAATTGGAAAATAGCTTGTCTGGTTTCCTTTCAAGAGAGAATATCGTAACTTGTATTCCCTAAGATGCGAGTAAATTGAAAACTTCCCTAAGATGCGAGTAAATTGAAAACTTTAAAATTTTTTTTTGTAAAACACATTACTTTAGTTAAAGCACTTTTGAAATAACTCAGCGTTATGTGTACATGCATGCATGTAAGCCATCCTGAACGTCTAAAATGAATGCATGAGATGGGGTGACTGTAAAAAAACGTACTCTTAAACAATGGCCAAAAAGACCAATATGTACTTGCGCATTGAGCGCACCAAATGAAATGCTTCTTACCACACTGTTTAAAGGAATTATTATAGAAAAAAAAAACACTTGCAACATTTTTGCATTTCAGTTCTTGTTTATCCAGTTGAAACATACAACATGCAAAGGCAAGAAAAAACCAAACTTAAAAGTATTAAATGAAGAAAAAAATAATTTCTAGTACATGATGTTGATAAAGATGATGATGATGATGGTGACGAGGATGAGTACAACATGTACATGGCTGGATATTTTAACTACATGTTAAACAATTTAGCAGTTATTTTTAGACAACAGACAACAAAAGTAACAACTTAAAGATTAAAAGAAAACAATTTTTTTCCTACAACACAAGATGGTAAATTAATAGTCCTTTTTAATTGATTAATGAATGAGCGAACTTTGTGGATTTTTCGCAAGTCTGCTATAAACTTGACCAAATGTAGTTCATGGTTTGATATTTACCAACAATTTGATGACTGCGGTCAATGACATGTGTGAAATGTTGTAAAAGAGTAGTCTTTTTGACATATTGAGGAATTTTTCTTTAAAAACAAACTTGTTGACAAAATCTTATTGAAAATAGCGCAAAAATGTAAGAAGGTCATTTTGCAGAGACAGTGAAATAAAATATTTAACTTTCTTACAAAATCATTTGAGAAAAAAAACCTGCCATAACTTACTTAAAATCATGTGTCGCTAAAATTTGGAATAATTGGGCAGGTTTTTTTGTAATATTAAATTTAATATCTGGCTCTGATCTGGACTCTATTATTGCCATGAAAATAGCGAGCAATAAAGCATGTGGTACAGTTTTTGTGATCTCTGCTACTAAAACTATGAATCAAATTTTTCTTTTGAAGCTACATACACAGTTTTCGAAATTGTAGAAACTTTCTCTTGGAAGACTCCAGATTTGTACTACGTGTTTCTTATTAGATATGTATTTTGCAGACTCTACATTGCTTTGTTTCAAAGTTTCCTTTTATCAATTGACTGCAGCTGAGGCCTCGACATACTGTAATTCATACCGCTATTATACTGAACTTGCTGCATTCTATCTATCTTCTCATTCAACTACGAAAATGTCTTCATCGTTGGCGTAACCAAGGCCAAATTCCACAGCAAAGGTGATATTTAAGACGCTAATTTTTGGGAAGCTTTTGCTGGTTGCTTTTATGGTCACCGGTGCTCTCCTCAAACATGGCTGAACAACCCTCAATATCAGTAACTGCAAGTACTTCTCGAAGGCGTCCTACAGCCCAAAGCATTCCCTATTATTAAGATTCCTAGATAAAACATTCATATAGGAGTTCTATGTGTGTAACTTACTCTATAGCGCATCTCAAAATTCTTATACGTGGAAGCTCTTTAGATGCTTTGGTCATTTGCCAGAATTAACTTTTTTCGCTTAATTGTTTTTGTAACATTAAATAAAAAAATAAATAAAAGTATTATTAGTTGAAAGTTATTTAATAAGACTTGAGTTTGATAATTCAGTTTAATATATAAATAGTGGACTCAACAAACAGGCTACGAAGTAAGTATGTGGTGTAAATTTTTGTGGGGTAAGCTTTTTCGTTCAAATTTTTTTGAGTTTGTCCTCGTACTCACTTTCGGGTTCCTATTTCTTTTAAAACTATTTTTGTCCGGTTTGATGTCAGGCTGGCATGTATATTTTTTTTGTTTGTTGTGGTAGCTGGTAGCATAATCAGACTGGTTAGCAAGTACCACCCCAAGACGGTGAGCCCAGCCGGTGCATACGCCATCATGCCAGCGCTGCTAACAGTTTGGAAAACATAAGTTACACGTCATACCATCCATAAGGCATAATAACAACAACAAAAATGTTAAGGGAGTTTAGCGGTCTTTGAAATGGACATTTTGTTCCATTCTCAAGCTTTATCGTTGTAAGAGTTAATTACATTTAGGTTGGGACCCTTGGTGCTCTGCCAGTCCCAGAAGCTGGGGCGGTATTGTACCAACGAGAGTGTCGAATACTTGACTGTGCTCCCTTTATGTCGCATTGCCCAAGGTCGACAAGTTCAGTAAATACCGAGTTTTTAAAGCTTATCATCGCCCTGATTATGGACAGAGCTGGAGGCGTATAAAAGTTTCTTCTTCCCCTTAAATTTTTTTAAGAGAAGTAATAGTCAGGCAGTATGCCTACCAACCAGTAGGTTGGTTCTTTGGGAAAGGGATAGTGAGAGAGGACAAACGGTGAAAGTGAGCAATCCTAATTTTTACAACTCTATGATTGCGCGTTGTGTTAGCTTTTATATCAGTATAGCAGCGTCTCTGATGTCAAGGCCCATTAAATGTGTTTTTACGCTCTGTAGCCATCCATTTTTTATAAATTATTTCTGCTGTGATGTCCGCTAGCATACACCAGTATCAATTGCTGCCTGTACTCTTCAGTGACCAGTGCTATGCCTTCGTCACTTAAACAGTCCAACAACAGCAAATATAATGGCATACTAATGCACATCTGAAAAAATGGATGTTATGACTTGCCTGAAACTGGGTTGGAGCTAGGGTTGCCAGAAGCGCCTGATTTGGCCTGATTGTCAAGTTTTTTAATGCGCGTCAAGTGTCAAGTGAAAAAGTGATTTGTCAAGCTTTTTTGTAAGTTATTTTTTTTTCTCAAATTTATTCTAGCTATGTAATAATACTTAAAAAAAAGTATGTGTATATTTCTAAAAAACAAATATAAAGCCCATATTTTTACTATCAATAGAACTAAGGACTAATATGATACATATTTTTTTTCTGCAATTATAGTTTAAAAAATAACTATAACTTTCTATACAATTATTATAAAAGTGCCAACACTGATATTTACCCTATTACTCAATATTAGTAAATTGACAACATTGAACCAGAGAAGCAAGTCGTGGACTTTTCGTCGGCGGCGGCGGCGATTCGGCTTGAGCCGGGGTTTTACCGGCGCGCCATCCTTCTATCAGCTTAGCCGACTTGATATACCCATGGTGGAATAATACAGGCGGTTTTTCATTGTTTTTTTTTTTTATAAAACTTATGTGTTTGAAGAATTGTCAAGTTATTTATGAAAATTATTATTTATTTATTATAGACTAGCTAAAAACTCTCAGCAAAATTGTTTTTACGAGTAAAAGTTGAAATTCAATTCGTATTTTCCCAATAATAATTATCCAGAAGTTCTTCTTCTAAAAATCTAAAAATCTCTTTTATATATTTAGTATGAGTGTTTTTATTTGTCAAGTTTTTTTTTCAAAATCAAGTTTTTTTTGGTCAATGTCAAGCTTTTTGACAAATTAGATCTGGCAAGCCTAGTTGGAGCCCACGTGCTTAGACAATATTTGCTTTGTAGTCAAAACCTGCAGAACTCATTTAATGGAAAATTTAACATCTTAGCATGAACACAAACAACAGAGCTCCAATATGACCACTACGCTACCGCTGTTAGCGGGGATCCCCGAAATGGCTTCATTCCTTGAAAACGCATACTCGAGCCAGCAAGGTCTGAAAAGCTCACTTGTTGTTCTGTTTATCCATCTTGCATGTTGCTTCATTAAAAAGTGCCTGCTGGATTTGAATTTTGCTGGTTTTTGACTTTATTTAAGGAACTCTACCTTGAAAACTGCTGCATATATTAGTATGGGCCAGTTTGCACTTGTAGAGCTGACACCCCATCTATTTTCAACAGCTTATTTTGCAGATTTATGTGGCAAAGGCAGGCTTGGTGGACCTTTTTTAAACGTTGAGATACCATGACTAATTGGAGTCCAGTATAATACCGGGGTACTTCTCGCTGTCATATAACAAAAGAATACTTGAATGTCGGTGTCTTGTATACTCTCAAGAATGGAAACAAATCCATCTACTAAAGGATAGCATTGAGACTTATTATGGTGTTCCATTTGGTTATAAGCCACAGTGCCTATTGAAGACGACAAAATACTGTCTAGAAATTTACCAAATACTGTCACTGCAACTTCATCTACGTATGCTACTGATTTTTAAACTTAGGGATTCTAATTTCACCAGTGCATAGCCAATGGCGACATAATGAAATTTTCTTTGATTGACACGGATTTTTCAGTAGAACCAACGAGCGAGTGAAGTGCCTGATTTGACTATTTTATAGGCGTGTTGGGAGACTGATAGATGGCTTATTTCATAATGAAAGTAATTTTAATAGAAAGGTATTAATCCGGCTCGAATTTAAAGACTGAATTCGGACAATTGATTCAAAAAGTTTTGTTTGTTGAGCGTTTTTAGCTAGCTTATATTCGCAAGCGCATCAATAAGTCCGTAACTTTTCGAACTTCCTTCGTAGTCATATGAAATGCAACACTGTTCCCATCAAGTACCACATGTTAAGAGACTACTGCCAAATTTTGAGCAAGTGTCGTCATTTACTTTGCGTTAAACAGCTGTTCAAAACATACAACCTCGTGTATTTTTCTAAATAAGGAAAAAAGACAATTTCGAGTGCTCATTAAACATTACTTTTTGCGAAAAAAAACCGTCAATCAAACCAAGAAGAAGCTCGATAAATTCTATGGGTACTCTGCACCATCGATTTCAATGGTAAAAAAGTGGTTTACTGACTTTCGTTGATGCCATAGCGATTTCATATGGCAGTGTGGTTTCGATTTTAAGTGATCAGCTGGGTTTTAGAAAGTTGTCTGCAAGATGTGTGCCGCGTTTGCTCTCAATTGACCATAAACGTAAACGTGTGACAACTTCAGAGGATTGTTTGGAGTTTTTTAACCGCAATCCGACTTGGTACCTCATCCGCCATATTCTCCGGACTTAGCCCCTAGTGAATACTTCCTATTTTCGAACCTAAAGAAATGGCTCGGTGAAAAGAGATTTAGCTCCGACGATGAAATTATTGACCAAACAAATGCATATTTTAAGGACCTCGAAAAAACCTATTTTTTGGAAGGGATACAAAAACTGGAGAAACGTTAGACTAAGTGTATTAAGTTAAAAGGATGTTATGTTGAAAAATAAATTTTTGTTTTGCAAAAAAAAACTGTGTTTCACACAGTTTTACATAGACTTATTGATCCGCCCTCTTACTATACATGCATTTCATTGGTGCTTATACCAAATCATCAGTAGACCTTAAAACCATATTCTTTAAAAGTTTCAAAACTCTTATCTTATACAAAAACTTATAAAAAACCAATAAGAATTTTAAAAATTACAAAAGCATAAGAAACTTATTCAAAAATCTTAACAAACAAATTATATTCGATATAAATCTCTTTTATTTTCATTACCTGTCCCGAATAATAAATTTAATAATTTGGAAAATTGAGATAGTATCTTTTCTTATTATTATTATTATTATTATTATTATTAAGAAATTAATAAGTAGAAATTAATCAAAAATTGTAAAACTAAGTTATTAATTTAGACATAGATTTAACTTGTTTGGATAATACATAATATCAATGATTAAAATATTTTCTCTACGTGTATAATTTACAATCGAAAAGACATAAAGATTTTATCGGCATAATGGTTCAAACCCATAAAAAATATTAATTTAGCATCACAAGGCCTAAATATCGCGACAATAGAAAGAACACTTAAGTGGACAGGAAAATCAGAAAGGCATAAAACGTTTAAAATTAAATGATTGCCACCAAATTATAAAAAACTAACTAAAAGTTAAAAAATAGCGAAGTCAATTAAATTACATCAAGGTAATAAAATCGTTAATTGTTTCAACAAAATACCAATATTTTTCAAATCACAAATGTCTTTTTAATGAGGCTTTTAAATTAAAAAAAAAGTAATTGCAATATGGTTTCAACTACAGACTTGAAGAATACAACAAATAAGAAATACACAAAAATGTCATTTCGCTATTAAGTGACTATATAACTCTGGAAAATGTCTTAATGACTGTTACTTAAATACAAAGTAACTTAAAAGGAAATTTCCTTGTAACCACAAGCACAAAATCATGACCTAGTAGAACATATTAATATTTTGAAAGTACTAGTTGCACAAAACATTGTTTTTGGACAGCTTCGAGTTTTTAATTAAAAACCATTTCATAAAAGATAATAAATAATTACACCTAGAATGAAATTCTCTCAGGCACATAGAATTAATGATTCGTGCAGAAATTGCATATAAAACGAAATGCATGAAAAATATATAATTTAGGAATATTATTTAACGAAGAGCATGATCATTATTTCTAATAAATGTAGTGTAATAATAAGTGCATAAATGTTCAGTCAGACAGACCGACAGACAGACAGACAAATTTTGTTAGGACTTTGTAAAAACAAAGAAAGATTTTTTTATAATTCAACTCACACGAAGGTAATTGAATTTATAAAAACGATCAAAGAAAGATCATAAATTGTAATTAGTGTGGCAAGAATAAGCAAAGAAAAAAAGGAACATCAAGTAAATCTTATAAAAATAGATAGAACCAAAGTTATTCGTTTCGATAGGAAATTATTAGAATTACATTTCGCAAAATCACTACGAGATTTACTAATTCAATTTCATATTCTTCATTATATTCACAATGCCATAGTTAAGTTTGTTTAAATAAAATGAGAAATAATTAAGAAAATCATAACGAAAATCGAAATTTCATGGTTAGTTAAACAAAAACATTATTATTAACTCGAAAGATTTACACAGCTTATTTTTTATATTACACAAACCATAAAGCTAAAAAATAAAATAAAATAAATAACAGAAATTTCTATTCTTTCCATTTTAAAGCAAAATCATTATTACGCAAACGTTCTTGTTATTATTTTTTTTAGTTCTTCAATTACTTTCCATAGATCTTACTTACACTCTCTTTCTGTTGCTGAATTTACAAAATGTCAACAAAAAGTTACAGCAAAAGCAAAAAAAACGAAAGAAGAAATGACGTAAAATGAAATAATCTGCAGTAAAATTAAACAAAAATAATATGTAAAATTCTCTCTCATGATCTCAGGGAAAACACCCAACATTGAGCAAGCAGAAGTATTAGATACACAAATCTCCCGAGCATAGAGAATTAAAAAAATAATATAAGAAAAACTCAGTAAAACGATATAAACCACAAAGAATAATTTTCTTTGTATCTATTTAAACTACTTGCAAACATGGGATTCATATACTATAAAAAGCAAACTACGAAATCTGTTAACCAAGTACTGGGTATAAACAAACAAAAAAACTGTTCAGAGTATTCTGAACGCACGCACACACACTTAGTTGCTTGCGCATAATACAGGTGAGTGAGAGTGAATGAAGTTCAATTTCATTTCAATTGAATATCTATCTCTACACAAAATTACCCAGTGGTAAAAATATACATACATCAATTAATCGATGATATAAGCAACATTTAGTAGCTATAAGTGATTGCTTCGCTAATTTAAAATTGACTCTCTAAACAGTGTGCGATCGCTTTGGAAGGAAATCCACAAAAGTCACTTACATTGTACTTGTAAGCTATCTTGACGATGTGTCAGTAAAGGACACGTAAATTAGTATGTAATCCCATTTGCCACTAATCTTACTACATTTTTAATTGAAAGATTAGTGGATGTTCATTTGCAAAATGCAACACGAAAAAAATAACCACATACGGACACCTCTACGTAATAAAATACAAAAAAAGAAGACCCGTATCTCCCAGTTTTGCCCAAAGTCATGCACTTTTTTTATAAGCCCCCAAAGATTTGGGGCCTCGGTGTCGTTTTTGCAAAGTACTGATCATTTTCTCAGGCTGAACCAATTCCAATGTAATTCGTGGAGACCAAGAGGAAGTGTGGAGGAACAAATGAAACAACATAGACTGAAAAGTGCACCTTTAATTGAGAATACTCAAGACATCTTTCTGCCACCGCTCCTCATAAAATTGGGAATTGTTAAAAAATTGTCGGGAAATTTTTCACTTTTGTTCACTACCTAAGCTCTACCTAAACGGTATTAAAAATCATTCCTAGGAAGTTTTCATATTCCAAAAAGTTGTTTATTGAGATTTAAAGTACATTTTTGTAGCTGATTGATCTCTTTAATTTTTAACGGTTTGCTACCTATGGCCCTGAACAGTGGAAAAAAGATTTAAAAAATTCTAATTTTTTAAATTTTTTGCGATTTTTATCATGGAAATGTAGATTTTTTGATTTTATATGTTCACAATTTTTGTTCTATATGACAAGATCTACAACTTTGCCTCAGAAAGTAAATCAAAATTTCGAACGATTTGCAAGATATCAAATTGTGAAAATGATCAGTATTTGGCAAAAATGACACCGAAACCCCAAATCTTTGGGGGCCTTTAAAAAAAAGTGCATTATTTTGGGCAAAACTGTGAGGCACGGATCTTCTTTTTTTGATCTTCTATGATGTAGTGGTGTCCGTATATGGGTATTTTTTCATGACTTCAAAAATTACACACAGTGTTATATTAATTTTTGTTTGCCTTCGTCAACTGCTTTGCAAAAAATGGAAGAAACTCTTTTCATATCTATCTATATTATTGATAGGCAAACACGTTTTTATATCCCTTTTACGGCCGTAATACTGAACCGATTTTGGAAAGATTTATTCGCTTTTAAGTGTGTTTTTACGTAGATGTGCACAATGTTATTTTTATTAAAATCGGTTCGATATTTAGGGAGCTATAAGCATTTAAATTTGCTACTAACATATGCATACTTATTACACATGCATTTATCAGTTTCAAATTAAAAAACAAACAAAGTGTATATGTGTGTTTGTCCAATTTGATTTTGCATAGAAATGAGACAAATTTTTAAGTTGTTTTAAAATGTTTTTGTTTTTGTATTTTATCGTATGTATTTACATATGTAAATGTTTAATATTAATTTCTAGAATGCGGTCTATTGAGTCGGTCGCTGGATACACCAGCCTTTTTTATTAAAAATTATTATTTACTTTAAACATATTCAACAATGTTAAATAAATATATTTGTGCTAAAAACTTTTGTGACACAATCAACTTTGAACAAACATGAAAAATACAATAGAATCTCAGTAAAGGTGGCTCTCGAAAAAGTTGACTCGCGTAAAAGTTAACCGCTCAGATAAATCAATCGCTCTGTGAAATTAATAGCTCGGTTAGATTAATTGACCCGTTAAATTAATTGCTCGGTTAAATTAATCGATCCGTTAAGTTAGCTGAATTTCGGTGTCCACGTATGAATTTTTCCTTTTTTTGTATTGCAATTTGCATTTTTTGTAGCGTGTTTGCAGCCCATGGATCAAAAGATCAATAAGGTTGGTCAACTTGGGATATCGAACTAAATTTTGATGCAACATTGTCGCACAAGAAAACATTTCTATTTTAAAGGGAGATTCAATTCGCAATGCTAGCTTGCTACTTATATCAGTGTAGGAGGAATTCCACAAAATGTTCTTAGAAAAGAGTAGAAAAAAAATGAGATGATAATCAACACGATGGTGATGTGTGATCCGATGTCAAAATTTATTAAATCACGTCGTGTCCGATAATGATACCTAAACAGTTACCGAGTAAAATACTCAACTAGCAAAACTAAGCATCTCGAAGAAGTGGAAAGCATATGTATGTATCTTGATTAAATTTTTTTTTAAAGAGAAGTAACACTCAGGCAATTAGTATGCCTACCAACCCGTAGGTGTTACCTTCTTTGGGAAAGGGGTACTGAGAGAGGACAGATGGTGAAAGAGAGAAAGCTTAGTTTTTTACAACTCTGATACTGCGCTGTGTTACTGTGTTAGTTTCTAGATCAGTGTTGCAGCGCCTCTGATGTCAAGTAGGCGCATTAAATGTGTTTTAAGCTGTTGTAGCCATTTTATTAATTATTTTATTTCGGCGGCGATTTTGCTACAATACCGACGAAGGAGGGCGCTGTGATGTCCGCTAGCATAAACCAGTATCAATTGCTGCCAGAACTGTTCAGTGACCAGTGCTATGCCTTCATCACTTAAACACTCCGACAACAACAAATACAATGGCATACTAATGCACATCTGAAAAATGCTGGATGTTATGACTTGTCTGAAGGTGGGCTCGAACCCACGTTCTTAGACATTATTTGCTTTGTAGTCAACGCGCTAACTACTTCAGCCAACAGCACCCTTAAATGATTTGAAAACAATTACAATGCAGACGTTGTCAATGTTCGCCCGAAAATGGTAAAGAGCAATTTTACTTAAGAGAAAGAACAAACAAACCTCGACTGCTTCTTGAAACCATTTCGAACAAATTAATATCGAGAGGACAATAATGATTGTGAACTTTAAGACAACCCGTACAAAATAAATCCAGTTTTCTTTTATGTAGTGATTGAAATAAATTAAGGGAGTTATTATGAAAAATCTATGTTTTTATTGTATTATTTTTCAACTTTGATAAGCGCTGAGAAGTGTTAACAATTCGAAAAAGTTAATTACACTTTGATCATTGCAGTTAACTATTTCGAAATGCTACTGTAATATGTATTATTTTTTTTTTGCACGTACCCATGGTAGAATAATATAGGTAGTGTCGAAGATACAACAAACCAACAACAGCAAAAACAACACTGCCTTTTATTGTTGTTTAGGTTCGAAGCTGTCAAAAAGCACAAAAGAAAAATGTCAAAAGAAATTGTATATTCCCATGTATGTTTGGTTGAATTTTCTGTTCTATAAAAAATTTTGTTTCTTTTCCTTTTCTTATTTGCATTTGTAAACAAATGTTCACTGGGCTTTTTTAGTAGTGTGGATGTGTGTTGGTAAAGCATAAACATATTTTGACAGATGCGAACCCAAAAAAAGTTCGGTCGATAATTACTACTTGTATTATTATTCTACTATGCACGTAGTCATATTTTTGGCATGTACGTATAAGGGAAGGAAAGGAAATAAAAAAATAACAAACTCTTCCCATTTAAATAGTAACTAATTCTCTGCTTTACTTTGTAAGTAGTGCATCATATGACAGATTACATCTTCATTGCAGTATAAATACGTATGTAAATTAACCGCTTACGATGGCATACCATCGCTATATCGCTATACCGTCTAAGTACTTCGTTTAATTTACCGCTGGGTACTTACTTGCACACACTCTAACACTTTTTCTTCTCAAACTCTTGCTCACTTTATTCCTTTACTAAGTAAAGTTTACTTGCACCTGAGTTACACACGCATGCAGGCATACGCACACACATGGAAGCCTCTCTTTTATTTTGCTCACTTTTATTCAAAAAATTAACAACAAAAATACAACAACAACAGCCGGGCAAATTCAATCTCGGCTTACTCACACTCATACATAAATAGCTGTAAATTTATTACGACAAAACTATTCAAACTCATTCAAGCGAATACAAACCCATACTCAAACACACATACATAGATACACACTTCTACGCATGCAAACTCACACTATCAGCTACATAATACAGTATAGGTTTCATATACAGGTGTTCTTTTCACTTCAAGTCACGTACATTTTTAAAGTATTTTTATAAATTTATGTATGGATATAACTGTGTGCAGGAGCACAAGTATGAATTCGCCGTTGCTTCATTAAAATGTATACGAAGTTAAATAACAGTTTTCGTAAGTGTATGTATTAGAGAAGAGTACATTGTGCACGTACGTGCAATATACATAAATAGCGTTAGTTGTAAAGTGAAGCCAAAAGTGTTAATGATAATAATATGATGGTATAGTGTCTAGAAAAACAGTGAGCGACCGAGAGAACATAAGAGAATTTAAAAAATACATGTTGGAAATTTGCAGATTCTATGAAATGAAAATTAGAATTCTTATAGCAGATTGGTCATAAAAAAATGTATTTCTACAAAGAAGATCGAGAGAGTAATAAATGGTGATTAAGAATATTCGAGTGTGGCCGAACAATAATAATAATTAATTATTTATTTTAATTTAAATCATTTACATAAACTTAGTTCATATATTACCAACTACAGTCTTATGCTTATATTCATTGTACCGCCATATACTTATACTTACGTCCGACGCACATACAAATTTATCTTACACTGAGTTTAACAGCTTTCATTCAGCGAACCTTGTTATATCAGACCAGCAACTGATACCCGTACTGCAGCCACTTTAGGTTGATGTTTTTTATACTCTGAATACCGTCATTTACTTAGACTACCGACTAACATTTACACTTCGATCTTATACACAGACCTCCGCAGACGACCCCTTTATGATTTTATTTACTCTGTCTTATACTCTGACTACTTTCTCGTACTCAGACTTCTTACTGTCTTATACTCACACTACTGTCTTAATCTTTAACCCCTTTTAAATTTTAACTCGACTGCAGACTATTGGCTTATACTCAGACTTTCAGATCGTCATTGCAGTGTTATACCCAGACTATCGTCTTATATTACCGGAAATCACCATTCGTTGCACATCTGCAATTTTAGCACACATGTATGTATCATGATTTTCTACTACAAAGTGTGATTATATTTTTCAAGCGTTCAGCCAGTTAATTATAACAGCTGATTTTAGATTAAAGGAAGAACGAAATATTTTTGATATTTTTGTTATTCTCTTGCAAAAACTCCAATATTTGTTATATCTGCATCGGTCTATCTTTTGTTAATTCCTTTTTTAATTTCATTAATATTCATTTTCTTTCTTGCCCTTTTAATATTTATTTGTTTACAGAGTTAAATGAATAGCTTTTCCACATGGAATAAGCTAAGGCGCAGGCAATATTTCAATGCAAACGCCGCCGATAAAATTATCACGCAAATTAAGCTGCTGGTTTTTGTATAAATTTTCTAAAATTTTATAAAAGTTTTGTTTGTTTTTATTATTTTAACAATATTTCTTTCAGCAGTCGTAACGTCAATTTTATTCCAGCACAGGCAGTTTTTGTGGCGGTTCCGTTGCCGTAAAATTTTTTAAGCGCAGGAGTCTACTTGTTTTGATTGTAAAAATAAAACGAAAAACACAGCTGTTAGAATATATGTATTCGTTCTTTTCCGTTTATTACTTATTTGTTTACAGAGTTGAATGAATAACTTTACCACATGGAATAAGCTAAAGCGCAGGTAATATTGCAACGCGAATGCCGCCGATAAAATTTTCACATCAATCAAGTGACCGGTTTTTATTCTATAAAAGTTTTCTTTGTCATTGAACTTTTATTATTTTAGCAATATTTCTTTCAGCAGTCTTAACGTTTAATTAAATTCTAGCACAGGCAGTTTTTGTGGCGGGTGAAGGGTGATTTCCGCTATTGTGTTACAATTTTGCACTTAAACTAATGACTCATACTCATAATACTGTCATGAAAGTATTAGTTTTGGAAACAAGGTTATCCTTAATTATCCATATATTGGAAGCAGTTATTCCAACTTTTTGAAGTTATTCGAAGAATGAGTCCAACTTTTTGAAGTTCAAAGGATAAGTCCAACTTTTAGAAAAAGGAAAACACACTTGGATTAAGAAATTTATAAACCAAATTATTGATTTTCATTTTTAGGGCGATAATCATAAAAATTCGATTTATTTGAGCCCCAATGAAAAATTGTGGCGTAAGGGTTTTTTACGATTACGTTTATCTGACTGCTCTGATTCACTACGCAGTAACTTATCCTTCGACTTCGAGGAGTACGTATACTTTATATACCCTTAATCCATTCACGACTGCAGAAGTTAAGTTTTCACTTTTAAAAATCCATATTTTGGAGAATTTCCGATTCTTTCGGAACTGCCGCGATCTCGTGGTCCCGAAATTATCTTCACTTATATCACAAATTCAAAAGAAATGAGATAAGAACGCATCTCCTTAATACTCAATACTTGCCGAATCAATCTTGACGTGTGTGAACTTTTTCTAAGACCATGAACTTGTGCTCCGGAAGTATTGCAAATTCGGATCATCTAATAATATTTTTTTATAAAATTTTGAAACTTTAGCCTCAATTTTCCATAGAAAAATTTTTTTTGGAGGTACGTGAAGATAACTTTGGGCGACGATTTGTGGTCAATATTAAATTTTTTATTTACATTATAGAGCTTTGAAATTTTTCTGAGTAACTAAAATTTTTCCAGTTTTTTTTTCTTCAGTTAATTTATGTGTATTACGTTTTGAATTTTCTTAAATTTTAGTTTTTTTCATAATGATTGTTTTGCAAGTTTTAGATCTCTTAACTAAAATTATGTTTTTTTAAGTGCTTTTTTATGTGTATTTTCGATTATGCGTTGAATTTCGATCTTTCGTAGAATTTTGAGCTACTGCGAGTTTTCGATTTCCTTAGTATCCTAGTGCACCTCTGTTGTATTTAGTAACTTTCAGTGCTTGTACGCATGTGCGTTAAATTTGCTAAAAATTTTCGAGAAAATTAGACTTCTTGCAAATTTAAAATAATTTAGTAATTATGCGTTTTTGGTTAACTTAAAGGATCTTTTGGATCATATTCAAATATCTATCTATCAATCAAGCTTTTGCTAATCTTCCGATTTATATCTGAGTTTTGATCAACATTTTTTAGTTTTAATATTTTTATACAATTGAAAATTTTTAGTTTACTAAATCAATTAAAATAATTACTAAAGTTTTTGGTTGTGACTTAAAGAGTACAAATAGTTTGTGAATATCTAATCCCACTCCTATTGACAATATTTCAATGTGTTTAAATTTATACAGAAAAATATGCATGAGAATTTTAATAGAAATCACAGGTGGAGAAATTTTTTGCCAAATTTTGCAAATAAAAACTGAACTTTTGTTTTATCAAAAATTAATTCATTCAAATTTCAAGCAAATATACGAGAGGAGGTCAATAAATGTATGATTATAGTGTGGGTACCCACAAAGACTAATTATTCTGGGTGTCGCGAGTTCGATTATTACCAAAACCCCTGGTTGTTTCTGCAGAAAACACAAAGAGACTTTATGCGTTTATGTTCTTTTATTGTTAAACATTTTGAATAAACCAAATTTCAGTCAAATGTACAAAAAACTTGTTATGAAAAAGCTATTCGGAAAGATACGCATTTAAAAAAAAACAAACCGTGTCGTATGCCTGAATAGCTCGCTTAGCTATATTTTTGTAGAAGCTTTTTAAGTTTCCCTCGTAGTTTTATACAAACATTTGCAAAAAATGTTTATATAATATATTAATTGAATTCGACAAATTCTTTAGAAAAAAATTTATAGTTTTTGAAACAAAAGCTCTCTTTCAGATTGATTTTAAAATGTTTTTCAAATATTATAAAAGGAGTGGGTTAAACCACTGTAAAGTTAAATAGCAACATACATGTTTGAATATCATAAAAAAGATTTCGTGGAATTCCAAAGAAAATTAAGTTATTATTATAATAGCGTTCACAATTAGCAAAACTTTATGTGAGGACTTCAAAATGAAACTTTGATAAGCATTTTTTAATCTGTAAATTTATTTTTTGAAACTTTTGTTATATTAGAATTTATTTTGCAAAAGTTTTCGCGATTTTTGTGCTAATGCTAAAGGGTGTTTTTTTAATGCCTATAGAACATTGAATTGGTAACAACGCTTTGCTTCGCTTTGCTTTGCTTTGACAATCGAATTGAGAGTAGACAGTTACGGTTAGTTTGGTTTGCCATTAAAAAGATTTACGTTAGTCCAAGCCTTAATATAAAAATATAAAAATACTGGATAAACCAAGGATATAAAAAATTTCTCGTAATTTTTTCTGAGCAGGCCATCAAGATCGTGCGATCTAACTCATTTTCATTACATTATCTAGCGCTGTGTCAAATCACTTATCTAAGAAAGTTATGCAGAAACGACTGAAAACTTCAAACACAACATTCGGCAAGTTATTGGCAAAATACGGATGCAATTATTGCAAAAAGTGTATGAAAATTTAACATTCAGATTGCATTATCTACGCTTCGACTGTGGCGTATACATGGCCGAGGCCATATTCAAACAAAATGATGGCAATTAACACAATTTATTTGAATCATGTGTTAATTTAATGCCCAATTGGACGTAAGCAATACCTATTACGAAGTTATACTCTAATATAAGTAAACGATGCAGGAAGGGACAAGTTGCGACAAGGCGGCCAAAAGTCTTAAAAAAAATTATGTCACCAACTTGATTTTTTTTGTTTATGAAAGTGAGCACTTGTAAACCTCGAAAGACAAAATTTCAATTTTACCTCTTCCCCTACAAACAGGATGATACAAAATATGTAAAATGTGTTTTTTTCCTTAGTCATATTAAATTTAACATTTTAAAGAAAATGTTGTAATTTTAAGTTTAACTTCTGTTTTTTAATAGTTTTTTATAATTTTTTTCATGTAACATACTGATCTCTTAGCTTTTAACTAAAAAACAACTAATATCTGCGACTTTTGAAACTTAACTTCTAGATATAAAAAAAAATATCTATTGGCTGTTGGCTGTTAGCTGAAGTAGTTAGCGCGTTGACCACAAAGCAAATAATGTCTAAGAACGTGGGTCTGAGCCCAGTTCCAGGAAAGTCATAACATAACAGCATTTTTCAGATGTGCATTAATGTGCCATTGTGTTTGTTGTTGTTGGACTGTTTAATTAACGAAGGCATAGCACTGGTCACTGAAGAGTGCCGACAGCAATGGATACAGGCGTGGTGTATGCTAGAGCGCCTTCCTTCGTCGGTATTCCAGCAAAATAGCCGGCGAAGTAAAATTATTAATAAAAATATGGCTACAACAGCTTAAAACGCACTTAATACGCCTACTTGACATCAGAGGCGCTACGACACTGATCTAAAAACCAACACAACGCGCGATGTCAGAGTTATTATTATTAAATTAAGTTTTCTCACTATTACCATCTGTCCTCTCTCGCTATCATTTTGTACTTTTTTTGTACTTTTAAGACTCGAAAAGTGCAAAAGTACACCAATGGCATATTTAGTAAAATTAAGAAATATCAACAGTTTTAGTAATTTTATATTGCAACCCATCCTTGCAGTAAGTTTACTGTGAATTAATTAAGTTTTACACATTAGCACTTCAAGACCACACCTTGCTCCGTTTAGAAAAAGAAGAATGCACGAGCAAGTCCCCTTGGCTAATGAAAGATGGCAATTATAAAAGATGCCAAGCATGTAATGTCAATATTATGAGTAGCATAATAGTACACATCGTGTGACAGCCACAATAAAAAAGCCATGAAAACAACGCCGAAAATTGTCGTTTTTATGAAAAATACAGATTATCCCACAGAACAGTCAGCAAAATCGTTAGAAATTAAGTTGACTATGTTTGTTGCATAGTATAATTTGTCATTCCAAACATTGGATCACTTAAAAATAACCTATTTAAAAAGATATTTTAGATTCGCAAATAGTTAAGAAAACGTATATTAAAAAAATTATGACAGAAGCTACCGGGCCATACAATAAAAACTTTTTTAAAGATAATTATTATTCAGTAATATTATATGAAAGCACCGATTGCAGTGGGTCCAAAAATTTTGCAATCATAATAAAAACTTTCAACATCAAATGTTGTGACTGGTTTCCAGGTTTGATTGAATTAGAAGCAAATTATCTATCATTGAATGATGTTTACAGTGGAACTCATGTAGAACTGTTTATAGAAACCAGTGAAATTGAAAATGATATGATAATTCGAATTCGAAATCGATTTAAAAGTACCTTTATTATATTTATATATAAATATTTTATACATATTCAATACTGAACTGTTTCTTTTTATATTATAGTACAAATGAAATTCAATTTGCAATTTTCACTATACTCTTAATAAATCTAAATAAAAATAATATAAATTGAAAAAATGTGTATTAGTACAATCAAGTTCCAAAAAGTACAATTTTTCAAGCTATTTGGTACATTTTTAAAATTACTGATCCCATTCCCTTTAAAAAAAAACTATGTTAAATTCAATTTTTTCGCAAAACCTTTTAAAATAACTTACACCTTTCCTCTTTATTTATGTTAGTTATTTTCTTGTGACGTTCTGTATTAAAAACATATACATTTCACGGGAAGTCTAGAAATAAATAAAAATTTCACCGAATACCGGAAAGTCACGCTCCAAACAAATAAATAAAAATTTTATATAAAATAAAAAAAATAATATATAAAATTTTTAATCTATAAATACTTAATGCATATTACAGCCAATCTTAATTAGAGAATGAATGCGAGCTCGAACTAGTAAGCGTTATTGGTCATTCATTAAGTAAAAGATAATACTAGTTCCTCAATTTTCACTTTTTTTAAAGGATGACCAAGTATTCACCAACCTGTTCGCTAAAGTTAACACACTGGCTGAAGTGTTTGCACGTAATTATCGTTTTTCGGAAGGCAATTAACCAGTTCCTGTACTTGAAAGAATATCTGTACACAGAAAACTTTCGTCCCACTGCAATTTGTTCTGCACTTTCCAAAGTTATAAAAATACAGTAAATTTGCATCTTCTGAGGTATCTGGAGTCTAACAGTATACTTACAGAGCGCGAGTATGGTTTTCGTTGAGGTCGTTCTACTGCTAATCTGTTTGCATTCCTGTCCTTTTATTCACCATTTCGACGAAAGTAAAAAAGGGGATGGCTCTCGTCATTTCCAAGACATTTGACAGAATGTGGCATGATATACTTTTGTAAAAACTTGTTGTCATTGGCTTATTGTATTGTATGGCAAATTTCAAATTCGTATTCATTCAGTAATAGACCAAGCTTGTAACAAGAAAGTGGTGTAAAGAAGCAAAACATTAATGATACATTTAATCACGACCTTATAGCAGTCTCTGAATGGAATCATGGAAATTGGGTCGTTGTTTAAACAGGTTCTTTTTCTGCTTTTTATATTTCTATAATATTTTAATTATATTGAATTTTTATAATGATAGTTTTTATTGATGAATTTAAAATGTATATATATAAATTACCAATCTTTTTATTTAAATTTAATTACTAAAAATTTTCCAACTCTGTTTGTATAACAGTCGTGGTGAATTATATTTTCTGACTTGTAATCATTTTTTTCTTGTAAGCGATAGCGCCAAATTTTTGTAATACTTTTCAAGTCATTACTCTTTGTACAACCTCCACATTGGTAAAACCTATCTCTATTGGCTCCTCCAATACATATTTATAAATAATTACAGCATTTAAATAAAATGTAATTGCATTCACCACCGAAACCGTTGCTTCCATTTTTTTATTACCTTAAAGCTCTAGGAACCCCCTCCTAAAGGTCCACATCCATCCCATTTGTGTTGAGTATTCTCCCAGGTTCCCGGAAATTCTGCCGGCGATTTGAAGAATCGTGGAATTTTCTGCAAACTCAGTATTACCACAACGCTCAATTTTGTTCAGTCGTTTTTAACGCTCGAAAGGCCCAGTGTTTCATGCTTAAGCACATGTTATTATATATGGTATGGATATTATAGAATCAGAAGCTATTGGTATTCTTGTCATTAAGGTCTTGTGGGGTGTTCGATGACCGATCACATTTTTCGAGAAGAATTCACGTTCCTCGGTTTTTTAAGACGGCGCACGGTGGCTGAAAATCGTTTTTCATTGGCCAAAAGTCTTTTTTTTTTGTCACCGATTTTTAAAATTTTTACGCCCTTTTGCAGCTAATATATCCAGATTAAGGTAGCCGAAAAATTAGCTTAAACTATTGATAATTGTGAGCGTGGCATGCTGTCAAACTCAACGGTTTTTTTAATTTCAGAAAAAGGTGTTTTTCTGTTGTTTTTTATAAAAAATAAATGGTTACTACTCGCAAGCTATCATCGATAATGGCCTGCGGTCTTTTTTATAATGTTGGTAGGATTATAGTCTTTAGTTTTTGTAAGTGGTCAGAGCTCTAGCGTTTAATATTAAGGGCGTTACGGAATATTTATGAAACTACTATATTTTTCTCAAATTTAAAATTTAGTGGAATAGAACTTCTAGGGAACAAAACGGAACAAGAAATGTATACCACCCGGAGAAAGGTGAAAGTGTCCTCTTTACCGCTATATATACTTTTGCACCCGTGACGAGCCGTGTGTAGAACACTTTTTTCATTTTATTGAAATTACTCAAAAGTACTCGTATACAATGGTGTATTAAATTTTCACTTTTTTGCCTAAAAGTTTATGTTTTTTACTTTAGACTACGTAAAACTAAAAAAATTAAATATAATACCTTCGAAAAGGTTTAATGGCTTTGTTTTGATCAGCCAAAAATTGGTAATAAAATTATCACAATAGGTTCTACAGCAAACATATGATCTCTTTCTAAATTTACCTGTTATCAAATGTTAGGGTCAACCAAAGTCATAAGCAAGTTTATAACAATAATCGGGACATTAAACCACTAAAAATAAAAAAACAACCCAACAACAACAACAAATATTGGCGAGATACTAATCAGTTTTACCTGATATTAAGGTCTGGACAACATGTGCAGTTTTGTTCAATTTAAGCACTACCTGCTATAAAATTAAAGATCAATGTGTGAATAACATGTATCTAGATGTAGGAAATAACATGTAGGAAATGCGTTAAAGAAATATGGGAACACAAAGATAATTCTTTTTTGTAAATGGGGATGTGATGGTTCTTCGGGACAAAAACAATACAAACAAGTTGTATGTGAAAATATTTCGGACTCGGATATGTTCATGGTATCATTTGTACCATTGCGATTGAAAAAGATTTTGGAAGATTCAGAGCCTTCGACTAGTATAACGCAAACAATGGATATTTGGAAAAATGAGACACCATCTTCTACGAAATACCAATCAAATTTGAATTCAAAAAAGAAACTCATGATGCCATTAACAAAGAAGTTATTGATATCAAGGCCCAAATTGCAACACTACAGCCATTACAATTACAGTTAGATGGTCAGCAAATTGAAGTAAGCTACCAATTTGTGCTAACAATGATAGATGGAAAAGTAGGTCAGGCTTTGACTAACACGAAGGCTGCATCCAGCTGCATTATATGCCAAGCAACATCAACCCAATTAAACCAAATACCGACAAAATCATTAGATAATACCGATGCATATGAATTTGGATTATCACCACTACATGCAAGAATACGACTTATGGAACACATACTAAAAATCAGTTATGATTTGGATTTCGGGTCTTCAGGATCAATAAGAAACAACGAAACCAACAAAGAGTTAAGAAGTTCAAAAAAGAAACATGTTCAAGATGAATATCGCAAATTTGGATTGATTATAGATCAGCCAAAACAAGGGTCAGGCAATACAAATGATGGCAATACCGCAAGAAGATTCTTTTCAGATCCAGAAACAGCATCTGAAATAACAGGAGTGGATTTAAACCTCATTTTCAGATTTAAAATAATCCTAGAAGTACTTGCGTGCAATGAAGAAATTGACTCTAGAAAATTTGGAGATTATGCAAAGGAAACTGCAAAAATATATACAACCAACTACCCATGGAGAAATATGTCTGCAACAGTTCACAAAATCCTTTATCATGGAGATGTCATTAAATATCATTTGGTGCCACTTGGAGATCTATCAGAGGAGGCTCAGGAAAAAAGGAACAAGGATTGCAATACTAGAAAAATTTCACGAAATTCAACAAATGAAGATCTATTTAATACATTATAGGCAACGTCAGATCCGTTCATCTCCAGTATTCGAAATCAATGGAAAGTGAAACATCGGGATTTAGATGAAGAAGCCAAAAAACTACTAAAGAACAGAGATAGCACAGAACAAAATATGGAATATTTGCAATCAATATTTGAGTCAAATGAATAATAATTATAACTGCCTTTCATTGTTATTTAAGTACGAAAAACATAGTATTAGTAAAAAATAATAATAAACAGAACCTACCATTGTTGCAAATGCTATTAAAATTTATTGCAGTTTTTATTTTTAAAATGTTTTTAAAATTATCAAATTTGACAGCAAAAAATAATAAATTTTTCTGTAGTAATAGCAATATTTTTAGATAATATTATTAAAGTTTTTTTTAAGTGTAACTATTCTTTGAGTGTAAACAAATTTGCAAATTTGTCAGCAACAAATCTTTAATTTTTCTGTAATAGCAAAATCTCCAGTTGATTTTACTATTTTTTTCAGTGTAAAATTTTTTTTAAGTGTAACATTAAAAAAATTCCATTATTACAAAAAATATTTATAATTATTATTAATTTCCAAATATTAAATTTTTTAATAAATAAAAAAATAATAAACACATATTTCACTCTAAAAGTTAAAAAAATTCAAAAGTTCAACTTTGACCCAGAATTCCTTAAAAAGTCCTCAATCAATTTTAATGTAATTTAAACTGAGTCAAGCTGAACTAAATACCTATCCAATAAAATAAAAATTACTTCAATACTTTGATCGGTTCAAAAGTTACAGAATTTTGGCCAATGAAAAACGATTTTCAGCCACTGTGCGGCGATTTGAAGAATTGTGGAATTTTCTGCAAAATCAGTATTACCACAACGCTCAATTTTGTTCAGTCGTTTTTAACGCTCGAAAGGCCCAGTGTTTCATGCTTAAGCACATGTTATTATATATGGTATGGATATTATAGAATCAGAAGCTATTGGTATTCTTGTCATTAAGGTCTTGTGGGGTGTTCGATGACCGATCACATTTTTCGAGAAGAATTCACGTTCCTCGGTTTTTTAAGAGGGCGTTAGAGTTACTTCATACCATCTGATTTTCTTACCATTTATACCACATATATCTAACCAAAAATGAAACACTACTTTCATATATTGAATGGTGCCTTAAAGTTTGTCTTGAAGTTACACAGGAGAGAGCGAATAGGTATATCGGTGACAGTAGAGCAGCCAACTCCATTAATTCACGGGATCATCGTCACAATATGTGAAATGTTTCGCTGTTTCATCGTTACGACAATGCAATTTTCTCTAATGAAATCACAGATCTTTTTCTTTGTGTATGTACCACCCTTTATAGTTGATTGCCCACTGAATCGTTCCATGAATTACAGAGAACATTTGCTTTTTAGTTGCATGGGAAAATTCAAATGGAATGTCCACAAACAATACTCCCTCTGTCCTCTTTTCCTTAACCTATTTGCTTAGTTCCAGCTTAATGCACTGCACATGTAGGGGTCATCCCCCGAGTACTGATTAAAAAAAAAGTATAGAATTAATTTAATGAGGCAAAAGAAAATTAAGAATTAAAAAAACAAACAAACAACATTGTTTAATGTTGTTATGGGAGTGACTTTTTAAAGCCAACAAAGTATTTAAGGAATCTTGTATTAAGGAATGTGTATTTTAATTTCAATTACAAAATTCCGTGTGAGAGAATATTCTAACGCTCGCTTTACTTTTAGAGGTTGATTCAAGCAATCGAAATTCTTTTTTAATGTATAATGTATCATTAAACATTCCAGCTTCTAGCTCATTACAATTATCAGCAAAAAGACGATTATAAATTTGATCTACATACAAATTAATGAAACATTTGTAGCATTCAAAAATTAATTTTAGCTTTCTTTAAAAATTTCCGAATCATTGTTAGGTAGTTGCTCACTATAAGTAGTGATTTGCATCACCCATATTTTAAAAGGTAAAAAAGCAACAAGCAGTAGTTGGTAAAATTCACAGGAGTTTCCGTCTTAACTTCCCGTATTTCAGGATTAAAAACTTTAGAGAATTCTAATGAAAAACTATAATTAAATGGCATAACTAGACCTACTAGAAATACAAAACACCGAAAGAGACTAAAGAAAACTTTAGGAGAAATTCATTGCATATCAGTAAGACCTGTAGCACTTTATTCAATTAGATAAATGAATTTAAATAGAGGAGGGCCTAAGCTGGTAGTAAATCAAAATTGCTTTTTGCAAAGCTAATATAAATATAAAGAAGCCAAATAATGAAAGGAAAGAAGGAAACTTTTCCTTTCTGCCCGACCAAAAAATACTTTCTCAAGAAACTTTCTATCAATAATATTCGACCAAAATTAGCATACCTGTTTTACCTGTC